>BMAW01112801.1:585391-707692 GCA_019974015.1 Nephila pilipes
AAGCTAGAGCTTTGAAATTTTGGGAATCGTTCGTACTCGCCTAACAATGCAATATTTAGACGTTTGCGACAAGTTTTAACTAATATTTCAATAATTTTAATAAGTCAAAATATTCTTTCCTCTGGGCGCTTTTAGGATTGAGGAAAAAATTTCTTTCTTCCTCTGGGAACACCAGGCACTCCCCACGCTGCATGAGGTATCGTAAAACTTTTGTACTCACAAAGGGGAGATACTACCTCCCAGATAGTAAGGGTTGCTGACTTTTAGTCTGTAATCATTCGCTAGAAAGAAAGTTTTCAATATTTTGCGCCATGTCTTATCACAATAATTTTTTCTGAATTGGTTCCCATTTTTTTTAAATAGAATGACTTACAAACTTTCAAATGCATGTTTTGATTTTATGAGTATTATGAATTTTTTAATGCGCTCACAAATGTCTCTTTTTAAGTAAATTTTAAAGTTAAAAATAACTAACAGTTTTAACTAATATTTCAATAATTTTCTCTAATAAACTTTGCCACCATATAAAAACGTTGGTTTTTATATCGAATTATTTACTAGTTCATTCCTTTTATAATTTCTGCCAAGATTCGACTACTTTCTGTATAGTGTCTCCCCATTCATATTGCAGAACACATTTTAAATAATCCTTGCTCAATATTTTATGTTTTTGTGCTGTCTTTTCGAACATGGACTTCAGATTTTCAATGCATTAATGTCTAGTGACTGGGGTGGAATATATAGTTGCAGCTATTAATATGTCCTATCTTCATATACCATGCTATATATTTTGGGTAATTGTCATGCTGTAATATGAAATTTCCATTCATATCTTACTGAATGGCATTTTATTTTAAGTTCATTAGTGTATCTAACTAAACAATGTTCACAATGCCTTCAGGTAAAACAATCTTTACTACTCTGCTTGTAGTTTAACATCCAAAATGCTTTCTTAATAAACTTTTTATCTAAAAAGATGTTTTCTCTGAGTAATATATGGCAACAAATGTAATGCAGCCCTGTCATAGAGATTTTTCGGGTTTGGTGATGAAATGGAACATATCTGCCTCATCAAATGACTTATTTAACTTAGTAAGGGGGACATAAGATACATTTGAATCAAAACTTCCCGAATCAAAAAAGTCAACAATGGGAGGGCAATATAACATCTGTGCCATTTTATATTGTTTTTAAATCAATATTAATACTCTTTTTATGAGGTTCAATATTCTTTTTTTAGTGCTTGCATATTGCAATTTTTAGTACTATGTTGGGAATTTTTCATTTCTTGAGAGAAAAAGAATGGGATTAATTTGGGTACTTTCTGTTAAATAGGGCTGTAAAAAAAATCGTGTGCAAATTCACATCTCTCCCGACACAGTGCTATTGTAGTTGCCCTTGATATCGCTCCTGATTGGCGAAAAAAATTAACCATCGCCAATGGTCCCTTTAACAGAAAAGAATCTTTATTTGTTTAACAGAAAATTGTTTATAATATTCATATTTAACAGGTCAATTGAAAGTCCCCGGCCTACCATAGTAAAACACATTTTTTTGGCAAAATTAGTTTTTTTTATTCCATATAATTCCCTTCTAGGGTGATACACTGATTATAGCGACTCTCCAACTTTTTGATACCATTTTTGTAGTACGATTTGTCTTTGCTTCAAAATAGTCTCAGTTTCGGCGATCACCTCTTCATTCGACGAAAATTTCTTCCCAGCGAGCATTCTTTTGAGATCTGAGAACAGGAAATAGTCGCTGGGGGCGAGATCTGGAGAATACGGTGGATGAGGAAGCAATTCGAAGCCCAATTCATGGATTTTTGCCATTGTTTTCACTGACTTGTGACACGGTACATTGTCTTGGTGAAGCAGCACTTTTTTTTTCTTCAAATGCGGCCATTTTTCGGTGATTTCGTCCTTCAAACGGTCCAATAACGCTATGAAATAGTCGTTGTTGATGGTCCTTCCTTTTTTAAGATAGTCAATGAAAATTATTCCATGAGCATCCCAAAATACAGACGCCATAACCTTGCCTACCGACTGTTGCGTTTTCCCACGCTTTGGAGGGGGTTCATCGTGTGCAGTTCACTCGGATGACTGTCGATTGGACTGTGGAGTGAAACGATGGAGCCATGTTTCATCCATTGTCACATATCGACGCAAAAACTGGGGTTTATTTCGCTTGGTCATCTTCAAACACTGCTCCGAATCATCAACTCGTCGTTGTTTTTGATCAAAAGTGAGCTCGTGAGTGAGTACCCAAATAATCGTGAATGATATGATGTTCACGTTCAGTTGATATCTTTAGAGTGTCTGCTATTTCATTCAATTTGAAAACTGAAAAAGGTAATGGATTACAAATCTCCACAATCTTTCATTAGTTTTCATAAGCCGGTCTGTTTCAGGAACTACCAAAAAATAATTATGTTTTACTTTAAAATGAACAAAACTAACCTGTTCAATTTTTTCAGTCATATTAATTTGAATATATGGTCCATTGGTCTTAAATATGTTCTTTGGTTCAGTAATGTTTTTTAAATAAACATTAAATATGAATAAGTAAAATGTCAAAAATTCACTGTAGTGATTTTTCTCAGCTAATCTTGCGTCTTACAAATATTTTGTCTATCTTAATTATATTCAAACAGAGCCACTTATTATGCATTTCTTTTTTATTTCCTATGGCTTCCTGTTTATTTTTATGTAACGATTACATTTATTAACTTTTTTGCTCTGCACATTCAGTTGTCACTCTACTCAGGTTTTGAAATTTCATGTGTCCTCAAATAAGTTAAAGATTGCTACATACAATTTCATTTTATAATATTACTATTATTCATGTGGAAGAATTCCATCATGTTTTTTTTGCTGTAGGTAGCAAATCTGAAAGTTTACATTTATTAAGAAATTGTTCCAACAATTTTCACTACAACTTAACTTGCGAGATTGCAAAAATTGATAATCAGTTAAATATAGGAAATAAAAACAATTTTTATGTGTACTAAATAAAGGTAATCCTAATCTACAGTATTAAAAATACTTGTCTAAATGTAGTGGCATCCACAAAAATAAGAATGCCAAGCTAGTAAAAAGTGCAATGCAAGCAAAGTGTGAAATTGATATGTATGAAAACAAATAACACACCAATAAATAATATTAATTTTTTTAATAATATTTTTATTTAATAATCTTATTATATATTTAATTATTAATCTCATACCAATAAGTAATATGTAAGTTTAAATGTTTAATAATAATATTTACATAACTTGTAGAACATCACTCTTCATTAAAGGCCATATTTCCGAAATTGCATTCACTATTTTATAGAAAGCATTTTTTTTTCTCTACAAATTTCCTCCACCTAAATTTTGCCACGTATAACTCGAGATGATGTTGAGCTGTGCCGTGTTGTTTCTTGATATGCCACTTAGCTGAACCCCACATTCTTTCAATATTTTGCATGTGAACACCTGTTGATCTACCAAATTATACTTATGGTTCACTGTGAAATGCATGAAACCTGCATCTTCAAGATCTTCAGTTATGTACCTTTTCCAACAATCCGAATAGATGGTTGAATTTCCTTGTACATGGTCCAGAATTTTTCCAATCAGTGTATTAGCATCTCTGTTCGATATTTGAATGAGACAGCACTCATCATCTTCCCAGCATATTCCACCAAAAATCCATTGTTGAGGAAGATCACTGTTGTTCTTACCCCGGAAGAATAAACTTTCATCGATCACCACAATTTTATCAGGTCCACCTGTATGCTTATTAAATTATAGAACAAGATATAGAGAATACACTTTTCTCATGTGATGGTTCCAATCATCTGTTGCAACTTCAGACATATTCAATTATTTGCAACAACATTTAATAGCTGTCAACTCCTTTGCCCTACAATACATAAATTGTATTGCTGTAAAAAACAGTATTCTGGAACCGCTGAATCAACTTCCAATGTGGAGGCCCTTCGTATTAGAACAACTTTTAATATTGCACCTCCAAATACTTTCTTCGTTAACATACAACTTCATGACATGGCCTTCTTTTCACAATAGTGTGTCCAGTAAAAGACTTTTCTCTTGGGAAAAAAAGAGATGGTATATATTATGCTCTTTGGTAAATTGAAGATTGTTAGCGACATTTTGAAAGGAAAATTAGGTAACATTAACAGGAAAGCAATATTTTACTAATATGATCAAGTGCTGTTTCTTTATGACTGCAACCTTAGGAACTTACAACCAAACTTGGCAATACATCTTGCTTGCTTGGCAATTTACCGTCTAGAGCCAAAATAGTAATTTGGCGAGCATCACTAATTAACAAGTACCCTTTTAAATAGTTTCAAAAATTGGTTTTCCAACAAAGGAAAACTTAATATACCTAGAAACTCACTAAACAAGTGAAATCAGAATATACCTGGATAATCTGCGAGTATTCATTTTAATCATTATTGACTAATTTATTACTGTTTTATTATATATCTATATATTTTATTTTCAGTATGGATCCAGAAGAGAGAACATTTTCACATAGAGCTCATTTGACTAAGCACCAACGATTACCAAGAAGCTATAAAGAAGTAGAAAAAATTTTAAAAGATGTAAAGGCATGTAAAGGAAATGTCAAATCTTTGTTGAATAATTCCAGGTTGCGAGGATCAGTAAGTAATACTTTAAACTTTGTAGATATTTTAATTAAAATATATATATCTTATGCTACAAACTGTAGATTAGATTAATTGTTGATTATTAAGTATCCATTGAGTATCATGTGTATTTTAAATAGTCAAAATGAATTATATATATGTGACATTCATTTTACTTGTAATTTATTATAGTTTTATTTTAAAGAAATATAAGATCAATGTGATAGTTGATTATCATCCATTTACTCTTATAGACACTGTGCTGGATGACAATGCTAGTCTTAAAAATTTCCACTTTTCAACAACCTTATATTTAAATAGAAAGACATGATCACTACTTGTGCTTTATATCAGCTAAACCATTTCGTGATAGATCATTTCATGTTAGTTTATTAAGATGATTCAATATTTTAAAGTACACAAACTTGTATAAAGCTGCATTATTCCAATTTCATTATTTTTTCATTTCAATTGCTCTCTCTCTTTTAATCTAGGGCCGCGGTAGCCTAGTGGTCAAGGTCGTGGACTAGCGGCTGGCAGTTTTCGTTCAGTCACTGGTTCGATCCTTGGCCATCGAAGACCTGCCGTGTAGTAGGGGCTGATGCACGTTAAATCTGTTCAGGGCCCAAAGTCCTCCCGTTGGCGTGGTGTGGATGTTAGGAGAGGGGGTGCCAGCTCAGGTGTGGTCCTCGTCACTTGACCGTGGTTCAAAATTACGAGGTCCGTCGCCAATAGCCCTCGTGTTACTTCTAGTGCGACGTTAATAAAAACTAAACTAAACTCTCTTTTAACCTGTTAACATTAAACAACTCACTGTTGGCATGGTGTGGAAGTTAGGAGGGGGGTGCAGGCTCAGGTGTTGTCCTCGTCACTTGATCAAGATTCAAAATTATGAGGTCCATCGCCAATAGCCCTCATGTTGCTTCTTGCGTGATATTAATAAAACCAACCATTAAATAACACACAGTAGGGGCACCTCTATTTAAGGGACAAAATATTTGGTCCTGTGAGTGTCCTTTATATTGGGAATTTACTAATATATATATATATATACTACATGACTCTGAAAATGCAACAGCAAGAAGAAGTGGGCAGAAAATTATGCAAATTTCAGGGTAGATGCACATCGCTTAGTTATGTGGATGATGCGAAATGCATCCAGCACATGAAGAAGATATAAGGAAAGGAATCTGCAGATTATTTAATTTTTGTGCTGTTATTTCTACTAAAGAAATCACCGTAGAAAATTTGTTCTTGTCTCAGAGGATGTGTATAACAGCAAAGAATGCCAAGCTGTCATCAATCGAGGTAGCTCCAGAAGACAGATGATTTTACATGGGGCACAGTGATTGGACTGAGGACATGTTGGTCCTTATGGCAAATTTCGGATGACACACAACTGGACACTTCCACAATGCACCGGCTTTAATGAAGATGGTTGGAACAAGAAAATGTAGTACATTTGAGGGGTGCTGGTGTAGCCAGAGTGAATAATATAATTTTTTGCAATGTAATTGTATATAAAGTTTTATTATATACAATTACATGGCAAAAAATTAGCAAAGCTTTATATTTCTATGTTCAAATTGAAGTTAATGGCTGTTACAAATGTAATGTTTTAATGAACTTTCATTTCCAGTGCTATTTTAGAACATGTAAATTGCTACCACCTTAAATGACTATTCTCTTCAAAATGAGTTGGTTTGAATGCAAAATATTAAATTTTATTTTCTTTGTTCCTGCTGTTTCTAAAAAGTGAATGTGGGATGTACAGAACATATGTGATCAACACTTTAACTTTTGATTTTGTCCCTGTAACTTGAAATTACTGATATTTCAAAATGCATTTTTACATATTTTTTCCTTTTTATGTAAGTTATAAATATTCATTTGGTGTATTAAGATTTTTGTCATATTTCATACACTAATCGTAAAATATCTTAGAGTAATATTATATTATCAGTAATGCATGCAGAAAACATCAATAATTTTATACCAGAAACTCAAATATAATGTGACTTATGCAGTTAAAGTTATTCAATATTCTGTACAACAATTAGTGTAGAAAAGTTTGACCATTCAATGTTATTTTCATTTTACTAATTGTTTTTCCCACTGTAGAAAAATGTTTTTTTTAAACTGTTAAAAAATGAGTTGATTTGAAATGATTAATGTGCTCATTGATAATTTGTTTATCACCTTGGAAACAGTAATCATTAGAATTGGAATATGTGTCAAGAAAATATAAAATTGCGTTACTTGCTTTGAGCAAGATTTTTGCATCATGTTGGTTTACATATGGTGTAAATTTGCTTGGTATTTTGACTATTTAATGAAAAATTTCATAGATTTCCTGTTTCGGACTAATTTTTTTCTCCCCCCCCTACTTTTCTTTGTGTTTATTTGAAAATAAAAAATCAAATCAATCAATCATTAATTTTTTAAAAAAAAATACCAAATCTTGCCTGAGAATATGTACTAATGAAAACACTCCTTTGTATGAAAGATTTTTATTACTCTTTGTACTTTTCTATGGAGTAAAATTTCAGTTTTCTACTTGGGCTTTATTCTTATTTTTATAATTCCTTTATTTCTTTTCCTGTGTAGTTTTTTTTTTTTTTTTTTTATGAATCAAAAATAATTTTAAGCCATGATTGATTAAATGAACAATTTTATCTCATTTTTAACTGTATATGTAATTCTTTCAAAAATTATATATAATATGTATGTGAAATATGATGTAATTACATATTTTTAATAAAAAACTTACAAAATGTTACTTATCAATTAGTAATGAGGATTTATCTCTTTACATTGTAGGTACTCAAGAAAGTTTATGCATTAAGTGTTAATGTTCTCAGAAAAAGACATTTGTTGGATAAAATAATTCAAAATACGCAACTGTTGGAAAGAGAACAACTTCTAAGAGAAGATCTGGCTGAAATATTAGTATATGAATTGATCTTTGGAAAGGGATTACCTGGAGAAAGTCGTCCTGTGGCTGCAGTAAAAAAATATAGATTAAAGATTCTGGATGCATATCAAGAAGCTATAAAATTTGACAGTTTATCACTTGAAGGTGAATATCCCAGCTAATCATTTTTTGGAACATAACGTTTTTAAAAAATGTGCATTGCAATAATTTATTTTTCTATGAGGATTTTTTTAAAGGTGATATTGAGGTAATTAAAGCATGTGAGAAATTTGTATTGCAATTTATACTACATGAAATTAGAAGTTTTATAGGTATGAAATTCGAAGTTTAAAACAATATTTTTTAAATGTTTATTTTATTGAACTATGATTAAAATAGCTAAGAACCTATATTTATTTTATGAAGCATGATAAGTATTCACCATTTCAAAATAAGATTACTTTATACTTTATGAGAGAAATTAAACCTGGGAAGGTGTTAACTTATTTTATTTGGAAGTTACTATTGTTCAGCAATCCTTTGAAAATAGTATTTAAAAGCTGTAATTGCTGTGAAATCAACAGATATAACTCAGAATGTCTCAAACAAATAATTTGGAAATAATATTATTCTTAATTATTCAATCAACATATTGAAACCAAATAATGAATATACATAAATAATAGTGTGTTCAGAATTTGAAATTTGTTCTTATATATATATATATATATATATATACACGTAGAATCCTAACTACAGAAAGGGGGTACATGGCTCGTTTTTTAAAGATGTCTCGGGATTTTCTGGATTCAATAACTAAGCGGATTTTTAGAAGATGACATTTAATTGAACTATATATTATTGTACAGTATTTACTAAGTTAAAATAGAACTATTGGTTATACATATTAAAGAGCTATCAGATTGCACTTTTTTCTCTGTTGGTCCACTCTTCCATCTGCTGTTACTCGTCTGAACCCCTTGGAAAGAAGTCACAAAGTAGAGCTCCAGCTCGTGGCACCAACTAGTGTTGGAAGGAGTCTCAAAATGTAAAAATGCTACAGCTCGGCCACTCCTGAGCATCGATGACCTCAGCGACATCTGATGGTGACCTTACAATCTGATTGAACACAAGTTTACAGCTATAAAAAATAAATGAAATGAAAATATTACAAAAGAAAACTTTAAAAAAAAATCAAAAGGATTTACTATTGAGAACATAAGGCTATGTAATTTTATCTACCCAGGGGAGAATAGATCAGCAGAGATGGTAGTAACATTCGGGCCTGGGTAATTGCCTACTCTCTCTACCACATATCTATCTCTGAGGGCTTAATTTTAGCAACTCGATATGGTTCGAAAAATTTAGGTCTGAGTTTGAGGCCTACACCAAATTGTGTGCATTGGACCGCTACTAAATCATCAATCGTACAGAGGAGCCTTTTTTTCTCTTCTTTTTATATGTTCTTTGGTTCTCAGACTGAATTTCTTGAATACTTCCTTTTGCTTCCAGGCGGATGTTTTCTTTTTGGTCTTGATATTTTTTCCCCTCATATTTGTGGAACTCAACACCCTCTTCGGTAAACTTTAAAGAAGCTTGTTCCTAAATGCCTGTGCCTATGATAGCTTCGAAGTTTAGATGCTTAGTCGGCACAACATGCCATGTTAAGGAATAATGGTCTTCATCTATGACGAGATCATGTTTAAAAGTAGCTTTCGTCAACACATGCCATTTACCTATTCCGGATAGAATATTACATTTCTTAGAAAACTTTTGTTGGTCTACAATCATTGTACTTACGTCTTCACGGATGAGACTAACTGAACTACCAGTATCTATCAGAGCGGAAATGGTTTTGTAACCAAGGGTAATATCTTTTAGAGGTAGCCCTTTTTGCAGGACAACAAAATAAATTTGTACTTCAGAGTTTGATGTTTTCTCAGGTTCCGACTCTTTCTTTACTTCTGAACAATTGTAGTGTAGATGGTTAGGAGAATGACAGTTGAAACATTTTCTAAGCATTTGTTTTTCAAAATCTGTACTTGGATGAGTTTCATGTTATCTTCTTTCAGGATTGAAATTTTCAATTCTCCTGTGGCGATTTTCACATCTTCTGAAATTAAATAACTTATTGGGCAATCTGGCCTCTTGCTTCCGAATAGATGGTGAGAAGCATGGTTTCAGCTTCAATGTCCTGCGGACATCTTCAAATTCCTCTAGTTTCTCAGCTAACTCCTCTGGCGAGTTGATACTGGGCCATTCATCTAAATGATACTCTTTAAATTCGATGGGAGCTCTTTTCTTCATTTGATCTGCTATTATCAGATCTTGCAATTGGTCAAAGGTTTTTATGTTAAGTCCCTTAATCCATCCATTAAAGAATGTTTGAATTTCTTGATAGAAATTTTGCCATGTATTTTCAGCTCTTTTCTGGTGAGTGATAAATAACAACCTAAACATCTTAGGAGTTAATTTGCATCTTTTGAGTAGCAGTATCTTCACATGATCATAATCTTTTCCTTTTCTTCAGGCTCTCAAGCAATTAGTTGCGTTATTTCTTGTGGGAGTAGACCCAACAGATGCGTAACCCAAAACTCTTTTGATACAGACATCATATTAGTTTGGCACTCAAATAATATCAATTATAGACTGATATCTTCTTTCATATCAAATTTATGTAGTAACTTATTCAATTCATTACTCTGTGTACAAGTATTTAACGCCAATGTCCCTTGACTCAACTTAATCTGGGCCTCGATTCTTAACTTCTCTAATTCTACCTCATCTTGTCTCCTTTTCCCTGCCAGTTCCATTTCTTTTTTTCCCTCTTTTCCCTTTTCTTTCCTTTCTTCGATTATATTATCATACATCAATTTGGTGTCTTCCTCGTCGTACCCTGTGCTATTTATAATTAAATTTTTCAACATTGATTTAGTCATTTCAGCTATTGCTTCTAAACTTCATTCTACTGCTATGTTAAGCAAGTCCTCTTTTTCAATAAATAAGACATTTTGTGCGAATAAAGTTTGAAATGTTTTGCTATTCTGAAAAAAAAATGATCTAGTAATTTTTTTTAATTCAGTTGAATGAAATTATTTAGCTGGGTTTGCTTAATTGATTCTGCGAAAGTTAAAATAGATGTTTATGTAAAATTTGCAATAACTTATGTTCTCAACCAAGATATACATACAAATTTAAAAATAATATGCAATATTTAGAGTACTTATAAGATTTTCAATATTCAATGAAAAAGAAATCATTCAAAAGAAAAATAAAGTAAATACTTTTCAATTCTTGATATTATTCTTTCAATGTATGAAACAAACAATTTTCATGTATAATTTCTTTTAACAGAAAAAATTCGAAATATATTCTAAATTGAAAAAGAAAACTCATGCTATTACAGAACAAATGTATATACTTAAAGATTAATGAGAAATACAAAATGAATTAAGAGGATCATTTCCTAATATTCACAAGATAAAAAAATATCTGCATCAACAAAACAAAAAAAATATTAACATACACGTTTTCATAAGCAGAAAAAAAATTACGAGTACTGGAGCTATACAATCAGTAATAATTCTTATTTAATGTTTTAAGGAGAGGAAAAACAGAGATCAGCATAAAATGATGAATTGACAGCACTCTCTTTCAGCGGTTCAATATCAGATGTAATAGCTTTCTATTCTTTAAATTTTTCTTACTGAGAAAGAATTGGCAATATATATATGTAGAAAGTATTAAAAAAAACACCAATATTAACTGAAAGGAAAACTAGGGTAAGTGACACATAAAATAATTTTCTATAATTTGTCAATTGAGGAAAATACATTGGATTACTTGCAGGGCCAGGTAGATGTAGTACTATATTTTAGAGGAATATTGAAAATGAAAACCTAGACAAAAAAAATATAAAACTGTAAGCTTTGAACTATCCTTATCCAAATTAATGTGTAAATCCTTTATTAGACTTTTTAATCTAAGGGATGATCTCGGGGCAATGAAAATTAGGCACATATAGTGCCAAATTTTCATTGCTCTGAATAAGGAAATGTGAATATTCGAGACAATTTTTCAAACTCCTTGTGAACTATAAATTGTAGTGTTATTTTTGTGCAAATCCTTTTTATAAAAATGAAGTAGATTCAAAGGAGATTAAGAAATGTTTCAAGGATTTCATGCTTTTATTAAAAATGTAACATGTAAAGATGTTTTAATCCTGATTTATTCAAAGTATAAAATTTATGAAAAAAAAAGTTAAAGATATAGGCCAGAATTTCATACTGACTTCTTAATAAGGTCTTTAATGTAACTCTTAATTTTGTAATTTCACAAATATTACCAATAAAGTTACTTATCATAAAGTCCTGCACAGATCTGTTCCCCCCTCTTTTCAACTCGGTTAGATTTTCTATTATAAGAATGATTAATTTTGAATATCTGCTCATATTATTCTTTTAAAGTTTTCCAACTATTCCGTAACATTTCTCCATGTGCCACTGTTAAGGCTGGTACCTAGCTTGAATTTCAAGTTGGAATTTCTTCCTCAGTCTGGGAAATGAGATATCTGCTTTAAAGTTATTAAAATGTTCAGCTGTAGAATGGTTGATTTCCTGTCATAGTAGAATTTTTTCTTTCTTGTTTTACCTTTAATTATTCTACAAATTAAATTATAATTACTTATTTATTAATTACTGTACTTATTATATTTTACATAAATATAAATCTTTTTTTAAATAAAATTGATCTTGTCCCATATATATGGAACTATATGTATTATAATAGGTAATGTGTATTAGCAGGATTATCTCTCTCTAACATTTGGCAGGGGTTGGGAAAACTGATTTATAAAAGTATAGGATATCCCTTCCTTTTCTTTATTGCTTGGAGATCAGAAGCAAGAAGGCTATAAATGTAACAAAATGAAGTTAATAATATAAATAAAAGCTCAACTCTATAAATACAACTAAAACAAAAATCTTGAGAGAAAATGGTTAAATGATGATTATTAGTCTTAAAATATATTGTAAGCAGCTGTGTAAAACACAGTATAATTCCGTAATTGTTTTCTTTTTCTTTAAATGTTTAAGTAAACTAAGAGAATGTAACCAAAAATTTTGATTTTTTAAAAATTATCTTAGAAATATATACTGCCAAATTATTCTTTGAAAAAGATTTTTAGATTAAATACTATGCTTAAATCCTATCGTTAAAAACACAATGCATATGAAATTACTCTCTCTCTCCTTTTGAGTTTGAAAATGATATGATTTTGGACATTCAAGGATCTGCTTTTGCATAATTAATGGAAACACATAACATATTTAATTTTTTTTTACTTTTAATTTATTATTCCTAATATAACATTTACAGGAGCAATATTTTCTTTCATCGATTTTCAATGGACTAAAAAAATATTAGGATTAAATATTTTAGTTTCTAGAATATGTAAAAGCAGTGAATTTCATTATTATTTTTTATGTAGATGAAATTCATTTCTCTGAGTAAAACTTTATTCTAAAAAGAAGCATGTACTGAAGAATATTTTGAAAGAATAGGGAGAAAAGAAAATTCATTTTGCGTTACATAAGTTCTTATATTAATAATCACTAATCTCTTTGTTTAGTAATTGTCATTTACATTCATTTCCCGAAATGATTTTCTGTAGTAAAATTTTCTGTTGATAATTCTTATAGCTCCAATATCATTGAATTGTATGAACTCCAACAGTAATAGATGAAGTTTAATTACTTTTTATATTGTTTTTTTTTAATTAGTTACTTTGAAACAAACAATATATTTATTTTTATACAAATTTTCAAAATTACTATGTTAATGTTGCTATTTTTAATAAAGCATATAAGCTTTCTTGATAATGTTTTTATATTTTTATAGATTTACTAACTATTCCTCGCTATGTTCGTATCAATACACTTCGAATTTCTGTGTCTGATGTGGTAAATAATTTGACAAATGCAAAATATAGACATATCCAATATGGACCGGAAACATCTGAAGATGAGTAAGTTTTTTTTATTTTATTTGTGTGTAAATATATATTTATATTCGAAATTGTTCCAATTATTTATATCATCTTAAATTTTTCAATGTACATATTTGTGTAGAAGCATGAACTGCTAAGATGATAGCCCATTTAAAATTTATTGACTTGGACTTGTTTACTGAATATATTAATTCTAATTTAAATATGAAAAAATAATATCCAACAAAAACTGTAAATACAGATGAAAAGACCAGTGAATTAATGGTTAAATATAATGTTGGATTAGTGTAAGAATGGATTTGGACTGATCTAAAATTAAAAATTAGCATTATAGGCTGTGAGAAATGGTGTATACAATTTTTATATTAGAGGATTTATACATTATCTTGATCTAAGTGTCATAGTAAGTAATTTATTTAATGACTAACACGAGGTGCGGATATGAAATAACGAAACTGATACTGGTACAAAGAAGTATGCATGTGCAAAACATCAGTGACCGACAGCTGTTTAGCATGAAGCCAATCCATGCACTGGTGGAGACCGTATTAATGAAGAGCTGAAAAAGCCCTAATGAGGGAATCAAAATTCAAAGCAATGAGGATTTTTCTTTTTCAATATTCATAGGATTGGGAACCTTCACTTATTTCCTGAAGGTCAAACTATTAATCAACATCATTATCTTCAAGTTCGTGTTAAAAATGAAAGAATACGTAAAAAATGAATGGAGTAAATTGTGGAAGGGCAAGTCATTCCACACTGTCAGTCAAGAGGTTTTTAGCCAAGTACAGCATTCCATTGTTAGACCATTTGCCAGATCTTGCACCATGTGACTATCTGTTTCCTAAAATGAAATCTGCATTAAAAGGAACAAGATTTGAGTCCGTTAGAGTTGTAAAAGAGACAGAGCGGCAGGTGCTTTGAAGGAGCTGACAAGACTTCCAGCACTCTTTCAAACAATGGAAGATTTGCATGTAGCATTGTTGGGATAAAGGAGGGGTGTTTGTTGAAGGTAATAATATGTAAATATGTATGATTTTAAAATAATTTTTACAGCATCAGTTTTATTATTTAATAGTCGCACCTTGTATTAACACATCGATCGATAACTCCCGAGTCTAACATTGAAAAAAACATTTTTTTTGCAAAAAATTTTTTTATTCATCAACATAACACCTTTTGTTAATCACCTTTTAGGGTGATACAATCGTTCCAACGCTTCTTTTTTTTTTCCGCGAGAAATCTTTTTTGTTGCGAGTAAATAGCGATAAACAGCTTTCTGAATCATCGACTCGTTGCTGTTTTTGTTCCATCGAAAGCAATCGCGGCACCCACTTGGAAAAAACCTTTTTCACTTCACTTCAAAAAACCTTTTTCCTGGTCCGATCGACTTTTTTTTGACTCGTTTCAAGCAAAGGTTAGTACTCTAGAAAGACCTGGTTACTGGTTTACTACGAGCGCCATCTCTGGGTTAGTCTCGGGAGTTATTGATCAATGTGTTATAACATTCGATTGAGGTTTTCTCATTTCCTCAGACAATTTCCACTTCAGATAACCTATTTGGTTAATTGAGAAAAGCATTTTTTTTATTGAGAAGCTTTATGTAATTGTATTAAGAATAGAGACAATGGAAGATTGGTTTTATGGTTACCAAGAATTTGGTATGATTCTACAGCATATTTGATTATCTTTCATATCTTGTATAATTTTATTAAGGGTTGGTTTCCATTCCAAGGACACAGATAAGTATTTAAATTTTTTATTCAGTTGCTCATATACATTGCTTCAAGTTGATTATTACTAAAATATTGGCGAATTAAGTGATAGGGTTTGATGGCAGGAAAAAAAAAAAAGTTTAAAATGGACTCTTAAAAGTTACCTTATTTTTCCAGGTAATTCATTTCCATTTTTAAATAAGCATTAAATGCTTCAGATATAATAGTTGAAGAGCAAATTTTTGGAAGATTGATGAACTGCATCTGTTTTTAATTTTTTTAAATTGTTGTGATGACTTTAGTTAGAGATAAAAAAAAAATTCCTTAGCTTTGAGGGTTCAAAATGCTTTTAATTTCATTTGAGGATGCCATGGCTTCGTTAGAAGCTCTTATAAGATCTTTCTTTAAATTATAGCTAGCTTCTATTAGTTTAAATAATGTTAGTTGAATGGACATTGTTTCAGAGATTATTTTGACAGCCAACTATCTAATAAATTCTCAAATTAAAGAATCAATATAAGATTTAGTAGCATTTACATGATTATATTAAACATGGCACCAAGAAAGAAATTATATATGGTGCTCAAAGTGGCACTTAGCTTTTTGAATTTCTCCATAGTTATGATGGCTAGCAGTCTCTGATCATTCATAATAAGCTTTCCAATCTAAATTTATTAACTATCTTTTTTATTGCATATGATTTGGTATTCAGTAATAATAGTAAAATCTTTTTATATTAACTTCAGTTATTCTCATGAAATTTATCAGACTTGATACTGTGTTGTTGCATGCCTCCTTTATACAATCTCTTGATCCTAATTAAAAAAAAAAAAGGTTAAATAGTGGAATTTAAACCCTTCTTAGTTAACGTCACATCTCACACATTCGGCGTTGCATTCCAAGCAACAGAAAGAAAATGCACTGTTAAAATTCACCACTACTTGCACATCTCTTTAAATTCAGTGATTATTTTTATATTTCTGAAGATTTCTATGAGTCCTACTTTCTTCACAATTTTCGCAATGAGCCTTCCTGTAATTTCGCTTTCATTAGTGTTATTTTTGAATGTCAAAACAGTTTTTACGATGGATTCAAAATATTTTTGATATTCATCACAAACATTTTTTTTTGACAAAGCAAAGATATCTGTAATAAATTAATTTAGGGTTTCTGATAAATGTGGTTTTAATCATTTGATTCCCAAGGCCGATTGTAAAGTTGTTTTAATGGTAAAAAAAAAAAAAAAAAAAAAAGGTTGGGAACCCTTTTTCCAAAATATTTTTTACATTATTTTAATAGTTATTTTTAAGTAGATATTTAACTTAAAACTACTCAAAGCAACAGAGTTCATAAATATAGTATCAAAGTGTATTTTTTAAATTTGAAAATTGGATTTATTGAAGAGAACACTCGAGATTAGTGGAAGGGATATAACACATTTGACCACAAGTAAGTCAAGCAAAAACTGCTTACTGAAAAAAATATTTTTCAAATTTAAGATAAAACATATATTAATTTTAGCAATAAAACAATCTTTTTTTGGGAGGTAAATTCGGGGAAAAAAAAATCTGATCAAGAGGTTAAAAGTATTTTTTTTCATTAAAATATTCTTTTTTTTTAAAAAAAAAAAACTCTACTAAGTAATAAATCTAAGCATATTATATAAAGTAAAATAATTTAAATAACCTAATAAAAGGGAAGAAAAAAGCAGTTTATTCCTTCTTAATGAGCACAAAACAAATCTGATGCATCATTGCTACTTCTTTTTTAATGGTTTTTCTTTTGCTCACATTACATGTCTAGGTCAAAACTTTAAAGGCTTTTTTTCTCACATTTTAAAGTGCTCAATTGAGCTGAAATTTTCTATACACAATTGTTTTGGATGACAATACAATAATTTAATTACAATTAATTGATTAAAACTAATTATTTGAAGAATTAAATTTTATGCCAAGTGACCAAATCTGTTGCCAAAGTCAAGGGATCATTGCTTAAACTCTTTTGTTAACTGATGACATTTATGTAAATCCATCTTTTCCTTTATAAGAGAAGAATTGCAAGGAAGCATTAACTCATGTTTGTAACATTGCTCCCCATCTTCAAGATAAGCAAATGTTTCTCAAAATTTAAGGTATTAAAAAATTGTTTCGCAAAGTGTGAATTTTGAAAGAAAATCTCATACTTAAAAAACTCGTTTTTTAACGTTGTTATTTTGTAGTTATATTTAACAATTATTGTAAAATGATAATAATTATCATACATTCAGCCTGATGGTTTTGTTAAGTTTAAATAACAAAGTGTGTTTAACAATTAATTGTAGCTAACATTACTTTTTTAAGCTTCCTAATTATTTTCATCAAATAACAAAATTGAACATGTAACAAAATAATTAAATTGAGGTAGACTAAGAAATTTAAACAACAATCTATAAAAAACAATTTTAATGGGTTATGATCATACTTCAGTGCTCCCACTGATTAATAACAGTAATTAAAATAAAGAAAAGAAAAATTCACACTTCTTTCAGAACTGAGTTTTCATTTAAAATATTTAATTAAAGATAATGAAATGAAACTAAAATAGTTTTGTTTCACAATTCCGCTTTTTCTTTAAACAGAGAGCATTGAAATAAGTTATATATGTATGAGTAATTTAACTGTTGAGAGAAAAAATACAAAAATAATTACAAGCAATGAGTGATTCAACTATATACAGGAGTCCCAACAGATTTATAAATAATAGAAAACTCCTCCCACATCCTGGAAAATAGTGAAATGCTCATGATACAGTTCCAATTGTACAATGTGAATATTTGAAAATAGTTGATGTTACTATGGATATTGAATAATTCATCATCTGTTATCAGTCTGTTGTACTGTAGAAGGCGACGATTGAACACCATCTGGTTGGTTTTTACGAGCATTAGCATTTGCAGCTGCAAGTTGCTTTCGGTGTATACTAATAATGAGGTCTTTTAGTTGTTGTCGTTTTTTGGATATTTTTACTTCAGAAAACCAATTAGTTAAATCAGGCATTGGATTTCCAAAATATGGAATTGGATTCTGAAAAGAAAGAACTAATTTATTGAAGCATTGAAAGAACAATAATTTGTGATATGATTTAATTTACATCAAAATAGATGCATAACATACATTATTACTTATCTCATATACACCAAAACTGCAGATAGAACAACTGTATAATGAGAAATTGCCAAATCCTCTTTAGTTTTTAAAACTTATTAAAAATGCTTTTAAAAATCACTAAATTTTAAAAATGTTGTTCTCAATAATTTTGATTTCTTTTAAAATTGTTGACCAATTATGTATAATAGAAACAATACTCAAAAAAATTCCATAGACTAAGATGCAAATTAGCACTGGTTAATGATCCACTAGAAATCAGTCAGCAGGAAGTTATTAGAATAATTATTTTATGTTTTATGATCTAAAAACAGAAAGCTATTAATAGGATGCATTTGATTCATCTGTAAGAATCGATGAACTGAAAGGCATAATATCAACTTCTTCCCCCACAACTTTACTAGTTATATTAATTAATAATCAAATTAAAAATTATAAGATCAGGTAATAACGCTCAAATTTTTATAACATTTCTCATTAGAAGAAAATTGTTCCCCATTGTAGATTATGCTTCAAGAGATGATCTTAATAATATTGAATCCTTATAAACACATTTCATTACCTACTCATACAGAAATAAGAAGCCAATTTTAGCCATATTCTCATGATATAAGCTACGAGGCATGTTTTTTAAGTAAGTACCGTTTTGAAATTAAAAAAAGACGTGCAAAGATATTGCAATAATTTTATTTTTACATGAAAGCCTGTACCTTAATCTATTTTTCTACATAATTTCCGTGAATATTGAGGCACTTGTCATAACGTGGCCCCAGTTTTTGAATACCCTCCTCATAAAATTCTGCCGCCTGACTTGTTAACCACTGTATCACAAATGTTTTGACTTCGTTATCGTCTTGAAGACGCTGACCGCCCAGGTGTTTCTTCAAGTGCAGGAACAAATGGTAGTCGCTGGGCGCCAGATCAGGGCTGTATGGAGGATGATCTAGAGTTTCCCATTTAAAAGATTTGATGAGATCTTTGGTCCGATTAGCCACATGTGGACCGGCATTGTCATGCAGCATAACGATATCCTTACTCAACTTGCCACGTCTTTTGTTCTGGATTGCACGATGCAGATTGTTCAATGTCTCACAATAAGACGCTGCATTGATTGTCTCATTACGAGGCAGAAACTCCACTAACAATACTCCTTTTCTGTCCCAAAAAACTGTGCACATGATTTTCCGGGCAGAAATTGTTTGCTTAAACTTCACTCTTTTGGGTGATGATGAATGTCGCCATTCCATGGATTGTTGTTTCGATTCTGGTGTGACGTAGGCCACCCATATTTCGTCACCAGTAACAATTTGGTCTAAAAAATCTTCACCTTCATTGCGGTACCGCTCAAGGAAAGTCAATGCACTGCCTAAACGTTGGGTTTTGTGCAAATCCGTCAACATTTTTGGAACCCAACGTAAACACAATTTCCGGTAATTCAAGTTCTCGGTCACAATGCGATACAAAACACTACGAGAACATTGAGGAAAGCAGTCGGACAATGATGAAATTGTAAAGCGTCTGTTTTCTCTCACCTTTTCGTTCACTTTCTGCACCAAATCTTCATTAACGACCGAAGGACGCCCACTCCGTTCTTCATCATGCACATTTGTGCGGCCATCTTTAAATGCTCTCACCCATTTCCTTACCATTCCATCACTCATAATGTTTTGTCCGTTAACTTCACAGATCTCACGATGAATATCGATCGGTTTTACGCCTTTAGCACTAAGAAATCGTATAACAGCCCGTACTTCACAATCAGCGGGACTCACGATTGTCGGAGGCATCTTAAACACTCAGTAAACAACGTATACAATGAAGAATCAGACTGTAATGGCGTCAGTGCGTAGACAAGAGATGTAGGTAACCAGCGAGCATGCGCGGAACGCCGACCGGAGCGCTGCGGCGGCGGAATCGCAAAACGGTACTTACTTAAAAAACATGCCTCGTATAATTGAAATCGATTATTTATCTTAAAATATTTTATTATCATAAACTGTATTGCATTGATAATCTGCCAATGTTTATAAGGTCTGCAAAATACATTCCTTGCAATTCGAACTGCATATTAACAAAAATGTATTCATCATTAATACATTATTAAGTACAAAATTTAACACTAATATTATAGTTGATAGATCTAGGAAATTTATCTAGCATCTGGTAACTATAAGCATAAAGCGACAGAACTTCTCAAAGTAGTTAAAAAAAGATTTATGTCTAATGAAACAAAGAAAAATGATCAGATAAATACAAACCTCAAAAAAACTTTCTACAAACTGCAATAGATACATTCCACAATCACTATAATTAGTTTGCTGAGGACATTTCATAATGAATCCTTGCATAGTATCTCTGTTAAATGCTTTTCTGGTTCCTTTTTTCATTTTCCATTCCATTTCCAAATAACTACAGAAAAAAAAAAGGGGAGGGGGATTACTTATTTGTTTAAGATGTAGATTAATAATCAAATTATACAACATAAAATCTAATTTACATGCCATTTATATTTCATAGTACTGCACACATATATTAACTTTTCTAGTAAAACTAAATAACTGCCATTTTTATATATTAAAAAAAAAAAAAAAAATAGCAATTGATTATTGGAGCAATTCTACCTATCAAGGGGAGTGGGATACCACTTAAAATCTGCAAATAACTTTAGATCCTCTGCTTTTATGTATAACACAAAAGTAAATAAAATTTGAATCATAAATTTAAGTTAACTGCCACACAGTTTACATATAACAACATAAGATCTAATTTCTTCACTGGACTTTAAAAAACAACAACATATTACTAAAAAAGATGAAAAAAATATAGTCTTATACATTCAATATTCTTACTCTCTTAAAGTTGCTGGTATTCTCCATCGATTTGGTCCACTTAAAGAATCAAATATACATATACAGGGCCTAGAAATAATAGAAACAGGTATGCATGTTATAACTGCATTATATATCACAAATATCCTAATTGTTATAAAATTGTTCTTACAAATTTTTGATTTTTGTTTTTAACATACAAAAAACATTATTCAATCATGTCAATTTTATTTAACACATATTTAATCAGAAAATGCATTCTTTAAATGAAACATACAGAATAGTTCTAAGAATTTATTTAACATTTAATACAACGAACATGCATTATCAACACCTTTAATTATAAAGAAATGGCATCTGAAAAATTCTTTATCTCTTAAGAAGAAAATGAAACTTAATTCACATACATTTCCTTTCTTTGTTTTCCATCAGGATGAGTACTGCTATCAGGTGTTTCAGGTGATGGTTCATCCGAATCAGGAGGTTCCTCAACTAAATATGGTGAATTTCCACTACTGTTCAAAGAATTATCATCTGCATTTGAACTATCACCTAAAAACAATTCCAAATATTTTTTTTTTAATTATTACCATTCTAAGAAATTCTCTGAAATTTTTATTAGATATGTAATGCAATGATAAAATTTAAAAAACATTACTAAAAACAATTCTTTATCTATATACATTTTCTATACAAAAACAATTTTTATATAGCTTGACTTTTTGATTTAAGAAAATGATGATTTCCTGCAATAACTATTCAGAAAAATTCATTTAAAAGTTAAATTTTATGAGTTGTAAATATATTAAAGAATCTACAGATTTATATGAATTTTCATACACACACACACACACAAATAAAACTTCAATAAATTCAATGCAGAAATCTTTTAATTACATTTTTTTATTAGCTATTAAGATTATTACATAATTCTCATCTTTCTTTACCATTATTTCTGCCATAGGGTAGCTTAAATGAGGTGGTTCAGTAGCAGATGAGAAGTCAATAGTGTAAGTTAGTTGTGCAAGATAAAGATCACCCAATAGTATATTTATAGCTTTTGCTTTATTTTAATTAAAGCAGTTAAAGTTTATGGATGGCATTTCTTTCTAGAAGGAATCACCTGCAACAAACATAATAAATTATATTTAATGATTAATTTACTGAAAGTGTTTCTAAATTTTGAGAAATCGTTGAAGGTTTTCAAATGTGCCCCTTACAAAATATTGTTTGAAGATCCATTGATTTTCTTCACATTGAAATTAAAATAATTAGTATTCTAAGTGTGAATATTAAATAACGAGACTGATGTTGTGCCACAGAAATGTGCATGCACTTAATGCCAGCGATTGACTGCTGTCAGGCCTTTTTCCAATGCAGTGCCTCTTGTTTCTGTAAACAAATACATATAACCCTAGCCTTTATTTGTATGTTATTTTTTTGGTTTTTGTTTCATTGGAAAAATGATTAAGGGAACAACAAATTATTATGAAATTTCACACAAAACTTCGAAAAATTGCTACTGAAACATAAATTATTGAAATAAGTGAATGGCAATGAATGTTTATTGCATGCACATATTTTTGAGTGGATTAGCGTTTTCAAAATAGCCGAGAAGACGTTGAGGATCATTCACACCCAAGTTGCTCTTCCACATCAAAAACGGATGTCAATATTGAAAAAATTGGTAATCTGGTCGGATATGTCCATTAGTTAAGTATCTGTGTGAATGCCCAGATTGTAGAAATTGACAAAGATCCTGTACAGCTAATTTTACGTAACAATTTTAACATGCAAAAAGTGTGTGCCAAAAATTCTCGTGTTTGAGCAACCAGAATCTCAAAAAATGTTTGTACTGACAATTTGAATGCCATTGAAAATGAATGAAATTTATTAGAAAGAATAACAATGTGGGACAAATCATGGGTTTTTACAATGTTTTTCTGTATTTTACTTGGTGTGTGTGTGAGTCATCAAATTTTCGATCATTAATTTAACCAACTTCCCATCAAGCAAGAGCTCTGAAACTTTGGGAATCGTTCTTACTTGCCTAATGATGCAATTTTTAGACATTTGAGACAAATTCTAACTGATATTTTAATAATTTTTTAAAAATAACGTAGCTTGTGTAGTAACGTGGCGCCATCTATGGAAGATATATTGAATTACGCAAAGAGAGTGATCTTAAAGACGAGAGAGATATGAGATTTTTTACAAAGTTTTAAACATTGATTTTTATCTTGAATTATTTACTTATGTTCCCGAACGAAGTGCCAATTCATGCAATGTAAGAGCCTATTTCCACCAAGAGCCAAGAAAGATCGAAGGAAGAATAAAAAATTAAAAGCAATGATGATTATTTTTCCCCGATATTCATGTTATTGTATACCTCCACTGAGTTCCCGGTAGTAAAACTATTAATCAACATTACTACCTTTACATTCTTGCATAACTCTATAAAGAATAAGGAAAGAAACAACTCGAATTATGGAAGGACAAGTCATTCGCATTGTTTGTCAAGAGATTTCTAGCCAAGCACAGCATCCCAGTGTTAGACCACCCATCTTATTCGCCTGATCTTGCATCATGCGGCTTCCATTCTGTTTCTGATGGTGAAATACATATTTAAAGGAATAAGATTCGGTTTCGTTGAAGCTGTGAAAGACAAAACAGCACACACCCAGAAGAAACTGACGTAAGACTTCCAGTACTGTTTAGAAAAATGGAAGATTTGCATGGAGCGTTGTAGGGATGAAGGAGGGGTGTATATTGAAGGTGATAAAAAGTGAATATGTATGAAATCAAAATAAAATGTTTTACAGCGTAAGTTTTGTTATTTAATAGGCACAGCTTGTATTATTAGTAATAAAAATTTCTAATGAGAATTTTGTCTGAAATGGGATGGGAGAAGATCCCATTTGATTATGCATACCTTCTCCATTGCTGCTCAGCTCTTTAATAATTACTTTGCTTCCACCACCTTCTTGTTCAACTGTAGAAGTCACATTGTCACTTGATTTGGAGGTCTTAACCTCTGACTTAGTTGGAACATTAGGTTGTTCAGGCACTTTGCCTGGATAACAGATAATGGCTAAAAACCAATGAACATTCTGGTTCACAGGAATAATGATAAAATCTTTTGAAAAAATATCCACATGCCTTGTCCAAGTTTTAACTTGATTATGACGCCTCACCTGCACACTAAGGGAAGAAGTAACTTTATTAGTTATTTAAAATATGAGTATTTTCCCAAAAAATACATACATTGCAATTTCAGTTAATACATCATAAGCACAAAGCAGTACTTCACAACTGGATATAATTACAAATGATATTAACTGAAATTTAACGTTAAATGATTAATGAAATTTAATGACTGAGAGTCAAATTTTGATTCAGTAGTGTTAATTAACACAATATTTTTTTTATTTGAATTCTGAATTAAAATTGCCCTCCAACTAACAGAATTGGAGATTTCATGAGTTTTTTACAAGTAAAAACTTATGCAAATGCAAAATTCAGTAACATAAAATATATGCTATGAATTTTGACATGCTTTCCTTTATAAAACATATTTCAAAAAGTACCCCTTATTATTATTTTTTTTATGTTCAAAACATACCAGTTAAATTCCATTTTGATGAATTAAAATAAACTGCATGTTTTAATCATATCCAAGTAATAATACTGAAATGAAATAAATCTGATGAAAAACATCACACTTCTTTAATTAAAGTATAAATATAAAGAGCTGTAAAAAACCCATTTCATTTGAAGAGTAGTTTCATAGTTCAAGAGTTTCAAAGGGTGAATGCTAAACAATCTCATATTTCAAAGTACTTTTCCACCACTTCTTCATTGATTTTTCTTATAATCCCATAAAACAATTTAAGGAGATCAGGACATCAGGGGGGATGGAATGAAATACCAAATCTGAGACTTTGTTTTTATGACACTTATTCACTAACTTATTATTTTTTTTTTGAAAAATTAAAGAACTCTGTAAATTTTTTTTCATATATATATAAAATTACATCTGAAAACTTATACATTACTTAGAGCAAAAATATTTTAGGTTCACTTTGTATATAAGTACCCTTTATACAAGCATAAAAAATAATGTTCATATTTAACTCAGAGAGGGAAAACCTTTTAGACCACACACACACACACACAAACTTTCCTACAGAATGATTAAAATATTATTAGGCACAAAAAAAAAAAAAAAAAAAAAAAGCTCTATTAATAATTTTAAAAGATATATATTACAAAAACAAAGAATCTTAGATATGGTATTCCACAATTCCCCTCATGTCCTGGTACTCTTAAAGAAAAGAATAAGTTCAGATGAAATCTGTTCATAAAGTTATATTACATTTGCAATTAAAATTAAAAAAAAAAAATCTTAATTAAAAAACAGCCTATCTCTTCAGATAGTTTTATTTCTGTATGTACACACACTTAACAAAATGTTATATGTTCTTATAAAAAATGTTAAAATTTAACTAATAAACATATAGAAAACAATTCTAAAGTCATTTAATTATCACTGGAATGTAACAATTTTATTTATAATAATTATACTTCAGAAATTTATGAGACTTTGTTTAACAATTAATTATCGAAAGACTTAAGGGTATCAGGACATCCGAGGAATTCTGAAACGTTAAATCTAAGACTCCTTGTTTTTGAAATATATATCTTTGTGAATTATTAGTAGAGCTTAGATTTTTTTGTGCGCCTAATAATGATATTTCAATCTTTCTATTGAACTATAAAAGTAATTTTTTCATCATAAATATTTTTTCTCCCTCTCATTTGAATATGGACATGTTCTGTGAGATATATTTGCATTTAGGTACCATTTTTAAAAATAATATTCCATAAATATACAAAATATTTTACTAATTATAAAGAAAACTATACATAAAATATGATGAACCTACTTTTTTGATGATATTACTACTCATTTTCTTTGAAAATATGATAGAACTTAGTAACTTTGGAAACTCAACACCCTCCCTTTTCATACACAAAATTGTTTCTTAAAAATTAGGTATTAATTAGGGAAAAAATATTTTAGGTTTACTATATGCATTAGTACCTAATATACTTTAAGACGAAAAAAATTACTTTAATAGTTTAATACAAAGATTAAAACATCATTATTAGGCACACAAAAAAAATCTTTGCTCTAAAAAAATTTACAAAGATATATATAGCAAAAACAAGGAGTCTTAACACGTCAATTGAAAAGTCCCCAGCCTACCATAGTAAAACACATTTAAACACCTCTATAAACCGAAATAATGTGGGCTGGTTTCATTTTAAACGCAAGTGAGGCTTGAAATGTTTACGTAGTGTGGACATTAAGAGAGTGAGATAGCCACCTCAAGTATCGTCTTCTTTTAATCACCGAGAAAGAATCTTGAAAATAGTTTGTTGAGTAAAAACCAAATTTTGCCTGATAATACAAATATACTAGTGCCAAATATATAGTAATGAAAGAGTGAGTGAATGTAAAGATTATTGGCGCTAGAGTCAGATGTGACTATGCTGCACCAAACAAGATTTCACTGTGGTCCAGATGTGAAAAATTGAAGAAAATACAAAGATTGGTCGACAAGACGAGGCGAAAATAGAGAAGGATTGCTAGGGTATCCAGGGAGAGCATAACCCGTGTTTAATAGTAACAAAAGATCAGATAACAATATATATGCTTACAAAAACACTCTTTGAAATACTGGCCAATAAGCAAAATTGTTTTAAAAATAAAAGTGTTGCAATACATTAGTTAAAATGTTTCCCTAAGAAATTCAGATGAAATAACGTAAACAATGTCAAATATAAAAGAGCACAATTATAACGTACATTACTTATGCCTCAAAAGTAAAGGTAAATTATATCTTTAGTTTCATCACCAATGGAATGTTCTTCATTATAGAACATCACATCAGCCTCAGGAATATTAGGTGTAAGTTCACCCTTTCTAAGGTTTGCATGAATTTCTGCAACGGATTAATTTTCTGGTGTGAGGTTTAAGATATATTTTCCAGGTATTTTTCTGCACCACTTTCTCTTATACGAGGGTTGCTATTTATATTTCTGGCCTTGGCAACAGTAAGTGTTGCTAGGCGACCGCAGACGATTTTAATCGAAAGTTTGATATTTTTAAACATAAATTCAGCAAACGATTTACCATTATAGCTTTATTTGTGTTGTTGACAGTAAATTGAAAAGTTCTTCTCTGTCAAAAAATGGAATTGAATCGTGAACATTTCCGTGCCATTATTTTTCATAACTTTCGACGTGGATTGTCAAGACAAGAGTGCTTCGATGAACTTAATTCTTTATACAGCGATAAAGCGCCATCCTACAGCACTGTAAAAAATTGGTATAACGAATTTAATCGTGGTCGATGTTCGATCCAGGACGAATCCCGTGCAGGTCGTCCAAAATCCGTTGTTGTGCCAGAAAAGATCAATGCTGTGCGTGAACTGATAAAGCAAGATCGTCATGTGACATACCGTGAGATAGAGGCGTCTTTGGACATTAGTATGCCTAGCATCAATAAAATATTGCATGAACATTTGAGCGTAAAAAAAATTTGTTCGCGTTGGATCCCGCATAATCTGACAAACGCTCAAAAAAAGGCTCGTGTCGATTGGTGCAAGGAAATGTTGGAAAAATACATTCAAGGTACATCAAAGGCTGTGTATAACATCTACACAGGTGACGAATCATGGATCTATGCATATGAGCCGGAAACAAAACAGCAATCAACTGTATGGGTCTTCCAAGATGAGGCAAAACCAACAAAAGTTGTTCGAGGAAGAAGCACATCGAAACAAATGATTGCCTGTTTCTTCGGCATTAACGGTCATGTGGCAACAGTGGCGTTAGAGCAACGCAGGACGGTCAATTCTGAATGGTACACGACCATTTGTTTGCCAGAAGTCATCGGAGAAATTCGAAAAAAGCAGAAGAACAGGCGAATCATTCTTCATCATGACAATGCGAGCTCTCACACATCGACTCAAACAAAGGCATTTCTGACGGAGCGAAAGATCGAACTGATGGGTCATCCGCCGTACAGCCCTGATTTGGCACCCAATGACTTCTTATTCCCACACATCAAAAATAAATTACGTGGACAACGATTTTCGACCCTCGAAGAAGAGGTTGATGCATTCAAAACGCATGTTTTGGAGTTACCTCAATCGGACTGGAAAAAGTGCTTTGAAAATTGGTTCAAACGCATGCAAAAGTGTATTGATCATCATGGAGAATATTTTGAAAAACAATAAAACCAATTTCGATCCTACATATTTGTTTTTTCATTATTAGGACAGAAATATAAATAGCAACCCTCGTAATTAGCAATGTTTTCATAAATTTGAAGTATGGTTGGTGTAACTGCGAAAAATTATTCATAGAAGGAATGGGACTATGCGTCACCACTACGCTGTCAGGACAAGTTTGTAAAAATACATCGGTCAGTGCTTCTAAATACCTTTTTTCAACAGACTTTAGCCTTATGAAGATGGGTAATAAGATTTTTGAGTCCGAAAAAAAAAAAACCACTAAAGGATGGGGTTTGTTGAGAAATCAACCTATATATCATATGAAACACAACCAGAACAAGTAATGATGTAAGCATTTATATTAATTTCCTTTTAAATTGTTCAGAAAAAACTCTTTACTTTACATTTATGTTATTGATTTTATAAGTCCCAAATAATGCACAGCATGGTATAATACTGATATTTTCACAGTGAAAAATAAATGCTGATAATATAAAACAGAGCACAAAATGTGCACCCACATCGCACATTTTAATTACACTTTAACAGGATAAATTTTAAACATTTTAGAGTTGATGGTTTATTGAAGTAATTGAAAATAATAAGTAATGACTAGAATATGTAACATAAAAAAGTAAATAGTAACTATATTGATTGGAAATAATATATAATGATTGTGGAAAACTTTCAAAATAAAAGTTAAAACAATTTTGACTAGGGAAAACTGCTTTAAAATTTTTTTTTTTAAATAGGTGAATATGAAACCTAATAATTTTTTTTTTGCTTTTTTTTAATAATAAAACCATTAATAAAAAAACCCGACTTAAAATTTTAAAACATACAGAACAAGGTAAATTAAAAAAAAAAAGAAACAGTAAAATTTCGTTAAGTTTTTTTAGGGGGAAAAAAGGACAAGGATCTTTAGCAATATCCTAAAAATCATAATTTGAAACAATTATATCATCCAATCTTATACAAATGTTTGTACTTTTCTTGTTTATTTTACTGATTCTCCTACAATCATGGCACCTATTTAATAAAGAAAAAAATTCTCAGCTTCTTATATACATCATTAATATTTGCTTATTTTTTTTTTTTGTGTATGAAACAGGTGTAAATAAAACTTATTTTTAAAAATCTAAATGACATTTCCTAGGACTATGGTTTAACTTAGATAAGGTTGTTTGAAGCATTTTGGAAGAAATTTTTTATAATTTAATTTAATGGGTTTTAGTTTCGTTTTTATTAACATTGCACTAGAAGCAACACGAGAGCTATTGGTGACGGACCTTGTAATTTTGAACCACAGTCAAGTGACGAGGACGATACCTGAGCTGGCACCCCCCCTCTCCTAACATCAACACCACGCCAATTAATTTAATGGGAGGGGGAACTGAAAATATAAAAGTTATTCAAGATAAAAGTTTCTCCTTTCTATTTTTCTAAATGCATTATAGCAATATATTTTTCAAGAACACTTTTTTGTGAAGGGGGAGGGAAGAAGATTATTTAAAATCTCAAAAAAAAAAAAAACCCATAATCCATTCCAAATTACTTACTTCATTTAAATTACTTACTTCATTTGCAAATCAAGTTTCTGGAATTATGAGGAGTTACTCATATTTATTTTAAGTTTAAAATATTTTGCACAACATGATTAGTCACACTTAAAAGATTTTATTCTGCACTTAATTACAGTTCTCCCCATACCAACATACCAGTTTGTTTTACTGAATGAATTATTCACAAGAATAAAATATGGTAAAATGTTTTCCTTCATTGCAAAACTATCATATGTTTAAACTTTCAATGTACGCTCTTTGTTATGATATAACACAGAAGAATTTTTTAGAGCTCTACTTTTTCAATATAAATTACTAATTACAAGACATTTTCTATATGCATATCAAAGAACTACATAGAATAAAATATTTTGTGTCAAATGATTCATCACACTTAAAAGATTTTATTCTGCAATTTAATTAAAACTTTTTGTTTTTTCTAAGAAATACAAGTCAGTTTCACTTCACAGATAATTCACACATTCACAAAATATAATTTGGTAACAAAATGTTTTCTTTTATTGATAAACTGTAATGCACTTAAATATCAATATAAGTTCTATGTTGTTCTGACATAAATATAAGATTTTTTTTAAAAAAAATTTCATATTGAATAAGAAGGTACATTTATTATTTAATTTGAAAAAAATTAAATGCATCATTTTTACAGAACATATATATTCATATTTTTTTATAAATTTAGTATTAATAATGTACTAACTTATTTCTTCTTTAAATCACACATTTTCAAAAATAAAAGTTACAGATAAATGGCTTATGGTGATCTATCTTGTAGTGAAAGAGCTACGAAATGTAAAATGTTCCGCATTCGTGTTAAAATTAGAAGTACCAACATTACTGTTCTTAAGCAATTTTTTTAGATTTACATGTAAACCTTATTTCATAAAAATAGATGATGGTCAGTACACATTAAGAGTTTTAGCGTTTTTATCCATATTTCCCAATATTTGAAGTTTACACAAGTTTTTTCTTAAGGATCATTTCCCTCCCTGTACGTTTTATTTAAAGCCCCATGTGCAGTTAGTGCAGATGTTTCTCAGGTTGCAATAAAATGAGAAGTAAAAATATCAGGTCAGAAGATGTCAGAACAGAGAAATTATTCATTGAAACACTAACCAAACACAGCATTGAATGGAGATAATACACTAATTGGAGGACAACTTTATATTTGGCTCTGTCTGGGAAACAATAGAAGTTATGGTTTGTGATTTGTATTAATGTTGCACTGAGAAGCAACATGAGGGCTATTGGCAACAGATCTCGTAATTGTGAACTCCAGTCAAAAGATGAGGACAACACCTGAGCTGCATTTTCTTCCCCAAACTTCCACACCATGCTTTCCAGAGGACTTTGATAGATTTCACATGCATCATCTTCGGTTACACGCCAGGTCTTCAGAGGCATCAGGGCTTGAACCTAAGACTCAATGAAAACTGCCAGCCACAACCATGACCATAGAAGTCACGGAGATCTTAATGTAGTCAAGAGAAGAAGAATTTTCTCAGCTTTGAGGTTAGGATATATTTTGCTTTACTTTACTTTTAGGTAAATTCATATCTAGCAACAACTGATGACAAGCTTTTGAGCTAGGAGGATGATATTGAGAAAAGTTTATAAATTTAGGTTTTAGAGAGCACTCCAAATTGGAATATCTAAATTGCTTTTACATAAAGCAATGAAGAGGATTTAAAATGTAAGGTCATCAAATGCAATTAAGATGACCTATTTTAATAGTCAATGGCAAATGAGAATAGTTTAACATAAAATTAAATGCTTAAATGAAAAAAAAAATAGTCGTATTTCTTGCTTATTCTTCTTACCATTTTGAATAGAGAACTAATAAGGGATTTTGGTTTCAATGATACATGACAGGTCAAGTTTAATTATTACATATGTTAGCCTTCACATAGCAGCATAAATTTACTGATTTGTGAAGGCTAACAGTGAGAGGGGAATCAAGAAATGTTTTTGCTAATAAAATAATTATTTGGGTTATGAGTAAATGCACTTTTTATAAGTAAATCACAGATGCATAATGTTTTAACAGATTTTGAGTCTCCACCTTAAATATTGAAGAGTTCTATGAATAGCAAATGGAAATTTGAGACAGTTTGTTATTTAGGGGGGGGGGTTAACAAGAAACTTGAATGAGTTTTTACATGATTAACAACTTATAGATGCAGTTAAAAAGGCCTTTACACAGGCACGAAAGAGATAGATCCATGAGAAAGTTGGTAGTCATTCTGGCACACCTCCACCATCAATGGAATCCAAAAAGGAGACAATCTGCCAGAAACCAACAATGGCTAGGCTAAGCACTTACCAAGAAGTCACCAAAGATACAGAACAACAGCATCCAGAAATTCAAGGTAACTCTATCTATAGTAATAACCTTTGAGCAATGTCAACAAGGGGACTCCAAAAAAGTCTGCATAGTTTTACCATTAGCTGATTGACTGATGTGAAGCTTACTCCTATCACACATCTACAGCAAAACATTGGTCAAAATCTGTCTCCAGGAGACCACACTTAGTGAATATGCATGTTGATAAGCCAACAAAGTTAATAATATAAGTAAAGGATATTACAAAAATGTTGGAAAATTGGACAATCCAAAATACATTATATGGAGAAGGATTGAAAACAGGGAAAGACAACTAGCAACCCAACTTATCAAAGACAATAAGCTCCATGGAAAAGAGGAAAAGTAACTTGGATATTTCAGTCTCTTGAGCCCCTTACTCACCTAAAGTAGGTAAATCCCCTGATAAGAAAATTAGTTCAGAGTTATGCTTAATTGAAATGTTTGAAAACATGTACATGATATAAATCATGTGATTAAAAACATTTCCTGGAAAAATCTTATTAACAAAAATAAATAAAATATAGGAAGAAAAAGCAGTTCTTAAAATATCAAATTAAGAATTTAAAAATTTAAGTTAAGATTGCATTTTTTAAAACCAAATAACATCATTAAATTTTGAACAATTGTTCATTGGCTAAAATAATAGAAATGTTTGGGTGATGAATAACCCAATACAAAAAATAAAGATAATAATTAAAATATGCCAAACAGATGTTTTTAATGAAATGTATTCATAAAAAAAAAAAAAAAAAAAAAATTTTTATAACAAAAAAAAAAAAATATTTTTTTTAATATAAAAAAATTTTTTTTTTAATTAAATTTTTAAAAAAAAAAAAAAAAAAAAAAGATATTTTAAGATCACCAACTCTAATTCCTTTTCTTATCATTAACAATCTATGTTTATGAAATTAATACTTCTAAATCTCAAGCATGACAAATACATTAAAATTGTAAAATTTTGATTTTATGACTTTTGCGTCTCCCTTCAAATGAATACAGAGGTTTTCTTTCTTTAGATATTTGAAATTTTATCATGTACGAAAATTACATATTTGGGGTGGGGTGAAACACTTTGAAATACAATCTTGTACAATTCATATTGAATTTTTGAACAATTTTTTTAACTTCCAAAATGCAGAAGTAAACTTTCTTAATTATTATTTAGGTCACAGGACAACTGATGTGTTTAAAAATAGCTAATAGTAATTCCTGAAAAGGAAATAATAACAAAATTATTACGGTATAATTGAAGTGTTCACAGACAACTACATGACTTTGAATGGTATTGAATGCACCTTTTTGGAGCATAATAGATCTTAAGATTTCCGACACCATAAAATATGAAGAATCTAGAACAACAACAGCAAAATGTCTGACAAAATCAAAAGCAATAAGAAATTAAGAGTCCATAACATTTTTTCGCTAACCATATGAACACAGGCATCACAGCAGGGAGTTTCAAGAATTATAAAAAAGGTAACTCATTCCAGTATTTTACAGCCTTGAAAGAGTAATTAATTTACTATCAATGATTGCATTTATGCATAATTCTTATCTACAAAAATCAGATTGATGCAAAAGAGTGTATAGATTTCAACAAATATATATTCTAGAAATGTTTTGAAGGGCAAACTGCCTATAAGACACCAAAGAGAGGTCTTTGAGGTTGATGTGTTTATTTATATGTGTTGATTATAATCTAAAGAATTATTTAAACATTTTTCATGATCAATAGACATATAATGTTATTTCCTAAATGAATAACTTTCATTGCAAAAATTTCACTGTCAAGTTTTATTAATCATCGAACAGAATTTTGCTCTTTTTGACTCTTAAAACAAATGTATATTCTGATATTATTTGAAATTCTATATCATCTATTTTTCTTTCTTTCTCATATTATAACTGGAAGAAAAAAAATTACCAAGCATTTATATATTAAATAAGCAAAGAAATGAAAAGTAAGAAAACAGAACTCTAGCGGATATTTAAAGATACTTACAAAATTTCAATGTATATATTCATGCAAACACACAGCATAATCTTACATTCCTTAAAATTTTACTAATTAAGATTTTAATACAAGCATATTTAGCAGTGTATACATACGTTTTTGTAGTATCATCTCCAGGTCGGACTCGCTCTGGTTTATGAGTCAATCGGGGGTAAAAGAAGGAACTAAAAATGTGTGTCTTGTCTCTTTGGGTTGGTGATAATTTTTCGTTGAAAATATATCTAGTAATAAAAAGTTAATAAGTTAATGTATGAACATATTTGGGTTCCACTATTTATATACAAAACCACTCAAGAGAATTAATTATTTTACAAGAAAACCAATTAAAAAATTAATTCATTTAAGTATTTGTATAATAATCAATGGATCTTATGCAAATGCATTGAAACCACATAGAAAATTTATTCCTTAGTGTAAGAAAACCTATCTTTAAAACCTGAATGATCAATGTGAAGAAGGGTCACTTGGGTGCCTCAGAATCATGATTCCAACACTCATCTAAAATTGAAGACAACTGAGTATCTTTTTAACTCTACAATATTTTTACATTAATTTTCTATAAGTGTTGCCTAATACACAACACTTAACAGATTTCAGGTGTTAATGATGCTTTCAATCCGTTTTCTTATGTTGATAGGATGTCTTTGCTTGATATCTTGTCAGGAAACTTTTTGTCACAATTTTTCAATTGGATTCAAATTTGGCGAGTGGGCCAGATGCCATTGCCCTAGAACCAATTCTTCATGATATTCAACCAATGGCAAGGAGCATTATTATCCAAAAAGGTGAAGTCTCGATTGGAGAGCAAATCTTGTGCACATAATAGCTATAATTTTTTTTTTTAAAATACCAAATAATATTTTGCGCAGTAATCACATTCAACAATGCATAATCTAACACTGTTTGCAGACATTTCAGACCAAATTGATAGAGGTTCTTGTTTGCAAGCACTAAGCATTCTGGTTTGAACAACTCTTGGCTATGAATACAAATGAGTTCATCTGATTAACAATAAGTTCTCAGAATTCAATCACAAGATTTAGGAGAAAAAAAATTCTCATAGTACAAATGATTTCCTTTAAACAAGGTTTTATGCATGCATCTTTTATGATTTAAAGAATTAAACTTTTAAAACATTTACTGAATAACAAAATCTGACAGGCAGAATCCTGGTCAATCGCCGAATTGTTATCTTCCCAGTTCCATCTCCAATTCGCCATTCTATTCAACTCAGTTATGGAACATCAGTCATGAAATTGGCTTTACTAGTAGTTGTCTCAAAGGCACAATGGTTAGTGAACTTTACCTATTTCAATGAATTCCTGCTGTGTCCAATGTAAATTGATCCATATGTTTCAAATGAAAAAATTCATCATTGAAAAGTATTTTTGACATTGTTGGAACAATACCTTTTTCAACCAGACTAACTTTTGCATTACTGGCTTTACACATATGCAATCTATGCCATATTGTAATTGATGAGTACCTTAAAATACAAGATCCATTCTAATCATGAAACAGTTCAGTCAAATTAAATTTTTAATTTCTGAAAGAAATCCTCTTCAAAACCCTTTTATATCTTGTTGAAGAATACTTTGGGTGATCAGACCATGCTTGATCAACAAAGCTTCTTACAGTTTTATGTATTTGAATAGTTTTTAATAGATGTAGATTGATAACATCCTACTATGTTGGATATTTATCCAGACAAAAATCCTTGCAACAATATTTTTGCTCATAGGATACAAAAATTTATATCTCATTTCGACCAAAGGTTATCCAAGTTACTTAGTATTGAAGACTACTTTTCACCAAATGATTTTTCCTTATATAATGCAATGTATAAAATTCCCATAAGAAATACACATGTTAATGCCTAACTGGCACCAATAAAAGCAGATGTTTACTTAAATTTTAAGCTTCATTTCTAGATATTGCCTGAGCTCATTCAGTCAAGATTTTTGTTAAATAACTTGAGTTTTAAAATATGATTAAATTATGTACAGAGATTTAAAATCCATATCACAATATTAAATAAAAGACATATTAAACATTTACTGTATTTAAATTTTTAGATGAAAATTTTTCATGTTTTTGTATGTAATATATTACTTGTGTACATGTAGTTTGGAATCAAATTTTTTACTTTAATGCAAAGCAATACTTTAAATTTAAGTTTTTTAAAAATATATTTAAGTAATAAGAAGAATTAAATTTGCAACTGACATTCCACAACTGAAGCCAAAACTTTTTCATTTATAGGCCATCTTGACTTTTGTCTTTCTTCCAAATCTCACGATATAATTTAATGCATCTATCCACAATCTGCCTACATCCATTATAATGTTATGAGATATTATATACTACAGATTTATCATATTTAATAACCCACATGTATTTGTATCAGTCAAATTCCACATTTTTAGAATATATTCATACATTAAAATTCAAAAAAATTACTAGATATTTATAGCATTCATATTAAGATGAATTTTCAAAACTCTTAATTTAAATAAATATTTATGAAAAATTCTGCAGACTTTGTAACAAAACAAAGGTAGCTGAAGAGACTGGAATATGTGAAACCTTTTTTTTTTTTTTTTTTTTTTTTTTTATAACAATGGATGAAGGCCTCAGGTTCTGAGAAAATTGGTTCTGAAAAAACTTTTACATTTTAAGCAAATTTAAAGTCTGTATACTAAGATTTCATATTATATGACATTACAAATGCTTTCTCGCCAACTTCAGCTAAACTTGCAACCAGTTTATACATTCCAATTTAGCATGAAAAATTCTGAAGAATATCAAATATTCTAGCCTAAAATTCAAGAGTTTGTAAATTAGAAGAGTACACTAAAAGTGAGAATGGGGGGGAGGGAAGTCATGATAAGTAAGATACTAAGAATTTTTATTCAATTTTAAGAAACTTACTTCAAATAAAAATCTATAATAGCATCATTCAAAAATTCTCCTTCATTCAGACATTGTAAATCTTCGTTTGTTATAGCAATACCTCCAGTTTGAGGCGGAGGAGGATATGTTAAGAGCCTAAAACAAAAATTAAGAACAATTAATGAGTACTAAAATTTATTACATAAATGTTATTAAGGAGATTTTTACTTCATACTTACTTAATTATATTTGGTGGAGGTTGTTGTTGCTGCTGCTGTTGAATTTTACTAACAGGAACCTAAAAGTATATGCATAACAAATATATTAATTCATGGAAGATGTAAGTACAAATTTTTAAAATAACAATATGAAAACTATAATAATTCATTTTTTTAAAAATTTACTACAGGAATATAAATTTAATATTTATATAATGAAAAGATAAAATATTCCCAAATAAATAAAAACATTATTGAATCATTAAAATCCATGTTGAGTTCAGCAACTTCATTAAATGGTTTTTATGGGACATGGAGCAACACAGATTTTTAACCCCAATCAGCAATTTCTAATTTTGGAGAGAAAGGTAATTGAGGATTGCTTTCCTTGATTCCTTACATAATTGAAATGATGGAATTTCACTGTGTTCAGAATGTATTGCAAAATTTTACTTTTGCAAACCATCAAGTCTTAAAAATAGCTCTTAATTCCTTAATTTTTCTATTGTTTAAAATTTACAATTACATATTTTTAATGAAATAAAACATTTAAAATGAAGCTTCAATTTTAAAAGAATTCTTACACAATTAAGCTAAAGTATATGAAGCATTAAAATAGTTTTCTAATGATATTGGCAAAAATTTACTATTATTCTTAAACATATAATTAACTTAAAATTAAATGTTGACAAATATAAAGCAATTCCAAAGCTTTACAGAGAAAATAATTCAACACAATGCAATTTCAAACATTGCAAAGTATAGAAATGAAAATATACCAAATGACAAAAATGTGTCAGTTGTATTTACTTTGGGGTTACTTTTAAATGTATCAATTATTAAGTTAATATCATTTTGAGCACTAGGAATCACTAGTAAGATTCATTTTACAATAATTTTACAGGGTGGCTCACCTCTCATGTTCTATAGTTCATTCTCTGAGCTTAATTTACACTAACATTATAGAATAATTTTAAATATATATATATATAACATAAAAATAAAATATAAATATATCCATCTCTTGTTGAATAAACTTATGCTTTTATTTGAAAAATAAAATATACCTCTTCTCAATTTCTGCACTTTGCTCCCTTCATCCATATAGAATGAGTCTGAACATAAAATATACGAAGATCAAAATATTATTCAATTATCATTGACAGCAGCAACTGCCATTATTAACAATTACATTTGTAGAGTTCACTCTAGATGTCAACAGTATTTAATCCCCTGACGTTTTGATTCAGTTCCAAAGTTTAGTATTAGAGTAGTAATAATTTACACAGTCTAAATTGGTAAAATATCAAATAAATGCTCAAGCCCAATTAGGAAAAGAACATGATTTTCAATGAGTTAATTTAGGATGTTTCTTGAAAAGCAGAAGCTGCATAGAGGTCTTATAACTACAGAAGGTAATATATATCTTACATAATTCTAGAAGGTCTGATCATTATATTTGTATACTACTACAAAAGGTATCTTAATAGCATTTTATAATATAATTCCAAGTGAATTGATGTATGATGATGCACAATGTAGCAACATTTGGTTCTCATATTGCCTTTACATTTGGAATGGGCCTTCATACATATCACAAATAGAAAAAAAAAATTTGTTTGAAAACATTTCAGGTCATTTTAAAGCCCATATGCATTTGACACCAATGGTTAACATAACAAAGAACACCTTTGTAAGTAATGTAAAACAATAAATATATATGCTTGTAATTTTCAATTAGGATAAATGATGCAGGGCTAAAAACATCTATAAATGTATACAAGCTGTCTACTTTCAGGGGAATTGATATGGTATAGTCATTATGATCCTTTTACATCATTGCTCATCTTAACTACGCAATCTACGATTGTTATAAAAGCTGGGATTTTCACCAACCTAAGCATAATTTTTGTAAAAATATAATCCACTGTTTACAGCAAAAGAGAATTATTAATCAATTAAATATGAGACCATCTTTATTTGAAATCTATCTTCAATCATGGAACATATAAACACCTTAAGCACTACAAGCAAACAATATTTTGAGATGTATAACAACTATCTGTTTTACTACATTATATAATTTCCAAGTGATGTTACAGGAAATTAGGATTTGCATAGATAGTTTTAACAATTTTGCATTTCACAAGAAAAATGTAATTAAAAATTATTTTACTAAGTAAGTGATACAACTAATTTAGGGTACAACAGTTAGGTTTAATTAAGCTGCACCAAACTTTTGTTTAAATTGTAATCTAGAAAGGAATGGGGGGGGGGGGGGGGGGAAAATTTTTTACAAGTGAAGGGCTGGAAAAAAAAAAAGTATCACTAGGCTATCCTGGGGGCATGTCATCATTTACCAAAAAACAGTAAGCCCCACGTATAAAAAAGACCACTATGATACCTCAGGGTCACTATTTTCTGTATTAAGCTCAACTCATTTTGCTCAGTATTTAATAAAGAGAAAACAAAAATGGCATAAGGAAAATAATAAAAAGAGAAGGAACTGCATTTTAAATCTTCCATAAAAATTGACATTTAAATAGCAACAATAGCAATTAATCTTGAATAGAAAAAAATTATACAAAATTATGCCTGTATGTATAAGCCTAAAGAAAATTACATACGCAAATACAATTTTTAATTAAGAGTTTCATATCAAAGGCGACTTTTAGAAAGAGGCAAATTGCTTTCTTAATTGTCCTATATACATGACATTATTAAGACTATCTGAGAATAATTATAGCATTTATATTTCTACTTATACAAAAATCTGAGTATTCTTCGATAAAAACACTTAAGTAAAGTTAATTATACATTTTATTTTAAATAATGACGAAGCACAGTAAATTAAGCATCCAAGGGATTGGAAGACAGTTAATGTACAGAAATCTATGGGTTGCATTTTATATATAACTCTCAGAAAATATTTAGAACTGTATGCAATCAAACAGTAAAGTCATATACAAATATATAATTCACAATCAATATTTTAACTATTTTGTCACATTTAAATCATTCTTGAGAGATGGGAGAAATCTATATCGATTTTTTTAAATAAAATAAGGGAGAACTTCTCCATTTGACAGTAAATATCATTCAACATATCTGGATATTTTCTTTTTGCAATTGACTTTCACTGTATGTTCAGATGGATGACAATCATATAATATTGAGCTATTCAATTTATATATATTTTTATTTGTACAGGAATTTTAATAACTGTGTATGATATGCACATAATTTAAACAAGTCTTCAAATTTGGGGAGTGGGGATTCTACTCAAGGTTAACAATAAAAATATTAGATATATAATACATGATAAAAGTTATTCAAAGGAAAAGAGTTATTAATAAAATAATATGACTAAGCCTTCATACATTTAAGTGTGTGTAGCAACTCAATTGATCCCTGTTACAGAGGCAAAATTACTTGAAAAGTCCTATGTAGGTCCCCACCAAATGGTCAAAATATAAGTTACTGAAGTTGTCACTTAGAAATATTGATCTACTACAGTATGCAATGGGTTACACACTATGACCATGAAAATAGAAACTACTCAAAGAGACTGTTAACACTTTGAAGGTTTCTTTGTACATAAAATAAGAACTTATGTTTTTGTTTTGTATGAAACAAATCTACGTCTCATTCCATATCTTGTTTTCCATATAATAGGATTTAATTTTAATGTAAAAGCAAATGTAATGCATAATTATACTTAACTATATACACAGATTTTATAGTCTAATTATATGCCTAATGATAATATTGTTCACATAACCCTTTCATAAATACCTTTTGCAAAATTCTTTTTGTATAGTAAGATGTAATGTTACATATGGGAAACAATTTCTGAGTCCTTGCTTCAGAATATCGTATGTTGATTTTTCTTTTTGTACCAGTTCAGCTTATGCTCTCAAAAAGAACAAGAGTGTCCTTTTTATTTAATATAGTCATTTAAATATATATATATATTCACTTCAATTTAAACTTTATTTTTTTCCCATTACAAACGACTGTTAACTATTTGTTTGGTTATTTATCCCTGCTTTTTTACTTTTTTTTTTGTTACACTTTTATAGAAATCTTCCAATCATCATGAAAAAAATACCAATACCAAATTTACAATTTCTAACAAAACAAACAGAATTGTCAGAATAAAAATATAGCTTTAAACAAAACATACTTGAGCTGAAACATTAGTAATCTGTATAGATGGACTTTCAGTTCCAGTTGAAATAACTACAGTATCAGGACTATGCAGTTTCACAAATGTTGTGCTCTGAAACACAGATAAAATTATACGTATGTCTAAATTGTGATAATTTACCTGATGAATAGTACCAAGGAAGTAATCTTAAAAAAATAATACCTCAGTATGTATAATACATCTGTTTCAGCTAACCAGATATAATTTTTAAAAAGAGGGAAAATTATCCATATCCTTTAAATCTGACAATTCTCTTAATAAGCAATACATTTTTTATAATAGTTTTCTTTTAAAAGAAGAAAAGTTTTTGCTTTGGCTAATACGATCTGATTTTGAATTTAAAAACATAAATTAAATCATTTTTGATGAAATAAGAATATAATATTGTAAATGTGTTATACATTTAGGTAAGCACATAAAAATACTATATTAAAATTATAGTCAAAGATAAAAAATAAAAAAAATTGCAGTTATTCTTCATGAAGAAATATTCTACTTGAAACATAGCACAAAAATAGAGGATTCTAAATACTTTGTAAGCAATGTTAAAAAAAAAAAAGGGGGGGGGGGAATCCAATTCTGTATAAATATATAAGAGATTCAATTCTGAGAAATTTTCAATATTTTATCTTAGCATATTCTTTGATTGTTAGTGTATATTAATTATGTATTTTTGAACTCAGAATTAGTAGCACAATATATCAAAAGCATATATATTTATTAAACCTTTTTGTTTCAAAAAACTTTAAAGACAGCATATTTTCTCAGCGATTTAGTTTACAGTAATGGGGGGGGGGGAAATCAAATTGTTCTATATACTGGGCTATACTTCTTTATAAACTCAATATCAATTCAAAATCTTCATGCAGGGACAGAAGTTTAGACCTGTAAATTCATAATTAGCTAATAAACTAATACATATATTTCATTATGTTTATGAATAAATTAATTTGTATAACATTTAAGCCTCTCCATGTTACATTTCATTTTTTCCTTTTATTAAAAAATTTACTGCACTTTAAATAACATTAATAAATTAAGCTACAGTTTTATACTTTTTGATATTTTGAAGCAACACTGAATAAAATTTAAAAAATACTAATTATAAAATTCTCAACTTCTGGAATAACACAGGAAATTATTTCAGTTCATTTGAAATATTATTAAGTAATTATTCATAACATTAAATATGAACAATTATCCAGAATATAGGTCAGTTAAAAATGAAAGAAAACTTTAAGCATTCTCTTACTGCACAGGAAATCAGCATTTGGAGAAAAAATTAATTATTAAAATATGTTCTTCCACCATTTTTAAAAAAAGTACATCATAAAATAACACTGAAATTCAATATAAATTGCCCATTATTGACAATCCATTGTTACAGTATTGAGAAAACATGAGCACTCCCCCCCTCCAAAATTCTAGCTAAATTGAAAAAATTAGAGGAGTATCATTTTTAAAGATTTTATTGATAATTATTTGTCAAAGTTCGTAAGTTATATGCTAGACAAATTATTTTTAATTTTGTTTCATTTATCAAACAGAAGTTCCATTTTTGTTAGAAGATTTTGTTTAAAAAAAACTCCCCTCTCTTTAAATCCATTTTTTAACCCATATACCACAAGTCTCACTTTGTAAAATATAAAATTAATTTCATTAATCATTTTTTTATAGACATAATTGGCATGACTTTTGACTCTGAGACTGATTATCACTTAACACTCAAGCAGAATAAGTAATCGAGCCAGTAACATATTTAGTTGAAAATCCTCCATTGACATGAAATAGTTAGTTATGTGGTGTTTGAAATATCATCATCATTTGACATAATTCTAAACAATGAGATTATTATTACTCTGTCAATAGTAAAGTTTTTATAACTTTGCAATGAAAAATTAAACCTTTTTAAAGTTTTTAAATTATTTGTAAAAATGATAAGAAGCAATCAATAACTCATCAAATGATTTTTACTGTTTATTTAATCTGCAGTATTTCAACAAAATATAGTCTGATTTGAATAATTTTTTCCCCCTTCAGGTCTTGTTTTACACATTACGACAAACACAAAATTTAATAAAATAAAGAGTTTATATAAATTTTTAGATTTACCTACTTTTCCCCATTTAAATGACATTTTGTTAAATTTCACATGTAATAATAAAAGTTAACTATTTTGTACAAAATATTTTTGTATTGATAATTTTCGACAATGAAATTTTTATATCATGCAACATACAATTTTTAACTTTTCTATAATGATATTCCAAATTTAATGTGTGAATGTTTCTTTATTGAATTAACTCAAAATTTGGAAAATATGTTAAATCATGGTTTTCATTAAGAGTCAGAATTCTTTCTGACAAAATGCAGAATTCAGTCTATCCTAACATCTTATGTCTAAATTTTTTTTTTACTGTAACTTATTTTTCATAAATCTTTGAACAGGCTGTTACCTGGTTGTGTGATTTATTCAACTCAGTCTAGTTGAATGCTAGATCAAGTCCTCCAAACCAAAAATACTCAAGAAATCATGAATAAGATGAAGTGTAATAAATATGTCTTTTTTTTGTGAAACCTTATGAAATTTAAATTATGTTTGGGAGAGATCTGAGTAGAATTACGAATGGAGCAGGTCAATAAGGTTTACTACCCATTGTGAAAAGTAAAACTCCTTTTGAGTTCAATTGGAAATCTACAAATGGCAGTTTGAATACATCTATCTCCTTCAATAAAAGGAACATCATCAAAAGCTTACCTGGTATACAATGCTTGTCTAAAGTGCGGCCCAAACATAAATTATGAAAATATTTAAATTTACATTCAGCTGAAAAGTCTTTAAAAAGTAATTGTGCTAATTTTAAAATTTTTTTTGCTAGCCATGGACGAAAACACTGATGCTACTGATACAGCCCAATTGGCAATTTTAATAAGAGGAATCTATGAACATTATAATATCACAGAAGAAATGGTTGCTTTAGTATCGTTACAACACAACCAAGTCTGTAGATTTATTCGATGAAAAGGTTTTCCTTATCTATGAAAAATTTATCAGCTATCATAACCGATGGAGCCCTTGCCATGGTTGGTAAAAATGGGGGACTCGTTAAAATGGTTAATGATGAAGCCATCGATGCTGGCAATACGATCTTGATGGAATATCATTGTAATATACGTCAGGGTAATTTATGTGGAAATTTTTTAAAAATGGTAAGTGTATTAAGCGTTGGTACAAAAACCATTAGCTTTATAATAGCAAAAGGACTTAATCATAGACAATTAGAAGAGTTTCTTAAGGTAATGGGCACTGAATTTGCAGGTGTTATTTATTATACAGAAGTAAGATGGCTCAGGAAGGGGAAAATGCTCAAAAGATTTTACGATTTGAGAACTGAAATAAAAATATTTATGGAAACAAAAGGGAAACCTGTGAATGAATTTGAGGACGAAGAATGGATTTTAGATTTAGCTTTTTTAGTAGACTTAACAGAACATTTGAATGATTTAAATTTGAGACTTCAAGGAAAAAAATCAATTTATTAATATGTTACAAACAATTACAGCGTTTGAAAGAAAATTGAAATTTTGGCTTAGTCAAATAAAAATAAAAGATTTGACACATTTCAGTACTTTGGCTGCACATAAATCTGTTATTTGTGCAAAATATGCTGCATTAATTTTTGATTTAAATCAAGAGTTTGAAAGTAGATTTCAAATTTTTTTAAAAAATGAAGAATATTTCAACATATTTTCTACTTAATTTTTTCTATAAATATAAAATTGCCTTCGAATCTTCAAATGGAATGCATGGAACTGCAAAGTGACATTCAACTGAAAGAAAAATTTGGGAATGTTTCTTTACTGGAGTTTTATAAAGATTACCTACTCTGCCATAAATATCCTATTGTTAACAATCATGCTTTATTAATGTCTTCAGCTTTTGGCAGTACTTATATTTGTGAACAATTATATTCAAGAATGAATCTTACAAAAATTGGACAAAGATCACAGACAAACATCTTGAAAATGCGGTAAGAATTGCTACCTTGTTAATTGAACTTGATGTCGATTAGCTTGTTCAACAAAAGCAAATTCCTCCATCTTATTAATTCAAATTTTTCCCATCTTTATGAAATCCAAACTTTAAGAAATTTAAAATAAATACGTACTTATACATATCTAATTCAAATCTAAAAAAATTATAAGAAAAAGAAGTTAATTTATTTTAATTAAACTACATAGTTAATTTTTATTTTGATTTGTTGAAAAAATATTGTATGTGTGGTCCAGCAATTTTTTTTTTTTTTTGCAATGTGGCCCTTATACGGTCATAGTTTAGACATGTAGTATACCATATGTGAGTTCAAGGAGTCTTCCATAAATACTAGTAGATGTTTATTAAGGGGATTTAATAATATAATTTAAAGACTTCCTTCCAACTTTTACACTCTGATTTATGATGCATTCTTCAAGGCAAGTTTTATTATTCTGGAATACTTTTGATTTTTAATAGCTTGGGATTCTTGTATAACCATTTTAGTTACAAATTAATTTTCTTCCATAAAATTTGTAGTAAGAGATTTTCTAAACTTGTTAAGTATATAGTTTAAAATGGAATTGCTATCATTAATGAAAAGAAAAAAAAATGATAAAAATTATTTTTTCTTCATTATCTATATAATTTGTTCTCTGAAATACCTTAGAAGATCAAAATATGATGCAGCTATTTCTTAGTAAAAATATAGTAGAAACAAGGAAGTTACAACTAATAAGTTAATTAATAAAATTAGTTTTAAAAGATTCAGACTATAAAAGACAAGATGTAAAACTATGAAGGGGAGGGGAAGGAAAATCTGCTATAAAATGCATTTCTCAATGTAAATGCAAAACCATTTACAGCAGAAAATTTAGAATTAAAGAACACTTAATGGTGAGCCACGTCAGGACATTTTCTCAAAATAAACATTTAGTATTTTTATTTTTAAAAAAGGCATATTGTTTCTTAATAAGATGGCAAAAATGCGGAATAAAATAACGAGTAAAATACTGATCATTTTCCGAATTATACCTCATTTTTTGAAATGAAGTATAATTTCTATATATCTGCTTGTATAAATATAATTTTTTGTTTAAGTCAATTAAAATAATAGAAAATACATCATTAATTTATTACAATTCTAAAAAACTGCTATATATTTTCCAATTAAATTTGATCAATATTTTCCTTCAGGTACTGAACTCAACATAACTCAATTAAAACATAAAATTAAACTTTTTATTACAATTTCAAAATAAACTTATAAAAATTATATTAACAAAAATTAATATCTTGAAATGAAACATTACACTATTTCATAGCACACATTTCCAAGCACGATTTTCATCAAGAATAAATATTTTATTCTCATATATCACCTGGTTTGGGGTTGATTTCACTAATATTTCATTAGCCTGTTTTTGGTCTATCTCATGGACTTTTTTATCACCAGGAAAAATTTGGCGTATAAAGTGACGTTGTTCATCGGTCATTGAGTCAATGAGAAATGTTAACTTTTGGGTTTTATCATCTAAAACAAAAATAAAATATATAGAAAATAAATTTAAAAAATTGTTTTCAATACATCACTTTGAATATGACAAAAAGGATTCAGTGAAAGGATTCATAGTTTATAATTATTATATTTTTTTCTTTGATAGTTATCCTGATAAGTTTTGTAAAAGCTCTTAAAATGCAGAAAGAAAATTAAAAAAAAAAATATTTACTAAAATTCTGAATTATAAAAATATATATACACGATATATTTTCAGCAAATAGACAGATAATAGAAATTATTTAAATTTTTTAAAAACAAAATTGTAATTACCTTTTGTTGTAGGATCAAAATAACGTGAATCACCCTGAATCATGTGTAATGCATTCCGTACTGCTTCACCAAAACTTGGTGTTGTATATATATACATGATAGGCAAACATCTTCCAAAATGTACTAAAACTTTAGTAATATCATGACTTCTAATAGAGATAAGCACAACTTTAGGAGCTATAAAAAATATATATGTATATAAATAAATAAAAAACATAACACAAAGAGAAAAATGAAAGCAAATATGAAAACTGAATACATTTGTAAACTACTACAAAACATTTTCACAGAATATAAAATAATTTTCCAACCCCATCCTTTGCTTTACATAAACTAAGCATAGAATAAAATATACTATGGAGAATCATAATATATTAAATAAATATTATCATTAATAAATATATAACTTGTTTGTCCAACTTAATAGTTATACATGGATAATAATACAGCATAGGTTAATACATACAAAGATTTGAAAACACAAAATTATGCTAAAAAAATACAAAAGTAAAGCTTCATCCATGAATTATAATAAATCATTGAAAATATACTAAATAAAAACTATCCAAAAGAAAATATGTTACTGAAACTAGATTTGCTACTATACTTAATATAAAAGCAATTTTACACTTTTATTCATATAGCAATATATACAAATAAAACTAGGGTTTCTTTTCGGGTTACCAGGAAATTTGTAAAAAACAAACATGCAGGTACACAAAATTATAAGCCATAATAAATTAAACATTAAATTTAGAGCTTGAAGACTATACAAGGTACTATGTTTCACAGTGCTTCAGCAGAAACAAAATCCTCTGACATATGTAAATGAAACTATAAAAAAAGGGGTTATTGTAAAATTATTCAGAAAATCTTCCTCTCAAGAATGATATTTTACAAAATTATGTTAAAACAAAGTTTAGCTATGAAGAGATGGTTTGTTTAGACACCAAAACATGTTGGAACAGTTTGATGGCAAAGATTTTTACAGATAGAATCAGTGATTTGAAAAACATTAATTTATATTAAAGAACAACACATTTTGGCTGATATAGCATTTGAAACTCTGACTGCAATTGTAGCAGATATGAAGATGATATATAATGGCTTTGGAAAAATTATAAAGTCAAAATGTGATTTCACTAACTGCCGAAAGAGAACTTGTTTTCATTATTGGAGAGATAAACTAACAAAACTCAGAATTTGCTAAGAATATGAAATGCTCCCTGGGTCTTATGAATTTGTGACATAGCAATATTAGTTTAGTAAGATAAATGCAATATCTAAATTCTGGGAGAAAGTACAATGTGGCTGCAATTACTATTTACTATTACTTTTAAGTTTATCAAATAAAACCTGTTTGATTCAAAAAACTAAAATAATTATGGTTAGCCTATTTTTGTCAGGATGACAAATTTCTAACCCTTCAAACCCAAAAGAAGAGAGCACAAACACTTTTGGAAGAGAAATTCTTAAAGTTTGACAAAAACTTGCGGGGGAAAAAAGGATTCACTCAAAGACAAGGATCCTACATTGTTCAACTAGAAACTTGAGCAAGAATTATAATTATTTGATTCAACATTAAATTGATCAAAATATTACAAAACTGGAAGAGGCTTTGAAAACAGCTTAAGCTGAGAGGGCATTTTCAAATGCCGAATTGTCCATAACAAAGCGAAGATTTAAACTGGGTAGAAAAAAAAAATCATAAAACATACTTTAAAAGTAAATATCTTTTATTCATACTTTAAAGCTCAATATGTAAAGAAGTATAAGTTTGAATTTATGAATATCCTTATTTAGTGCAATTGTTATTGATATCAATTAAAAACCAGCTAATTTTTATATTTTCTTTTCAAATTTTGATGCATTTCTGGGAATGATCATTATGTTTCGAGAATATTTTGGAAATTCCTGAGAAAGGGAAGGGAGGAGGAAAAAAGAAAAAAAAAAGTGAGAAATCAGAAATCTTAAGTAAAACATTATTCTTTACAAATCAAAGGTTGAGAAAATCATTACCTTCTATTCAAGCATCAACAACAAAATTTAAAAACATTTAAAAGAAAATAAAAAATTTGAATTTAATCTCTCGTTAAATGAACAGTACGTATACCATGAAAGGCCTTTAAAATATGAAGTAATCCTCCCCCCATACAATATAGTAAGGAAACATTGAACTAGATACACAATTCTTTCCTGTCAATTTAAAACAGTATATGAAAGCCAAATAAAAAAAACTGTTAACATATCAAATTTGTACTTGTGATTAAGATTTTATTATGTACTTTAAATCTGGAAAATTTACAATTGAATGACATTTTAGGTAAAAAAAAACAAATGTAAATTTAATAGAAGATACATTTACAGCATATAAAAAATAAATGTCAGATATTTTCAAAGTTGTCTTAGAAAAAGACATAGCTTTGTTTAATACAGAATGAAATTTGTATTAAGAATTTCCTTATAAACAATATTAAGTATTATGCTTGTTTTCAACAGTTTTGTTTAAACAACTTTTTTTTAAATATTTTTGAAAAATTTTAATTGTATTTTTTCCCTATAAAATTTACATTGAATCTAAATTGCTGCACATTTTGTAATATCATACATTTATAAAGATGTTCACAAAAAAAGTAATACACTTCACATAGCGAGCATCCTAATAAATTTATAAAAATTCTGTAACTTAAGATCAGATTTTTTTATGGGGGGGGGGGGGGTGACGTTGCACAGATTTTGTTCAATTTTTAAATACTTACGCTCAGTTAATGATGGAGCTCGGAATGTAATGCTTTCAGTAGCCAAAGTTACAGGAACATGAGGTTGTGTCATTGCAGGATGAACTTTATAAGAACCAATTCTAACACTGCGACAACGTAGAGGATAGTCTGTAGGCCTTTGCCCACGAATGGTTTCCTGTTCATTTTCTTCGGGTGGGATTTCATCTTCTTCCTCCCCCACACTTTCATCCAATTCTTCTTCTTCCTCTTCCTCTACCATTTCATTTTCATATTCCATTTCTTCTTCATCTTCATCTGGCTCTTCTTCTATTTCTACACCCTCGTTGATATCTGTTACACCAGGAAACTGAGGATCATCAAAATCTTGATTCTCCTGAAACAATTTAAATATTTATGAATCCATATATATATATATATATATATATACACACACCCATAGACAGAAATTTTAGATCTAGATGTGACAAATTAGTTTTTAAAAATTAAAACAATACTTTTTATTATAATGCAGCAAACAATCACTAAACATTTTATTCCCAAAAATGATTAAAAAATTCAATCTTTAAATATTACATTCAATGTAATGAAAAATGATGACTTGAAATTTAAAAGATGAATGTTACAGAAATGAAATAAGTAAATACAATAAAAGAAGTATTCCTATTTTAATATATATATATATATAATAGTTTCATTTAATACACCCAATTCTTTTTTTTTTTTTTGACACCATTTCGAAATAACACGGTTCACCAAAAATGTTTATCCAAATATTGAAACGCTGTTTTTAAGACCTAATACCATCTCTCTGATTCAGCCACTCAATCAGGCTGTTATAACAGCATTTAAAGTATACTACACAAAACAAACGTTTAAATATTTTTTGAACACGGTGGAAGAAAGAAATTTGACTGTTATGGAAACATGGAGAAAGCTTACAATTATGGATTGTATTACACATACTTCTTTTGCCATAAAACATTTGTGTCAATTGACCTTAAATGCTTCTTGGAAAAGACTTTTGCCAGCATACATCAAAAGTAGAAGTCTCGTAGTATAAAAATTAGTTGTGTTATCTAAAATTATAACTCTATCAAATGCAATTGGTGGCAAAATTTTTAACAACATGCAAACGGCTGTCATCGAAGAATTAGAAAGCCCTTTGAATGAGGACGACTTGATCGAATTTAAGACAGTTTATGATAATAAGTCGATAATGATGAAGTTGAAGTTCAGCTATTAACAACTGATTTAATTCATGAGGGTTTAAAATTTACTACAAGTATGGAACATTTTCTTACTCAAGATTTTGACATACAGCGTGCTTTAAAATTCCAAAGTAATCTCAAGTTTTGTGTAGCAGGATATTAAGAATTATAAAAACAACTTGGGGGGGGGGGGGAGGAATACAGAAGCCATTTATAACGAAAGAAATTCATTTGTATCAAAGCCGACAGTTATGCTAGACATATCAGACACATCTTCTGACGATAAAATTTTTGATCCAGTTCACAAGAAAGTACACGCTTGTTATCAAGAAGCAATGAATAGTTGTTAGCAGTTTTATTCCCAATTTCAATTTGAAGTTTTATATGTTGCATGTACCTATTGATTGAATTTTCACTGAACACTAATTTTAATTTTTTTGTAATAAAAATAATTTGTTTTTGCTTTATAAATATGAAAAATGGATCTCATCACTTTTTTTTGCATGGGTTTTTAGGGAAAATATGTAGAAAATTTTCACCTTACATGATTTTTTAAAGTTGTGGAACATATCCCCAAATTTACCACATGTTGCATATAATTTTTTTTGCACGGCTTTCTGAGGAACATATCTACCTTGTAAATAATAATAAAAAAAAGAGTTGGATGTATATGTATTTTCAAAATCTGGAGATGGGTGGAAATTATATTTTCAAGCAATAACCAGGAATTAATTCTGAATTTTTTCAGTGATCATCACAGGATCAATAATTCTTTCTATTATTGCAGGTTAACTTTTTTACAAAAAAAAATCTTCAGATTCATAATGACTTCTATATATATATATACACACACAATCCATTATTTATTATTTAAAAAATATACATGCCCACTTGATGCAACAAATAAAATTTTCTTGGGAGATTAAACAAAATTCCCATGATAATCTATAAACTGGGAAGGGCAGATGCATAATTTTTTTTTTAAAAAAAATTCGTTACAATAAAGGCTAAAGATGCCAACTCTACAAATTAACATTAATAATTTAATACTATCATAATATTCCAATGAATACAAACAATCAATTTTAAATATAAATTTTTCTTCTTCTGAAATAAAGAAAGGACTATTTTGAATTTAGTTCATTTATATATTTTTATTAGGTGCAAAATAGAATTTATATTAAAAAATATAAATAATTTATTTCAAAGTTTACATCATGAAGGACTTCTGATGTACTTGAGTGTTCTGATTTACTGCCTTCAGAATCTACAGGGAAAAGTTGGGACACGTTGGCTTGGGTTTCTTCAAGAATAGGGTGATAAGGAACTTGAACAGGTTCTTCTTCATCAGATGACAAAGTATAACAAACTAATCATAAAAAGAATGATTGCATAAATATTAAGATATGACAATATGCCACATTGAAATAAATTAATAATAAAGATACAAATTTAATACAGGAAAAATATTTCATGATTTTATTTCAGATGGAATAAAAACCATTCCTAGAAATATGCACAAGATTAATACATGGTTATAAGGTAGAATCTTTTATTTAAAAGTATTTTGGTGCTTAGTGATTATCAGGACCCTGTTTCAACATTGGGCAATTCTGGTGTATTTCTGAAGCACTTGAGCTCTGGTGTTACATTTGACAGAACCAATTCAAATACACACTCAAGTGTAAGTCTATTTATCTCTTAAAAGTAATTTCATCAATCAATCCTTTCATTCCCAAATGAATTTTTGTCATAAATTATAATTGGACTGTTAAATATATTAGTTGATAAGCAAATAAAAATGAACTTCTTTAAAAATTAGGCATTTTGCCCCACATCAAGAAAGATTCTGATATCCTATTACTTTTAGAATATATTTTATGCACCTATTACTTTAGGATTAAATACTACAATATTACTTCTGTAATATATATATATATATATATTCACTTCCACATTACATTAAGAAATTATCTCCTAGATTCAATAAAAAATATTCACTTTTTTTGTTCATTTCACATTATTCAATAAAATTTTCCTTTTAAACTTATTTTTATAAACTTCTTGTCCATGAATTCTCTCATAATTTCTAAGTTTTTAATAGCAGCCATTTGAAAAATTAGAATAATGGGGAGATTTGATTCTATTAGTTATAACTAGATTAAACATTAATGTTCTGCAATGATTTGAGAAAACTTCATGAAATTGGAAACATTGTTCAATTTATATTTTTCATACATAATTTCAAAAACATTTGAATATTTTTATAATATTTAATATTTCTTTATATATATATACACACACACGAGCCGTATTCGGAAAGTAAGTATCATTTCATTGTACCACCACCATAATGCTGTGGTCGGGGTTCCACGAATGCCCACCAGTCTTCCTTATTCACTGGCCCTCAATTGATGCCATTTTGGTTGTTCTACTTTGTGTTTTCAATTTGCTGTACACATTTAAAATGTTTAAGACAATTACTGATCCCGCCAACTATGAGATTCATGATGTAATTTGATTATAGAATGCAAGGAATGTGAAACCAGCTGCAATTTATTGTCAAGTTAGAGATGTTTCTGGTGAAGATACAATGATTGATGGAATGATGAGAAAGTGGGTTAGAATGTTTAATGCAGGTCAAACAAATGTCCGAGATGAGGCTCAGAGTGGTCGACCTTCTGTAGTCAATGGTGATCGGGAAAGGAGAGTAGTTTTCCAAAGTTGACGAAAAAATCCATGAAAGTAGATGTCTCACGGTTTCAGATGAATTTCCACAAATTTCACATACTGTTTTGTACGAAATTGTTATTGGCTGCTTAGGTTATCACAATGTGTTCCCAATGGGTTCCAAAAATGCTCATTGATGTTTACAAAACCAAGCAACTTGGCAGTGCATAGACATTTCTCACATAAAACAGTGAAGAGGGAGAGGAATTTTAAACTAGATTGTATCAGGTGATGAAAAAAATGGTTCATCATGTCACATCAGAATCGAAACAACAGTCAATGGAGTGGAGATACACTCGACATCCGAAAAGAAAAAGGTGACAAGTGTTTACTATTGGCAGAAATTTTTTGTAGAAAAATAATTTAAGGTATGTTCTTTCACATAAAAATAAAATTGGATTAAAAAAAATCAGTTCACTAGTTGTTTTTTGAAATGGTACTTACTTTCCGAATATACCTCATATACGATGCAATACTTTCAATAAAAACAATTAATATTTATACTGAATTCTAATGCAAAGAAAAATACAACCTCCCATACTTGTACTTTTTTTTATTTCTATTAATTAAAGTCAGATGATTTTAAAAAGTGAAAGATACCATGCAATGATTTCACATGAAGCAATCTTACATACAAAATTGAAAAATAAAATCTAAACTGCATTTTGAATTGTAGATTAGTATCACAAAAATTTTTGTGTTTAACACTAGAATTACCATATTTCTGGTACACCTAGAACTACCGAGATGGCTCATAGGTGACCCATGGATTTCAGAAATATTATTCTTAATTTTTATAACAATACCGAAGAAAAATAAAGTTTTTCATTATTAATACAATGATTTTTAATCAATGATTTATTAAATTAAGCTTCTAGAATATTATATAATATAAAATTTAGTTAATTGGAAATTATCCTTAAAAAAATTAAATTTCTAATTGAAGAATACATACTTTAATATTTTGGCAGGTTTTATAAAATGAAATGTAAAAATATCTTTTAAATAACATATATTTTAATTAATTTATATCTCACAATGGTTTTACAGATAAATAAAATATTAAATCACAATAAAAGTTAAATATGCATGACATTTTACTTATATTATACTAATTTTTCTTGAAACATTTCACGTAGAATACTACAGTCTGTTTCTTTTTATGCCGTGCATAATCCACAAACAAATTGTGATTTTTTTTTTTTTAAAAAAAAAACAATGTGTTTTATTGTATTTGCACTGCTTTACCTGGCAACATTTTTGCTTGTTTGAAACTTCTAGTGTAGTTATGGGGCTGCGGTAGCCTAGTGGTCATGGCTTCGGACTCATGGCCGGCAGTTTTCGTTCAGTCGCGGGTATGATCCCTGGCCACTACAGACCCGCCATGTAGCCGGGGCCCAAAGTCCACCCGTTGGCATGGTGTGGAAGTTAGGAGAGGGGGTGCCAGTTCAGGTGTCATCCTCGCCACTCTACCATGGTTCAAAATTATGAGGTCCGTCGCCAATAGCCCTCATGTTGCTTCTAGTGCGACATTAATAAAACTCTGGTGTAGTATATGGGCAGATAACTTCTGCTTTTTTTGCAATATATATCTCTCATAGTTCCTCTGCTAATTTTGGAATATAGTCTATTCTGCCCAGATTAGAACCTGTTGTCTCTTTAAAAACTACCCATGCATTAATCATCACTATATCTAAAATATTGGGGGCGCCCCCATGCATAGAACAATGCCTTGATGCAGATTTCATGAAATATTTCTTGTTATCTGATCTACAATATTGACTCTAAATCTTGTGAATTTGTAGAAATTTATTATTTTAGGAGTTTTCTTAAAATTTTGTTATATAATAAACATACAAAAATAGAACCATCATATTATTAATTACAAGGCAAAATTTGAATTAAATAATAATTGAATTTTTAAAAACTCATAATCACTTGTAGCTATGCTTTCACAACTAAATAAATATTTAGTAACAATTCATACAAATTATAATTACAACTACTATGAGAATTGGTAATTAATTAAAATAGTGCCTTCTAAGTAAAGACATTGAAATATCTTTCTTATAAAATAATTTGAGAGATAAAGTTGCATTCAAACACAGAAAAATATGTCGATAAATCTCATATATTAGAAAAAACATTAACTGCTCACTTGAAATGGGTAAAAGATATATCTAATTAATAACATTATCAGATAAATGAACAGTATTTATTATACAATTTTAAATTCTAAGAGCTAACACAAGGGCTAGAAATAAAGATACTTTTTTTTTTTTTTTTTAATAATTGGGAAATGTTTTAAATTTTCCAAGTTTTATTCCCATATGTCAGTTTCCTCATAAAATGAGAAGAGTCAACTACTCTCTTCAGTTTGGTGGAACATCTTTATGGCTACATCCAAATAAAAGTATTTGCAAATAAATGTTCTTTTGCCTTGAGAGCTTGGCATTCAAAAAGGCTAAAGTATACTCACCCCCTTTTTAACATTGAACATAAAGAAAAAAAAGCATCTTGCAAGTACATTTTTTCTATGATTGTATTAATTAATTTTACTTTAATGGAAAAAAAAAAAAAAACCTCTTCATTCTTTTACTCACTTACACACAACATTATTAAAAGGTAATTTATTTTGTGAAGATGAACTTGCAGTATTTATGTAATGATTAAGGAAATGTTACAAAATAAAATAAGGAAAAAGAAATTGCCCTATACCATTATATTCAAATGCTATGAATAAGCTTTAAAAATTATAAACCAGTAAACTAATTATATTACTCCTTTTAACTCAACTTTAATTATCAATAATATAGATTACTATGATGGATTATTCTATATTATTTTAAAATTACTCAAATTTCATAAAATAATACAAAACAAAGTAGAAGAAGAAGGAAACAATCTTGAAACTGTTATACTGATAAGATGAGCCAACCATACTTCGTATTATATATAACTTTTGTCTGAGGATTATAACAGATCAACAATAGTGTGAAGAAGTAACAACTGTGATAAAAAGTTCTAACTGCACAGCTTGACACTTTGAAACTTCTTTCAAAAACCCACTGATAATCATTCTAGACAGAATTATAACAAAGTTGATGCAGAAACACATAATACTTCAATGAAGGAATACAAATATTTTCTTACATTTGAAAGGATACAACTGTCATGAACTACAAGAAGTCAATGTATCATCTTTATCCCTGGTTTTAATCATGAGTAAGCCTTTTTATGTATGAATGTCAATCTGCTGACATTAATGTCTTGTTCTGACGTTTCTTTCCATCTAAATATTCCTATTTTTACGTTACACCACTCATAAATAAGCTGAGTGCTTTGTGTATCTCAAGACAGAACTTCTTGATTCCTGATATTCCAATGTTTCGGAAGGGCTTTGATGTGATGAGAGAAATTTTCCGACAATAGGCAGGTAGAGAGTCATCCTTAGCAAGAACCAGGGCAGTCCCTGATTCGATTTCACACATTACAGTTGTCTCAGATCTCTCCAGTAACTAACTTCTATAAATAGCTACATATGTAATTCAATTCTTGACACTTAAATTCAATCTCTTTTCCAGGAGTTTATTACAATATCTTTAATTCTCCTTCATATGGTGCACCAATTATGAGAAATAAAAGCGGTGTGTTTATGCACACACAATAAATTGAATAACTTTAAAGTTCACTCAAATAGAAGGAAGAGAAATTTGCCTGTTGTAACCCCATTTCATCTTCCTAAATTTACTATAGATTCAGCAGGCAATAAACAATTTTTTTTAAAAAAAAATTAAGGCTGCAAACAATATTTCTGAAGAGCAAAAACATAAGCATAGCTATATAAAAGTAGAATTTTTGCTCATAAAATTGATTTTTTAAAATAAAATAACTTATTTTTAATGAATTGAAGAGTAATGCATGCTAAAAGTAACCAAAACAAACATATTATTTCTTTTCACAAAGTAGCCAATGCTTTTTAAATAATGAAGGAGATAATCTGAGAATATTAATAATTTCCAAAATCATAAAAGCTTTTGTTTACTTATAAAAAATAATGAGAGATGTCTATATTTATTAATGTTAATTTCTCTACACAATATAGGAAATTTTAAGATTAATAAAAATATCTTACAGTATTAAAACTATTTGCTTTTACAATTTTTTCTTCAATGCAACAACATGAATTTTCTATGTAAAAATTGTAAATGAATGTGCATTTAATAAAAATAAAGATTCAAAAGATTAAATAAATCAACAATAAAACTTAGAAATTAATACTAAATTTTTTTGATAAGATTTTAATTTAATCATAATGTAGGATTGCTTTATAATTAAATAAAATATTTTCTTTCAATAAAATAAACAGAAAGTCCATATTCTAACTTAAATTACATAATTTGCCCATATGATAGTTAAAGTTTACATATCACTTTCTCAGTTATATGATTAAAACCTTCCTTAATAGAAACATTTATATTTTACTGCTATTAACATTAAATAGTAAATGCAGAAAAATTAGGTATAATTATGCAATATTAAATTCCAATTCAAATGCATTTAATGCTTTGTCACTTCATATTCATTCAAATAAAACTTTTACTCTGACAATATATTTATTCTACAGTAAATCTATTTCATGTAAGCCTGCATCAAACTTTTGCTTATTAATCAAAAAGTATTTAGCATTATACAGATAATAATTTTCAAATGATTTTGAATGATGTACATAAACAGAATTTAAATTCCTGCTCCCCTAACCAAATAACTCTTGACAAACAAAGGGAACTGTGTGTACTCTTTCAACTTGTCAATAATTTGAATTTATGATTAAATAATAAAATACCATAAGACATTTTCCTAGTCTTAAGCAAAATATTTCACAGAATGACAAAGGGGAGGGTTGTAGAAACATTACACATATATCAAAAATATATTACTCTAGATATAAAACTATTCCAGACTAATAGTGAGTTCCAAGATAACTAATTATTATTCTTTAATCAGAAGATGTTGAGGGAGGGCAGTTAAAATATGCATATATACTGTTCGCAGAAAATAATGGCAGCACAACAATTAACTGAATACTTAAACGAAAAAAGTATTCAACAAAAACTAGAAACAAACATGATACTCAAAGCTTGCTTTTCTTGACTGTAGATGATTAAGCAACAGCACATGCTATACATCTCAATACAACTGTACTGTTTGTACAGGATATAAATTTTTAGAAACACTTCCTTTAACATTGTTCACTTTAGGACAAACATTTTGATTTTGTTAGGATCCTTTCTGATAAAATATAATTGCATACACAAAAAGAAATAGTTTTCAAGCTTTTACCTGGTTCCTCAAACTTTCGCCTAGTTCTTGGTCGACCTTTTGATCGTGGTGCAACTTGAATTACTGGATTTGATTCAACCAATCCCTGGACAGCTTGTTGAATTTGGATACTTTGATTCTGGTCTTCATATATGACAAATTGTTTTATTTTTGTTGTCATCACATTCTTGACTACATATGAAGGACCAACCTCTGCCTGTCGATTTAAAGGAATCTGTTGAATAGTGGTAGGAATTCTAGTATGACAATGATCACAAAAGTTTAAATTTATGGATATTTGCTGACAAGAAGGACAGTTAACCATAGAAGAGCCTGATACCTGTACGAAGAAAATATAAAGTTCTTCAGAACATTGATTTAATTCAAATTTCTAAAATTAAAAAAAAAAAAACAAGAAGAAGAAGAAAAGGGGGGGGGAAATCCAATACTCATGTCAAGTCTCATTCACTGTTTTCCCCAAACAAGAAAATTATACCTTGAGACATTCTGCCAGTAGTGGAAAGTGTGAAAACAGTTTCTCCTATTTGCCACATGACTTTTAAAAATTTTACATGTGCTTAATCCTTATTTAAAGAGGAGTACTTTCAGATATTGTTAGCTGGCTATATATCGCCATTCATTTTCACCTCACATTTTAAAAGGAATGATAACCTTTTTTTGGGACATATCTACTACATAACTGAATGCAATGGAGTATTTTCAAAGCTATCGCAATCCTGGCAATAAAAAAAGTAATCACAGAAAAAAAGTATTATTTCTTAAAAGTGTATTCACAGTTAAGAAATCATTATACTTGAAACAAATAAGCAATGGTGATATAAATAAATCTAGAATAATTAAACATGAGATGTATGCATACACAGCATTTTATTAAGGCTTAAGAGAAAAAAAATGGAGTCTAAACATATTGCAGAGATTGACGAAAGTCTTATTTTATAAAAAAGAAAGAATAGGTGAGTGGGATACCTAATCAGGAAGAGTACTTCCTCAGCAATGGATGTTTGGATGAATTTGCAGCTAGAAAAATTAATACTTAATTGTTTAAATTCCTGATAGAACAGCAACTACCCTTTCCCAAGGAATAAAATAAACATTGAAAAATTATTAAATTTTTAAGGCCCATTGAAAGCTCATAAAACTAAAGAATTAAGACCTGGGAAATTCAAATATTTCAAAGTTCACTATCATTTTAAAGTTTTGGATTTGGTGTGCATTCATATAATTGAAGGGCTTGTCGAATGGCATATTAAAAAGCATCAGGAAATTATGCCACCACTGAAATTCATGTAGATAAATTTATGTGGAACCCAAATCATAATGAAAATGATTCAACTATTGCTAAAGTACCAAAAAGACAATATTTATAAAAAGTATTCAATTTAAAAGTAGAAGCAAGCATGTTAAAAATAACACTTTATAAAATGAATTTAATAAATTAAAATATCAAATTCAAACATCAAAGTAAAAAAATATTTACACAAAATCACACGTTAAATCTACTTTTATTAATTAAAAAATACACCATTATTCAAAATAACAATGTTGAACAGTTGTGGGTGGAAAAAATAAGACACACTTAAAAACTGCCATAATTTTCAACACAGGTAGATAAAAATTGGTATTAGCTCAACAGGAACTAAATGATGATGTTGATGGTTTAATTTATGAATAAACATTGTTAATCAATGATTCTTACTCACTCTCAATTTCAAATAACATAGAATCCTGCTTTAAAGTCAATGATTTAAAATGGTTTAAAAATGGACCCCTTAATTTTATACAAGTATCTTAAGCTTTTGATAATAATAATAAAATCTCTATTGCATACTTTTTAAACCAAACACAATATATAGATTATTCTCCCCCAATTCTGAAATTAGAATAATTAAATACAATTGACAAAAAAAGTTGAATGCTACACAAACCAAGATTGTTATACATTTGGATTCCTCTCATCATAAATCTATAGTTTATAATAATGAATTACAGATCCATTTATATTGCAGCATTAAATACAAACACACGAAGAAAATATTATGAATTGTTTGCATGAAAATAATCAAAACATATAGTTCCCAAATGGTTCTTTTTATGAATACATCTGAAACTAATTACTGAACTCAAATGAAACTATTCACATGATTATCAATTTAATTCGATGGAAGGGGTGTGTGCATATTTTAATAACAGGTCAATTGAAAAGTCCGCATTTGAAGAAAAAGAAAGTGCTGCTTCACCAAGACAATGCACCGTGTCACAAGTCAGTGAAAACGATGGCAAAAATCCATGAATTGGGCTTCGAATTGCTTCCTCATCCACCGTATTCTGGCCCCCAGCGACTATTTCCTGTTCTCAGATCTCAAAAGAATGCTCGCTGGGAAGAAATTTTCATCGAATGAAGCGGTGATCGCCGAAACTGAGGCCTATTTTGAAGCAAAGGACAAATCGTACTACAAAAATGGTATCGAAAAGTTGGAGGGTCACATAATCAGTGTATCACCCTTGAAGGGAATTATGTTGAATAAAAAAAACTAATTTTGCCAAAAAAATGTGTTTTACTATTGTAGGCCGGGGACTTTTCAATTGACCTGTTATGGAATTCTCTTTAGAAATAAATTAACCAATCCATCAGCAACATAATTTAGTTCCATCTCAGCCATAACACTGATTCAATATCATCTAGCTGCCATGAAAATTATGAAAGTTACTCAGGATGTACCTTTTTTTTTTACTGCTGTGCACGAATTTCTTCATATTAGTGTCACCATAAATTTTTTCTTATTATACAGGTAGTGACAAAATTCACAGGAATTTTTATTTGATAAAAACTGATTAAATTTTATCAGTAATGATAATTTATACACCAATAACCGATTGAACAGAATAAAAAAGAAAGTAAAATAATTGAAAACGTAATTACAAAATATGAAATGTTTTAAGAATTAGATTCTAGAACTAAGTAATTGCACACACACACACAAACTCCTTTTTAATTCATAAATTAGATGTTCATGATAAAATAGCAAGGTTCCGTCTTTGATTAATGAAACAAAATTTTGCAATTAAACTGAGAAAATAAATTCAATATCTCTTTTGAAATAAAAATCTGGATTTTTTTTTAAAAATTACTAACAAATAATGACCCATGTACAGTATACTGTACAAAATGTATTCCAAATCACCATATCTTAAGTGAAAATTGTTATAATCAATTAACTGTCAAAAATGTTCTGTAAATTTTTTTTTTAATTCTTGATTTAAACTGTTATTCAATCAATCTTCATAGGAAAGTTTCAACAAATAGTACTATCATTTATAGTAGTAGAAACTAAAATAATGTGAACAGAAATCTCACAACTGCTTTCTGACATAACATTTCATTTAAAAAAAAGAAAAAAAGGAAGAATTTTTTTGCATAAAAAAAAAAAAAAAAAAAAAAAGGAAACGAAAGAAATTTTTTGAAAAGAAACTGTTTCTACAATGGATTAATGTAAAGTTATTATCAGACAGGATTATTTAAAAATATCTTCAAACATAAAACAGGTTACTATTACAAAAATGAATGCATTTTAAGTATCTGAAATCAACACATAATTCAATTTCAGCCTTTCTCTAAAACAGATGATCAACAAATAAATTTACATTACATAATTTAATATAATCACTTAACAATCATTACCAATACATAAAATTCTGGATATGTGTGTGTTTGCAACAACATTTTAGTTATCATACAACATGAAGATTTTATTTCTTAGCAGTGTAAAATAAATTATCATATAAGCCTGATTATGTTAAAAAATAGGCTAATGCAACAAAATCAAAGAAATTTACTGTTTTTGTAATGCTTCCACTTGCGCCTGTAACAGTTGGTGCATTCTTACGAATAGGTGTTATTGTTAAACCAGGAGTTAGGCCTCTATAATATATATAAAAAATACATATGGGTAAAAAGTCAGATAAATGCATATAAAAACAAAAGTACTTATTTCAAGCAACATGAGACATTACAGGTTTTAAATAAAATCTTATACCAGATTTCTCACCAAATTTTTATTTAAAAAAACATATTCAAAGATCAAAGATGAAAAGGTGATTAATAAATATAAAATTTTATATAAAGGCAACACAATTTCTGATTAAAGCAGAATACTTTTATTAATAAGAAATTGAAACATATATAAAAAAAAGTAAAAATAAAAATTAAAGATATATAAAGATACAAATGCATAAATATGTAACCCAGAACTTACTTAAAAATAATATTTATTCATTTGTACAGTAAAAAGACATTTTAAGAGTTTTCCTTATCTTGAATAATGAACACTCACAGTGAATATCAGAATAAAATTCATATTTATTATTTAAATAAATAACGAAGTTAGATTTTCTGAGGATATTGGTAATTAATCTTTTTTCCTATTGAAATGTTTGAGTATGAGTGACTAACTGTTAGATTTAAAGTCACAATTTAAATTCTTGAATCAAATATAACAAAAAAGTATGATTCTGAAAAATTCCTACAACATTTAACTCCCAAGTTTTCCCTTCAAACTCTAGATAATCAAATAATTCCTCACCACATACAAATAGCTTTAGCCACTCCTGTTGTTTTATATCTTGTATTTTTGGCCAAATAAATAAGAATCAGTGAATACTGCATGTTACATTCCCCCCCCTCAAGAATACTGATACAATGTGAAACATCATTCGTGAATTAAAAGTTCTAATTACAAATGGTATAATTACTCAATGTTTGGTCATTTTGCAAAAACAAAAGCAGAAGAATTTTTCAATGTTTCGTTCACTTTCAAATTCTTAGAGAGTGGATGTTGCGTACTGCTGGTTTTCAAATAAATCAAGTTTTCTTGATGTTGGAAACTTGTATTTAATTCAATTACCGGGTTATATACCAATAATTCTGTAGAATTATTTTTCAAATAAAAACTTTAAATTAATGTATCCCTTTAAAAAATTAATAGTAAAAATGATATACATAATATCAGAGAAACTTAAAATTAAAATGGGGGGAAAAACCCTTAATATATAACCCCCATTACATATTTGCTTCCATCATGCAAAAAATACTTAGAAAAAATATACTTAAAATAATTAAAAAGGTTCATACATCAAATTCAAGATAAATGTTTCAGAAATAAAAGATACAAATTGTGTAATCGAAATAAAAAATTAAAAAATACTTGCTTGTTTATAGGAGCAATTTCGAAAAAATAAGTCAATATGGGGGGAAAAAAATGTTGAATATATACAACTAAATATCTAATTACTTCATGTTAAAAAATTTATTATCTTTAGGAGAGCCTTCATCAGAACTAAAACTGGCGGCTTCAAGGGCAGCTTGTACATGCTTTGTATTGGCATCAGATGTATTTGGAGAGGATCTCTTTGTACACTTCTTTTTAGCAACTGGTGTGCTGAGGTGAAAAAAATAATTTTGTAAATAAAAATAAATTTCAAAAATATAAATAATCCCTTTTTTTTCTTCCAAAAATTATAGCTGATCAAACATTTAAATTCAAAAAGCTATTAAAACAAAACTATCAAATTATTTTAAAAATGCATTGTATATTTCAGATTTTAATTCAAAAATGGACACTGTTAAAAGAAACATCAATTTTTTAAATTTTTTGAAAAACTTCTACAATTATTAACACAGCTGGACAAAACTGATATCACTGTTAATTGCTCAAAGGGAATAAGTTATCTATTAATTTCTAAAAAAATATTATAGGTCATATTGTACCAATAAAACTAATTTCTCATCACAAAATTACCTCAATTTACAAATTTCGTAAAATTCTGCTTAAAAGTTTCAGTAATGAGGTGTTGTTTTTTTTAAGACTCCCTAAATGTTAAATTAATGTCTCAAAAAATTGATAAATATTTTTTGTTCAAGAAAATATCAGTATTTTCCAATAAAAAAAAAGAATAAAAACAGTTAAGATTATCATAAAAAATATAAAGTATTAAATATAATTACTTATATACTTGAATATATAACATACTAGAATTTTTTATTCATTTCAAAAAACTTAAATCTAAAATTTCATTAAATTGCCTTCAGTAACTGAAAACTTATTCAAGATCAAACTAATAATCTTAAATAGGGAGATGCCAAGAAGCTATATACTAATAAATAATTATAAATTATTGATTTGCTTACCCAGTAGTGTTCAAAAATGGTAAAACATCAGTTTAAAAATACATTTTATTTTAATAACTATGAGATAAAAACTAATAAGAAAAACTTTGTTACATGACTATAATTGAAAAATTGTCAAACAACAGACCAATTAAATGTTTGAGCAAAATAGTCTGCTTCTTTAACGGTTTTTCTCAAGTGAGTGAATGTAAAGGTTATTGGCACAAGAACCAAATGAGGCTATGCTGTGCCAAACAAGATTTAACTGTGGTCTAGATGTGAAAAAATTGAAAAAAGACAAAAATTGGTTGGTAAGAAGGAGGGTCGAAAATAGAGAAGGATTGCTAGGGTATGCTGGGAGTGTTTCACTCATATTTACCAAAGACAGTAAATCCCATCGGTAAGAAAAAGATCACTAGGGTGCCTCGGGGTCATGATGCCTGGACTTATCTAATTGAAGGTAAGTTCCCATGATCCCCAGGGGCAGGGTGCCTGAATATACCCCCAGACGCTGGGTACCCATTTGAGTTGCCTCTTACAACATGCATGGGCTACAGTGGGACTATTCTGTCATTCTTGGTCACCACACGTGTCAGTTTTTCCCAAACATCTCCACAACTAATGATCAGATTTTAATGAAATTCAGAATATAAAATAGATCATTTTCAGCTTTTATGAGCAAAAAAGAATATTTATGGAGAAAAAATGGAAGTTTATTACCCTTTAATATTGCCCCATTAATGATAACAACAATTTTATCTAGTCATAATGGAAATTGCTGAGTTATTATGGGCATTCTCTCCCTCCCCCCCTATTTTCATGATTGTAAAAGAAATGAAACATTAAACGCCTGTAAGATAATTTATTATTAAATACAAATTGTTTAACAATAATAATAATAATAAAAAAAAAATAAATTCCAGGTTTCTTTTAATTTTTTAATTGTTTATTGATTTTGTTTAAAAATATTTTTCATTAATACACATTCAGCAGAAATAAAATTTTACATAGACAACAGATTGACATGTTTTAAATGGAAATTTTTACAGAAATACTCAAAATTCAGCAAGAATCTGAATAAACAATTATTATTTACCTATTAGTTACTCTAGACGTTTGAGGTCTTTTTACAGTCGTCCCTCTTGGAGTAGACATTGCATTTATTCCAGGAGTTGCAGGATTAGATAAATTATCTATAAAAGAAAGATTAAAATTGCATATTATAGATTAAAATAAAAATCTGAACTAAAAATTTTTAAGAAAAGAAAAGATTTTTGTGATATACTAAGCAGAAGACATAGCTATATTTTAGAATTCAAAAGAAAAATTAGTTCAATAAAACAATTTACAAACATACATACGAGTATTTGATATAAAATAATTTTAACAAATAAGCTTCACTGTCATTTCAAAATGCTTATTCATCTTTAAGTAATTTAACAATAGAGCATTTAAAATTATACACACAAAGAAAATAATCGAATAACAAGATACTTAAAATTTCTCAAATCAATGTTCTTTCATTACAAAAACTAATCAACAAATGTCCAAGAACAAAAATTAGAAACACCAACTGAATCAATATATAGTAATGACACACACACATATATGTCAATACTAAATCCCAACAAAATGTGTGCCGAATTTAAATATAAGCCTCCTACCCACTTTTTAATTTGATTTCCTCCTCTACTCCTGAAAATGTTTTCCATCTTTTTCAATTATATTTTAAATATGTGATTACTCATTTCAAACAATTTTTCGAACTCTTGTTATATATAGTTGGTTTTCTTCTAATAACCACCTATTTTGTGATGTTAGGCTATTTTGGTTGCTTTTCTCTTCCCTAACACGTTGGGGACTTTTTGTTATAAGGATTGCATAAAATTCCAAGTAAATATAATGTGATTAGGCAAATTAAATGACAATCTGAAGTGCAATGAATTGAATTAAGGATAGTGATACAGAATCAAAATAAACTTAAAAGTGAAGAAAGAAGACAGAAAACTAGAAGTTGATATGTTTGCAAGTTAATTGATGTGAAATATTGCAGTTTGTAGTAAAATTGATTAAAAGTGACTCCTGGTTAGAATAGGCAGTATTCTAGAAGTATCTCCCTTGATTTGAGTGAGTCAATAAACTAAGACTTTATTCTTTGTTAGGATTTAGGCATGTGAAAAGTTATTTGAGAAAGAGGGATATTGCATAATCTATAAAGATAATTAAAAATTGACAACTCTTCAATTGAATTTGAGACTATAACATCCATAGAGTTAAATAATGAAAGGGAGCTGCTACAATTCAATAGTATGTAAATAACTAATCACTAATATTTGAAGGAAAGAATCAGTACATGTTAACTATTAACATAAATTAAATAAAAGTCATTTTTTAAAACCACTCTTCCTCATATTCATTCAAGTATTCAATAAAGAATTATAATTACAAAAGTAAGAAAATATTCATAATGCCATAATGAGAAGACAAATTATTATTCAGAACAGTCACATAAGGTAGGTCACCCCCCCCCCCCACAAAATTTATCTCCATCTGTTGCATAAGATATTATTTATTCTGTTACTAGGGGATCCATATAGAGAAGTAATACTGTGTAAATTACATATCATGATAGATACACACATTATCTTCATAATTTAATTCTTTCTAAAAACAATTTTAAAAAGATTTTTTAAAATGTTTTATATTTCTTTTGGTAAACTTCACAACTTGTATAATATCATTCATGTACTTAAATAAGAAATAATAAAAAAGACAATTCTTGTTTTATAACAAAGACTAAACTAAAATTAATATTCTCCCATAATAAAAAAATTATTGAAAATGACAGTTTCCATTTAGAAATATTCCATTCAACATAGAAAGAAAATACATAAAAAATCACCATAGAAATAATTTTAAATAATAAAATACTGTAAAGATATTCATTGTGGCATAAATTTTTCTTATCAAATTATGAAAGCCGAACAGTGTACATAAACATTTTTTAAGCAATATTTTGTAAAAAAAAAACTGATTAAATTGATTATTATAGTTTAATTATTTCAATAAATAACAGTATTATTACAGCAATTCAAAATGACTCAATAATTTACAGAAAACTTAAGGAAAAAATAATTTGTACCAAGTCATAATAAATCTTGCAATTTACTGTTCAAATAAATGCAAACATATTTAAGTAAGGTATGAAAAGAAGGAAAAAAAAAAAAAAAAAAAAAAAGCTTTAACAATTATGTAAAATATCATCTATAATTATAAAAAATTAGTTTAGAAATTTTTTTTAAAAAATTCCCACTACAATTATATTTAACTATTTGCAACCAAAGTTAATTTTCTACAGCAAAATTTTAATGTTTATTAATACACAATAAATATGTTAGTTTATTTTACATGCAATCAAATTCAAATCAAAAACAGTATTGTAAGAAATATGTTCCAAATAAGATTATGAGAGTAATATTATTTCAACAATAACAAAAAAAGGGTAAGAAATAACTGCAGAGGAAATACAAATATTCCCTATCAAATAAGACAAGGAAAAAAATTTAAAGCTTAGGAATATGAAACTTAAAAATAAAATAAATAAATAAAAAATATTTTTAAAAATTGAATCCTGTAAAGAATAGACTTTTCAAATACAATTTACATGTCAAATTCACTTATTGTAGCAAGTTACCAGCCAGAAGAAAGCCTTATTTTGAAAATGGGATTTAAATTCCAATTCTATTAAAACATAAATGGCAAAAATTTGTTTCTAGATAAGCAATTGGGGATGTGGATAAGAAAATATATTTCAATATTTGTACCATAAATTTTAGATGCAAAATATTTATTGAGCTATAGATAAGGTAACATGGCACACAAATTAAAAAAGAAGAAATAAACGAAAAGATAAGCATATGGTAAAAATAACAATAGTTTTCCTAGATTTAAATATAGATCAACACATGCATATTTTATTAAAAAAGAATTTCTGAATTTCACAATAACACAAAAAATATAGTAACTTCCATACATGCATTCTGGTGACCAAAACCATATAATAAATTATTATTTTTCAATACCAACAAAATAAAGAGCAATTTCCTTCTAATATGCAACAATTGATGGAGCTTATTACTCAAAATTTTTAACAAATAGAATTATTTACTGCACCCCCCTAGATTTTTTTTTAAATATATCTGTATTACAGATGTGGGGGAAAAGTGAATATGTATCTTAACAAATAACTATACATATTTCCAGAAAATAGTTTTTACTAATTTCTCTTAAATTACAATTCCTATAAATTTCAAGAAAAACATTACATGGGGCTAAAAACAGAACCGAGAAAGATATTTTACAATTTACACTAAGCATTTACCATATAAAAATTTAGGTACTTGTCTATTATAGCGGCGCCCGATGATTAATCGCTAAGCGACTAATAAACATCACCAAGTAGGTTATATCAAAAGATAGGCTTTACTAGTTTGGCGATGACTTGGTGTAATCTTAATTTGACGGGCACCACTATAATAGACAAGTGCCAAAATTTATTACATCACAATACCTTAACATCTACTAAGAATGTTTTAAAAACCAAATGAGAAGGGGAAGGTGGGAATTAAATAATTATTTAATGTCTTTTATCACTAAAAAGCTTAGAAATACAATTTATTATTCCATGTCAATAATTGATTATTTAAAAATATGTCTATTAACTAATTTTGTAAATTGATATGATGCTGCACTATAATATAAATCATATCAATTGGAATAGTAGTATTCGATTAGAAAAAAAAGCTAATTAAGATGGTCTAAGAAAAAGCAATAATTACTAACACTTAAACACAAAAACATAATTAGCAAAACTGAATTCATTTAATTTTATATAAATCATACCTTTTATTATATTTATCCTGATAATCTATATATTTGTTAAATAATGAAATATATTTACCTATTATAGTTTAAGAATACTAAAAATAAAAAGTTTTTATATTAAAAATATACATAAATTTTATTTTATTTATTGTTTTTGAAAGTATACATCATACACATATATATAATTAATCATAATATCTGAATACTTGGATTGAACCTACAATCCAGATTAAGGGATTTTAAAATATTTGAATTAGATTAAGATTAAAACATTAAATATATAATTCAATCATTTTATAAAAAAGAAAAAGCCAATTTTTGTTTTTAAAAACCTGCACATATTTTATTTCTTAACGATAAGTAATAATAATAAGTAATTATTCTGATTATCATAAGTTGCATGACAGCTTTAAATCTCAAAAATTATTCTCATCTAGATTTTTCAAAAACTTTATGCAAAAGTTACATTGTATAATTTTAAATAAAAGATATGGAAATTTAAACTATAGAAAATTTTAAATTGATAACACATAGAAAGAAAATTCTTTGATTTATACCAATGAAAATGAGCCAGAGAAAATTTTTACAATCATTAGGATAATGACATTTAATAATAATAATAAAAAAAAAAGTAACAATTCTAATTACTTAAATCAAACAAAAAGAAATAAATCAACATTTATATTTTGGGTAATGCAATTTTACAATAAAAATAAAATTTTATATAGAATACAAATAACTTTTTATGCAATTAATAACAAGCAAGAAATTTGAAGAACAAAGAAATAGGAAAGAGATGTTAAGAGAATTTATTTACCAAATGAAACTGATGATTTCTGAGACATTTCAGATGATACTGAAGAAACTTTTACAACTTGACAAACTGCTTTACTCTCCGAATGCATTGACAAATTTTGTGAAATTTTGGAATGTGCAGCACTCTGATTTTCAGATACAACAGAAATATTTTGAGAAACACGAGTAACTTTAACTAAAGATTTTTCTTCAGAGGAGGCAGAAACCTTTGTTCCTAATGCAGAAGCTACCCGAAATGGGTTATTCAAGTTTCGTTCTGACATTGGTACATTGACAGAAGATTGTTCACTAATAGATTTGATACTTGGTCGAATTCTCTCAACAGGAACATTTTTTACCTGATTAACCCTAATTTGATTAGGTATTTTTATATCTGATGATCTGTTTAGATTGGCTTTTGTTTGATTAATGTTCAACACCTGATTAACTGTTCTTTGGCCACCTGAACTTTTACTTTCATGAACAAAGACAGGAGTTTGACTTGACCTACCCTGATTGGAGTTCATGGCCTTCACTTCCAATGGTGGGGAACCAACTGTGAGTCTATTCTGACTTGCTTGCACTTTTCCTTCAAATGACAGTTGACTTTGACTAAGCCTATGACTGGCTTGATTTTTAGCTTCTGTAACTGTTACTTGATTAATTCTACCTTGACTTTTGTTGTCAATTAATGGTGAAATGTTCTGGGAAACCCTAGAATTCTGAATTTTATTTTCAGTAAATGTAGTCGAGTTTTGTGAAACACGCCCAGGAACACCAGAGCTTTTATTTTCAGATTGAGGTGTACCAGATTGAATTACACGAATTGTGTTACCCTGAGTTTTATTTTCAGTTGCCAAGGAAGATGGATTACTCCAGCTCTGAGAACCAAATGCTCTAGACTCTGAAGAGACAGTAGGAGTAACTGACTTATTAATACTTCCAGGCATTTTAGTTTCTTGAAAGCTTGATTGATTAGATGTTAATACTGACTGTGCACCAGAAGCTCGAGATTCTGAAGATGTACAAGGTACAGATTTAGCCTGTGAAAGGGTAGACTTGTTTTCAGTTGCAACTGAAGATCGAGTTGGAAGCTTAGAGTTTTTATCTATAGTTACAATTTGCTTTGGTTTCATTTCCTTAGATACCTATAAGAGAAAAGCAGTTTTTCAGATACCTAAAGGAAAAAAAAAAAAAAGACACTAAAAAGAGCAGCAAGCCCTATCACCATATTAAAATCTGAGCACAGGGAAATTCAAAGCTTTTTTTTTTTTTTTTTTGACGATACACATTGGAAACTAAACTTATTTAGAATATGGGGATTTAAAAATAATTGTATGCAATTGCAAATTGTTTTTAAACTTTTTAATTATAACTATACATCCCCCCCTTTAAACTTGAAGATATTTTACTTTCCAAAGAAAGATGAGATTTCCAGTTTTTTAAGATCCCTTCCATCAAATCTCAACATCATGCAATGAAAACTAAATTTCAATATTTATCTAACAGCTAAAATAAATTATTTGTTTTATAAATCAAACATTTTTCACATTTGCCCCCCAGGAAGCTAAATGTTTTAAAAAGGATGCTAAGAAGTGATGTAATTGTAATGTCTCTCTAATAATATGAGGAAATCTTATAAAAATTTAAAACAAAAAAAGCCTCTTCAAAAAATAAAAAGATTTTCAACCAATCATTTGGAAAGAAAATGTGACATTCAAGTAGAGGGGTAAATACATTACCTGCTTTTAAATACATAGAATTTTCATTAAGTCACTGTAACACATCTTGAGCAAAACATAAAAGAAACTAACTTCGCCATGAATTAAATTTATTTCAATGCACACTAATTTTTTTTAGCATATCGTAACATTTTCTATACTTTCCAATTTCAAAACTCATACCAAAATTGTACCCAAGCACAAGATTTGTAGGTTTTGTGTTAATATATAGTGATTAAAAATCACAAACAAGCATACTAATATACAACAAAAATTCATAAAATGGAAGAAAGATTCAAATTATTTTTCCATACAGAATCCATCTAAAAATCATTTAAACATAAAACATACCTATAAAAAACAATCACAATAAGATATGCAAGAAAAATTTAAATGCCAAATGATTTCTTTAAATGTGAAGATATAGATTTTTAAATATTTCAAATAGAAATTTTATAAAACAAAATATTATCCATGGAAAACTTACAAAGAAAAATGAAAAAGTCACCAAATTCTACCACAAAATATAGATCTAATGACAAATTGGTGAGAGAATTAATAGATAACATGGTTACACAAAAGCATAGTAAAAATAAAGCATATAGATATTTATTGATTATAATATTTAAAAAATAATGACACATTTATGTGCTATAAAAAGGTGAGGGGGGGGGGAATCTCTAAAATTATATTCTTGGCCTGAAAAAGGCTAGAGTGCAAAATAAGATCCAATTTTATTAGAAGTCGCTCAAGAGCTATTTAGTAATGCCACTTAACAATTTGAACTACAAAAGGCAAGTGCATCTCCTGAACTGGTAACTCACTCTTTTTTACTTTTATGCATAAACTCTTAACAATACAGTTCCATTGAACATGCAGAAGCTCTCAATGTTAAATTGTGGAATCATATTTACAGCATGTGATATAAGATACTGCTAAACTTAGTAAGTTGATTGGATGTGTTCCTTTACCACCAAACTTGTTCAGAACACTAAATTCTTAAAATTAAGTTTGTTATTGATCTAATTTTGACAATTGTATGATACTTCTATTTCAAAATAATCGAATCACCATGTTAATCAAGTTCATTTTAAAATTTAAGTATAAATTACACATAAAATATAATTTTAGCCCAATTTATTCTCATTAAAAAAATATTCTGGCTTACTGAGGAAATCAACAGATTTCAAATTGATTCAGATGCATCAAAACTATATTTCAATTAATGCAACATTTTGGAATCATGCATATGTTTCAAATAATTTTCAACAATTTTATTAGCTTTATCCATATTCCAAAAACTGCTGGCAATATGTAAAATCAGTGTCAAAACAAGATTTGGAAAGATTCATATTAACTTCAGAGTTAAACAATTGCCAGTAAGCAATCAGCCACTTGCTTTTGGCCTTAACCAAATAATAGGCTGCTATTTGAGATAGAATAACAATTCTCCCAAGTATCTAAATCAGATTACCAACAGGACCTATATAAAGACAGAACACAAATCAGCCTTTGTTGCAGCATATAGTACTCTTTGGTTTGATTAAAATAATTACAATTAAGCTTTGAGATTAATACAACTCCAATACTTTATGAGAGATCCAATGATAATCAAATGAATGCCCAAATAAATTTTAGAGTTCAAAAGGTGCTCTTTTCTTCAATAATGCATGTAAAATTAAAAATAGGAATGAAAGTATTCAAATTTGCCATTCTTTGCATCAGTTTTAATTAATATTAAAGAAACATCAAGTAAAAAAATTCTACAAATAAAATCTTCTGTATAAAGATTTACTTTCAAAATACTAAAGAACATTTTAAAAGTACGAAGTGTTGCTATTAAATAACGAGATTGAAACTGCTATAGAAAAAGTACACATGCAACAAAAGCCAGCGACCAACAGTTGTTTAATGTGAAGCTTTCTCTTACTAATGCAGTGCCTTTTGTTTCTGTAAATAAATCCGTACATCCATAACCTTTGTTTTTATTAGTTTTTTTTTTTTTCACCAAAAAAAAAAAAAAAAAAAAAAAAAAGGTAAGTGAGCAACAAATTGTTGAGAAATTTCACAAGAAACTTGAAAAAACCATTAATGATAATTTATTGAAAGAAGGGGGCAGCAATGAATGTTTATTTTATGCATGTGTTATGGAATTGTTTAAGCAGTTTCAAGACTGCTGAGAAGCCCAGGATGTTCTTCCATCTCAAAAACAGATGATGTAAGAAAAATCAGTAATCTGGTACAATCTGACCCTCAGTTATGTATTCGTATAACTTCTGAGATTGTAGAAATTGACAGAGAATCTATATGACATATTTTATGTAACAATTTCAACATGCAAAAAGTGTGTGCCAAAATGGTGCCTCAAATTCTCAAGCTTGAACAAAATGATCACAAAAATGTTTGTGCTGATGCTTTGAATACCATTGTAAATGACCCAAACTTATTGGAAAGGATAATAACATATGACAAAACATGGTTTTTTTTTTTTTACTTATGATCCAGAAACAGCACCAATTTATGCACTAGAAGAGCCCATCTTCACTGAGAGTCAAAATAGCTCAAATGAGCAAATTATAATTCAAAGGAATGATTACTGTTTTTTTTTATTTTATATATATTCATGGGACTGAGTACCTTCATTGGATTCCTAAAGGTCAAACTATTAATCAACATTAATACTTTCATGTTCTTACTGAACTCTGAGAAAGAATAAGGGGGGGGGATAACCTGAATTGTGGAAGGACAAGTCATTCTCCATTGTCTGTCAAGAAGTTTGTAGCCAAGTACAGCTTGTGTACAAATACCCAGTGCTAGAACATTTGCCTTATTCGTCGCATCTTGCACTAAGCGACTTCTGTCTGTTTCCTAAGATGAAATCTTCATTACAAGGAATAAGATTTGGATCTGTTGAAGCTGTGAAAGAAAAAGTGGCACACATCCTTGAAAGAGCTGTCAGAAGACTTAAAGCACTGATTCTAACAATAGAAGATTTGCATAGAGTGATGTAGGGATAGAGGAGGGGTGAATATTGAAGGTGATAATAAGTAAATATATATGAAATGAAAATAAAATGTTTTACAGTGTCAATCTCATTATTTAAAAGCCAGATCTCATATTCAATTGTTAAGTAGTTCCATTTTGTTTAAATTGTGAAGATAAAAACTTACAATTAATTCTTAACTGCTCAATGCTTATATTTTATAATTCTTAATTGATCGTAATCAGTGAAATAATATCAAACCATGTTTACAGGTCTTAATTTAATATAACAGCTAGCCATAAGAAATATCAATTAACTTAGTAATTATAAATGTAAAGATTCATTAGAATACTCAATTTTCTTATATAAGAATTTTAAAATTATAAACTTTTTTAAGAATTAAAAAAAATTATAGGTGAAGTCAAAATATTGGTTTATGAATAATTGTTAATGTTATTACTACACCATTCTTTGGATAAACACATTTAATTTATGTTCACAAAAGAGAGAAAAAGAGTTGGATGGGTTCATTTATACGATTCAATAATGAAAAATATTTAAAATAATCTTTAATTTGAATTATAAGCTACTTTCCATAACTAAAAAAAAAAAAAAAAATTTCAATTGTATATTAATTGTAAGGGGAGGGGGAAGGAAGGGTGCAATTACAATTAATCAATTTTCTACTAAATTTAATAAAGCTGTTTCAATAACTTAATTTTAACAAACTATCAAAACTGTATGTCACCTCATCCTCACTTATTTTTCACCATCACATTTGTAGATTCATTTCATCTTTGAAGGCTAGGACAATCAATAGTTTTTGCTCTTTAATTTTGCTCAATATTACAATTATAAGGTCACAAGTGGCAGATGTTTCCCCCTAATTGCTTCTGAAAATGTCACCCTTTTCTAACAGGACAGAAGATAATTTGTTTGCTTTTAAAAGATTATATTCAATACATTAATACAATATTCCCTATAATTTGTGTTATGTCCTGCAAAACTGAATGGACTGGAGAGCAAGAACTTGCATTAATTTTACTCTATTGTCTCACACTGAAAAAACCTACACCATCACTCAATTTTTTTAGCTTGAAAAACTATCACCAAACTCATCATAATCAAAACTTAATAAACAGACAAAATCATTTCCAAAAACATTCATTTTCAGAATTATCTAGCTTTTTTATTTTTAAATTTCATTTTCACACCACAAAATACACAAGAGAAAAAAAACTAAATCAACATTTTCCCTATTTATGTAACAAATTTTACACTATGTTTATTGTCATTTGTATGCAGTAAAACCAGCTAAATTTTGCCAGTAGGTATCATTTGTAACTCAAACAATGCAATATAACATAAGTGAGCAAACTCATCTCATCAACAGCATTGCGGAAAAATTTTACAATGCAAGTAGGGTGCAATCATTTATATACATTATGCCGTGCTATTCGAATGTGAGTAAACTTGTACATGATCATCAAAAGGTTAGTAGTAAAACAATGCATAATAAGTTTTACATACAGTTATTTTAAAATAACATTCAATATTTCAGCAAAGTTCAAAACAAATATGTGAAAAAAAACAACAACCCTTCAGTATTTAAATGATTTTAAACTTCTAAAAATATTCTAAGACAGAGATTAACATTTCACCGAAGTTGTAAGACAAATAATATTTAAAAACTTGTCTCACATTTTAAAACTTACATCATGGTTTGATTATAAATTTTAATACTACATTATTTTCATAATTTTAATATTAACATTTTGCTTTATTTCGAATCATACTGATTATGACTACAGATAATACAAGGCTTTGAATATTCAATTAAGTGATTTATTCATTAAAGAATTTTTCAAGATACTGAATTCTAAATCTCCAGTTTCTGAAAAAGAATATTATAAAAATACTTTCTCAAGTCACATTAAATTTAACTTTTACTATCTTAAAAACTTATATGCTAGTGACTTATTGTAACTATTATAGTTTTTAAAAGTCAAATTTATGCACATAAGCAAGTTACTTTTAAGCTTTCCTTTTGAGAATACTATAATCATCCAATAAAATGGTCTTATAAATCATTTACTTGAGTGTGAGTGTATATATATATATATATTCAAAAATAGATTATCCCTAATTTGTTTATCCAGCTAAAAATACAAATAGTTTTGTTACAATTTTCGTTGATAATAACACAAAATAAGAACAGCAATAAATGCAATTACCAGTTATAATATCAAAATTAAAAAAAAAAACCTAATACTAGCAGAGTAATTTATGAGTAGTTGGTTGGGAACAATGAAATTTTCGAATTAAAAATTAGTTTAAATTAAGTACAAAATGAGCTTTAGAATTAAAAAAATTAAAATTTTGATCAGGTAATTTAAACAATAAATGAAGAAAAGGACGAGGAGAAATAAACCATTCAACTCAATAAATCAGAAGAAAAAAGGAAAAAAAAAAAAAAAAAAAAAAAAAAAAAATTTTTCAAACATTTTTGAAATATTTTGTAATGCAGCTTACCCTTCCTACACTTCATCTCAATCAGTGCTTCTTCACCTTTTGGTTTACTGACATGCTTACCATTGATTACAGAATGATTTTAAGACCGGCCATCTTTAAAATTTAGGAACATTCTAGACACACAATTCTCAATTTTAATAAACAAAATTAACCCTTTCATAATCATGAATGTGCCAAGCTTGCAATTAAATCATACACAATCAAGTTCAGTTTGCAAGCATGATTCCAACCAAAATAATAGCAAGTAAGCCTACTCGTTTAGTGAAAATTTTCCCAATATGTGTTGATGAGCTAGTTTATTCTCCAATATTTTCCTGCATCAGGTTACAGTTACAAACAATGCCTACACAGAAAACTTAGTTACCTTGACTTCAAACATATAGCAGTCAGGGTACAGTGAAAATTTCTTTATAATGAGGGAAAATATTACTGATCTAGCTTTTTTCATTATGCATTTAGTTACTGAAATGGTTCAAAAGCTAATGCTAAATAATTTTGATGATGAGTTTTCTAGAAATTTTTTTAGAGTTTATCAAGTTTTGATTCTGATAAAGAGTTTGATGACAATTTTCAAGATTAATCAAGTAAAAAAGGTTTCTCCAGAGTGAAACAATGATGGTATAAAATTATTGGAAGTTCTCAAACTTCAAGCAAATTCAATTTTACAGAAGATGTTTCTATGAAAGCAAATGTGAATGTCATTTCCGATTCATTAAAATATTTTGAGCTTTTAATTTTAATGATGAGCTTGGTTATTCATATTGCTATAGAAACTAATTTTTTTAGCTGAAAATTTAATACATTTAAGTGTAAAAAACATTCACACATTTATAATTGGTATGACTTTACTGTAAATGAATTACCTGAATTTTTTGGTATACTTATCTTGCTAGAGGTTATTGCAAAGTCAATGGTAAGTATAGATCAAGAAGAAAGTTGATAAACACCTAATCTTTCAAATACCTTTAAGTTCAAGATGGTATTACTTGATATAGGATTTTTTTTATTTTATTTTGAATTAACAAAAACATATTATACTCTTTACATCCTTAGACAAAACAGGAAGAAAAATAACTGTATTAATTGTCTGCAAGAAAAGATGGGAGGGGGATGTAGATCCAAAGAAGACATCTGTATTCACGAAGAAACACTGTTATTATAGAAAGGAAAACTTTATGGAATGCAATTTAATAACTTAATAATGCCAGATTTATGATACAAAAATACTTATGTTGCAAAAATCTCATACAGGGTATGCAGTTTGTAATGATTTATATTGGTAAAGGTATAAAAATATCTGAACACAATATGAATGCTTATTTTCTACTTGGGTGTTCTGATATTATTTATAGCACCACTAGGCAAGATTGTTGCATTGCTATGAATATTATTATAACTCTCTTGAGTTAGGATGATAGTCAACTATTTTTAAGAACATTAAGGTCAAACAGAAAAGATCTTTAAAATCAGTGATTCTCAACCTTTTTAAAGCTTCTGCCCACCTAAGGAGTGAAAAATGTTTTCTCCCCCCCTTTCAGATGCTCTTGCAAATGAGATAGTTTCATTACCTCATTAGATAACACTTTGTTCTAAAGTTAACACATCAGTAGTTGTGACTTGGATGACTACTGAACAAATAATCAATGCACACAAATTCAAGAAGGTAGCACTGTATTGACAACACTTCTTTCTGTTATTCAAAATCATTTGCAGTAGCAAAATATGATGAAGAAAAGATAACTATTTCTGAAAATTAATATTTTTTGACAAAGAACTAATAATTGCGTGCACTCAGCGGATTGGCCAAATAAACAAGGAAAGTTAATCAAAACTGGAGAAAAACAGAAATAAAGCAAACAAAAACCAACATAAGAAACACGGGTCAAACTAAACATTAGTTTTTAAAGGACGCTCAACATATGTGCAGCAATTAATATCTATAAAGAGAACTTGCTGATTGGAATCAGTCTCCTGAGTGTCTTCTAGGTAATCCTGCCGGAATAACCTTTTCCCAACAGGAAAATAAGATTTCTTTTTTACTTCAGACAACTTGCCTTCCCCATTATGAGAACTGCAAAAGGATAGCCTCGTTTCACTGTATTTCCCAACATTTTCACGATAAGGAAAGAGTATAGAATGTTATTTTGTGTCAATACACACACAAAAAAAACAAACTATCACCAACTGCCCATGCCAAAAATGCCAAATTCCTGCTTCTTTTGTATGATGGAAACACAATTATTAGCACGGAAGATAGAGAAGACATTTGAGTCCCTGTTGAAAGCCAATGTTTTAAACGAACTGAAAACAGAAAGGCTGAATAAAGAATTAATGGTTTATCAGAGAGTGAAGATGGTCATGAGATATGTAATATGTTCCATTTAATAAGCTGAGTTCATAATCCTAAAATATTAAGCCCAAATACATAGAAAAATGTAGAAACCTCAGATAGGATTAGACCTATAACAATACAAGAGCAAATTGCATGGATCAATATTATGGATATTATTAAGATGTAATTTGATTTCAGAGAAAATATTAAAAAATATTTTACGATTTACAGTATGTAACAATTTTAAATGCTTTTCAGTTATGTTAAAGGAAAATACAAAATAAAATTTGGTATTAAGTTAGTGAAAAGAACTTTTGAAAAGTAGCAGCACAGATGTACATTAGAAATTAAAATTTGTAGATTCAATAGATATGTTACTACTATCAGCATGCCATTTTTTTTCTTGAATGGGGGGTGGGGTGAGGAAAGAAAGAACTAACTAGAAGATATCTTGTATATTGCAGCTAACGTCATAACAATGAAAAAAAGGATTTGCAGTCATAACAATGAAAAAAAGGATTTGCAGTGAAACATACTTATTGGAAAAAAAATGTAATACTCCATTACATACAATTCCATACTTAAAATGTATTACATATAAAAAGATTTATATATAATATTTATCATATTGAATTGCTTAAAAGTGTAAATATTAATTGTAAGCATTACACATTCACATTTCACAAAAAAATTCTTTAAAAAAATATATTTTTTTAAAAATGAGCGAGCTATCAGCTAGAATACCAGAAAAGGGAGAGAATTTTCACAAACTATGAAGAAAACCACAGCCATTGGCAGTTTAATGGTAAAACCTCACAAAATAAAGGAGTGAAAATTGTTCATTCTCCTAATTGTTAAAGAGTTAAAAGATCCATTTAGTGTTTCAATAAAAGAGATAAAATTAAGATCATACTTTACACAGTAAAAAATAGATTGATTCTAAATAATCAGTAAGATAAATACAATGTTCTTTGCATATCAGGTTTTCGTTCTATATATATTGGGTATTGATAGTTGAAGAATTTTTCTATCGGAAAAAGATCTCAAATATTTGGCTCCTACTCTTCAACATTAAGTAATGAAATCTTTTACATTTCATAGTTTGCAATAAATAATTTCCTAATTGAACAATTATTATAACATAAATAAAATTAATTCACTCCAGCAATTTGGTTCTCCCTTGTACAGAATTGCGTCTTTTTAAAACTAACATTCCCCACTTTTTTAATTAAATTATGTACCATATAAATAAATCATAGAATATATTTCCCCAAAGAAGGAGCAACTGGCTACAAATGACTTTTACCTGTTAATTAAAAAATATATAATCTTTTTCAATATTCATAAATTTTACAAATTTAATGCTGCATTTCTCCCTCCCCCCAGTTTTGAAGAGAATTGAATACTTTAATAAATTACTGAAAGATAATTTTTGATTGAATAATGATGTCTAGAAAGTTCATTTTAAATTTACAAAATGAGAATGTACAGAAGTCAATGAAAAGTACAATATTTCCCAAGAACTATTTAGTCCAAATGGAAATTAATTTAGGAAAGAGAAAGTAGACTTACTTTTGCCCACTTCTAAAATATGAAAAACATTCTGTATCAAAAATGTTAAGGATTAATGAAATGATGTATAGGGAATTAAATTTAAATATAAAAATCAGGAAAATGAGAGTCGCTCCTCATATTTTATCAAGAACAAACCACTACATTGAACAACATTTTTTTTAAAAAAAAAAACTATACAAAAATAAACTTATCACATAAATGTGAGGTAGAAATAAAATTTAACTATAATGAATTTAAATTTTTACTTAAATATTTAATAAAACGTCTTTTCATTAAGAAACATATTTAAAATATATTAAATCACAACATAAATATCTTTCATTAAGACAAGTTTTATTAAATAAAAATTAAAGGTAATAAAATACTCACAGATGAATCCAAAGGAAAAGATGATCGAGAGTTATCTTGACCAACAATTGATATAGATAAGCCCTGCTTTGCCTGTTTTTGAAAATAAAAGGTCAAAAACAATGTTAATTGTTATTACATTAATGCAACAGTTTTCTTCAGTTCCATATATATATATACATATTGAACACTATTAAAACTAAAATAATTGACAACAAAATTAATTTCTTCAAAGACTGAACAATATAATGATTTACTTTATATTATATTCTACTGTATATATGTCACATTATTGGTAAGGAACGTATCAACAGCATAAAGATTTATATTTAATATTAAGATACAATACTACATAATCTATTAAGAAAAAATATATACAGTCTAATCAGAAATATTCTGTACTGGCATTAATATACAGATGTGTGCTTGAATATGTAATATTATATTATAATAATAAAATTTTTTTTTTAGATAGATTGGATCCCTCAAGTACTGTCTCAAGTGTACCATATATTTATTTAATAGTGATAGTTCCCATTTGACCTTAAACCATAATCCACATAGTGGATCGAGCAGCATTGTTCTTCAGACAGAGTTTTGTTCCTTACCAAATTGTTAATTTTGCTGCAGATCTTGCTGTCTGCTAAAAGCCATTTGCATCAATATTTAAATTAAATTTTAGGCAAAGTAAAAGAAGTCATGCTGCACAGCTGACCCTGATACAGAGATTAAAAGTTATGAGACTTACATACTCTAGCCACAACAAGATCTACATGAATTACAATATGCTTTAAACTAGAGGTTCCCAAACCTTTTTCAAACTAATCTTTCAAAAGAATCATTTTTTTCATAGTCCCCCTCCCCCACTTCTCTTTATAATATACAACATAGAATATAATACTAATAATCGCAAAATAAATAAATATATAAACAGAATATATAAATATATATATATATATAAATTTTATAAACATGAACAAAAATTTTAGAAATAAGGATTGTAATTGTATAAATTTTCAATTTCAATTAATGTGGCACTTGATAGGTTCTTTTTCTTTCTTAAATATTTGACCTTAAATTGCCTATCATGTAATTGCTTTAACTCATATAAGAAATATGACTACATATTTCATAAAACAAATTTTTCAATTTTATTGAATTATATGATTTTTAAAAAATTTAATGTAGGTTATAATATAGGTAAGTTCTTAGATCATTTTAGCTGCATATGTAAAGGATTTCTCCAGTTCTGTCTGGAAATTGGCACTGAATGGTACTCAAATAAAAGCCAACAGTGCATATAAAAAAGTGTAAGACATTCCACTTCAGGTATGTGGATCACACTACCCTATGAAAATCTATATCACATTTAAACATATTAAAATAGATATTATCTAATAATTACAATTCCTAAAAATTAAATTTTAAAACAGAAAAAAAAAAAATTGTCATCAACCCCAATAAACTCTTTTAAACTTCTATAGACCCCTGAGGGGTCAACCTGGAACCTGCTGGGAATAGTGATGGAAATCAAAAGAACAACATGTTCTTTCCAACCAGTTCATCTAATGAAGTGAGAACATCCAAGCTAGTGGTCTGAAAAAACCTGTTCTTCGTTGCTCTAAATTATTCAAAGATGTCTTCCCTTCTCTGCCTTACCAGGTGTAAAACCTATAATGCTAGTATTTTGGAAGGCTATATACCACTGTATAATTTTGAAGATATTACCGGCATTTTCTTCCTTCTTGGTGGCCCCCAAGAAGCACTAGAAGTAAGAAAATGGATGTCAAACCCACTTTTTCACCAGCTGCCAAATCTCCCTATCAATGAACAGAGCTAATGAAACACACACCACCCACTACCACGAATAGATCAATTAACTGACTAGCACAATGATGCGCCTCTGATAGGGCTCACCACCGTGAAAATAAAATAAAAATGAAAGAACTGGATCAAATGACTACAGGGGAAATGGTGAAGGAGAAAAACTTCTCCAAACAAGCTTCTTCTGTAAAGTGTAAAAGACCTGGCAAAGTGGAACTAGATTATCTATTTTGTAAGTCTTCCAATAGGTTGAGAAAACAGTAAAGTTTAGGGTAAACAATTGCAAACTGGAATGGATTGCTCCAACCAGTAGGTCTATTCTTTTTTATGTGTTTCATACTTAATTACCAAATACAAATGATATCAAAAATTGTGAATTGTTTTACATTTACTGTACTTTTTATTTTCAATCTACTTAATTTTATTTTTAAATTTATGAATTAAAATTCTCATATTTTTATTAGATATTAATTAGTAAGCGAAAAAAAACATCAGATATCCATAACAATACATATAAAAGTTGCTTATTCATTTCTAATTCTTTTAAAGAATATTTTGTGATAGCCAACATGTATTTTAGGGATTTTTATGCGAGACGAATTACCCTAAGATATTTTACTGCAGCAGCTTTACATATATTGAAGAATATTTGATACTGCTACCAATTTGAATTAGATCAAATTTAACAATGATTTCCGAAGAATTCTTTAATAATTTTCTCATTTTGTATTGTTATTTTTATGTATTAGGAAAGTGAATAAGAATAGAATATGAATTTAAATGCTTAATATATTTCTTGTGTACCTTTACCAATTTGTTCCTTTCACTAGAACATGAAAAATAATTGAGCAAGTTTATGTACTTCGTATTTAATTTTCCAGATACTCTGCAAACTAAAATGAAACATATTTATAAATTATTTTACGAGTTTTAGCAAGAGTATGATACTTACTCACTGCAAAATCAAGCATTAAAAGCATATTTTTAAATGAATTTTTTTTCTATAACAATATTAAATTCACAACCCTATATGATATATAACAATTTCAATTTCCTTTTCACCAGCATTTACTTATTTATTTTGAATACAAAAAAATATGAAAATACTTATATTGAAAAATTATCAAAGATAATTATTTTCACTATTACTTGATAAAATTAAAAAATAGTGTTCTATTTAGTATTAATTAAATAATAATAATAAAAAAAAACATGTTTTTCTAAGATTCAGCTGATCTGATCTTTCCTAAAATGTATTATGTAAACATATGTAGTAACTATATTGCATTAAATTCATTAGAATGTCCTTGATGTTTTGATCAGGGAATTTGAAGGGCAAACGAATCAAAGGAAAGTTCTTTAACCCAAAAGAACAGAAATTCCCATCCCTAGTTCGGGAATCCCTATCTTTTAATACCATTCAAAAATTGAAGTATTTTAAACATTTGAAAATGGCAAATAAAAATTACATTATTTTTTTTAATTAATTTATTTTTAATGGTTGAAACTTTTTGTGAAATTGATAAACAATTCTGAGGAATATTCAATATTTTTGATTAAAAGTAATTCATACAAGCTTTACATACTTTCAAGAGCTCAGAAAAAGAAAGAAAAAAGTATAAATAAATTTCTTGTTGATAAAATACTAATTATTACAAACTATCGAAATGATATACTTCAGAAAAATAACAAATACCTACTTATAAGGAAAAATTCTGTTTGTAATTTACAAATGATTATATTTTTAATACATTTCATAAAAAAAAAAAGGAGGAAAAAATTGACATCTAAAATTTAAGAACAGCATCAGTCAAAATAATAAGAAATAAAACTAATTTTCCATAAAGAACAAGCATATAACTTAAAATACATATGATGCAATTCAAGTAAAAAAAAAAAAAAAAAAAATGTAAATTTTCTTTAGGAAAATATACAAATCTCGGTCAATGAGTTCAGTGTCCCCCTCCCCAAATAAACAATTGCATATCATTAATTTCACAGATCATCACAACTGATATTAGGGCCACAGGCCTAAATACATTTTTAAAAATGAAGAATATTTCATGTTAAAGTATATTTAATTTTTCATATTAGGTTTCAGGTACAATATCAAAAATATACATACTTGTATTTGCTTCAACGTTTCAACAGTTGATCTCGGCATATTTGAATTAGAAGATGCCTGGTTCATGTTAACACAAGGATATCTTCTTCAAAAAAATTAATCCTCACTAAAAAATACAATTTATTGAATTTCAACACACTTTTTTTTTTAAACAGAGAGAATCCAAAATGAATAATAAATTATAAAAATACATTAAAATTATATGGAACAAGACAGATTACAATAGAGGTACTCGTATAAAATCCTGTCGAATATGAAATTTACTTGGTCAAAAATAGTTGACTAGATTTTTGACATGTACCAATGCAGTCAAATTATAAAAAGATATCTTAAAATAACACATTGTTTAAATAATGGAGGAGGGGAATGGCAGAATGCAATAGTTGTGAAATTAAGCTAATATAGCACTTATTATGACATAATTCAATCAGGAAAACAAAAAAAAAAGTTTAGAAATTATATTTTTTGTTTCACATAAAAAAAATATTAATAGCAGAAATTGCATATTTCCAAATACGGAGCTAAAAACTATATTTTCATCCATGAACATAACACACAAAAGAAACACTCAACTAAATGAACTAAAGATTTCACCTGTGTGTACATTTCTTAAAACTGAAATATGTTGATATCCCATTTAGTTTTATTTGTTAATTTTTTTAATACAGTTATATTGTTTTCATTTGATTCTTGACAAGCAAATACCCTCTCCAAAATTTTCTTTTTTAACTCTTAATTTAAATCTAAGATGTTATTGGCATAAACCTTCTTGCCACTGTGTTTCATCCATTCAAACCACAATCAAAAATTAAAAGCTTTTACTCCCTTTAGTCAATTTTTTTTGACAGATTCAAAATTACATATTTAAGAATTAAAATGCTAGAGAGAAAGAGTGCTTTATGAAATGAAACACAGATCTTTGCATCAAAATAAATATTTACAATTCATGATGGAATAAAATATACATTTTTCAGTAAATATTTATTACATGTAAGTGCTGAAAAAAATTACAATAAAGAATTGACAAAAGCCAACAGTGTTTTTTTTTTTTTTTTTTTAACAGAAAGGAAAAGTACTTATTGGTATCTCTGATTGTATTTTCTTAACAAATTTTTCTAAGGCCTATGAGCATTTACACCTCTTTTTAATTTATTAATTCTTTGAAGCAAGATGTTTCTAAAAGTTTTTGAAGAATTGAAAAAAAAAATATACACCGAATGACATATTTTTTTACCTATTGACAGATATGTAGTCTTAATTTGTACTTATATGTAAATCCAAAACATTAATGATCAAAAAATGAAATAAAATAAATTTTTAAAAATAATTTTATTTTTTTGTTTAAGTATCCACTGAAATTTAAATATATCTAATGAATTAAAATACTGGTATTTTTCCGTTTCTCAGGCGCAAATCTCACCAAGCAGATTTTATTGGTGACAACACACAGTATACACATATTCCATTTGGCGTCAATTGTATCATTTTTGGCGACTTTATCACTTGCACCAGGAAATGAAAAAGTATTTAATTATTAAAATGAGCTACCAGAAATGAAACAATAATAATAATTAAAATTTAGCAAATACTAAATCAAGCATTATAACAAAAAAAAAATAGAGCCATTATTAAAGTTTACAGTTCTTTTTCTGTTAAAACTAACCTCACAAGTATAAAGAAATTTGACCTCTGTTAAATAAGAATTTAAAAAAAAAAAAACTTAAAAGAAACACATGACATGTCAGGTGCCAAAAAGAGCATCAAGAAAAAGTGATTTGCCATTTATAACCAGAATTTTTTTCTTCTTTCCTATTCTGAACATTTAAAATCACATTTTAGTTTGACTGTATATTAATAGATATTCACTAGGCACAAATAGTTTCCAATATAAATCAGACAACTAAATACATTTATGGTTAATCAAATATTAAATTAAGTTTTAAAAAAGTTAAATTTTTATCAATGGGAGGACTGTTTAGCAAGACTTTCACTGTGGATGAAACAGATTATTTCACTGTCAAACAAATTACATAAAGTACAACAAAATTGCTTATAAGAATTAATAAAACACTGATAAATAATGAAAGATCATTCATTTTTTTTTTTTACCATATACATTTAGAAGATGTGAATAAAAATGACCAAGTAAAATCCTACATCATTACAACAATATAAAAGTAGAATAAAACCACAAGTTGAACCTTATCCTCATGTAACTGAAGAGTAAAAATACTTTACTGCAATCAAGTAGAACAGGAAAATTTATTTTTTTAATAATGAAAAAATGTCAACTTTTTTGTGGAATAAAGAATGCAATTCAGCAATATGTATTATCATTGCAAAATTAATTCACTTATGAAGCTAACATGCTTATCAATTTATTTTTCACACAGAAGATGACATAAAATAAACTACAAATGAACCTAATTCCAATCTTTAAAGAGACATAAATTTATTTTACTAAAAAAATAAATGAATGGTTATTTTAGTGAGATAAAAATAGATGAGCAAATTATTATTCCATGAAAAAATTACGACATTAAGATTTTAAATTATTTTTCTCTTCCAGACTAAACTACATTAATTTATTGCTGGAAATTTCTTTCTACATTAGTTTAATTAGTTGAAATGAATTTGAAAATTTTTCCAACACATCAAACATTACAGTTTACCTCATGTAAAATTTTAAAATAAATTATTAGTAGGAATTAAGGAAATTAGAACTTCATATCTTTTATAAAAATTCAGGAAGAACAATCATAGAAGTTATTCAGAATGAAATCTCAATCAAAACTATTATAAATAATTTTTACAAAACTTATTTAAGAATGTACTAATTAAAGAGGGTGATAATACAAGTAAGTCTGCAAAAATTTTCAAAACGTAAATAAAAGATTAACTATACAAAAGAAGACAATGGAAAGTTATGAGCATTTAATATTTCTAAATATTGCAGATTCTGTAAAAAACCAATAAAATATTGTTATTGAATTTAATATAAATATCTAAATTACATATAAATTTATAGAACAAATTATAAATTAGACGAAGACATTCAAACAAGGTATATTAAAATCATTCAAAATCTTCTAGAATACAATTACTTAAAAAATTACGAAGAGCAAACACTAAAATTTTTTTTATAATGAATATGCATACAAATGCTGCTCATCAAGTATTCATAAGTAGATGAAATAATTTTGTTGTGAAAATTCAGAATTCGAGAAATCAGAGATGTATAAAATTAACTAAATTAATTTTTAAAACAAAAGTTTGAAATATGGTCTATGTTTTAAAAATAGTTAGCATTAATTAAAAAGCATAAAAATTGAAAATAATACTATAATATTTAGAGCAATTAATTTTACTAAAACTTATAAATACAGTCAATAGATACCAATATATTTTTGAGTATAAACAACATTTTAAATAAGTCTAACTAATCGAGTAGAGCTACAATGCCAAATGAAATATACGTTGGTCGCAAACGTTCACGTTAAAACCACAACTTTAATGAAAAACAACATTCACTAATTCATTTTCTTTTAACTATGCAGTAAGATTAATCATCATGCACACTTTCGAGTTTTTATCACTTATTAAAGCAGTAAATTTAATCTAACTAGTAATAAAAGTGGAAAAATATAAATAATTTCAGTCAAAAATAACGTCTGAATATAATTGTAACAACCAACCATTTGAAAAGTTCTGTTTACTTTGGAAAATGTATAAATTCTGAAAAACAGCCAAAGCCGACGTTTGAATCGGACGACTTGTTTATGTTTTACTTAAAAAAAGTTTTGGATTACACTTTTCATATTGCCGATCATAAAAATTCTTTAGAAGTCAGCCATCATAACCATGTGTGTAAGTTACAGTTAACACTAAAATGAACAATTCAAACAAATAATTTTTTCTTTTTGAATAATTGTACGGGAATTAGTGAGATGCTTTCTGTTCTAAATTTTGCGTTCATATATTAGATTTTTTTTTTAAAAAAAACTTTTTACATCAATACTCAAAATAAGAGTCGTGCAGATTCACAAGACCACTAAAAAGCACCTGAAATGCATTTAGTATTCTGTCTCGACAGGCATCCAAACCCTTAAATCATAATATATATATATTTTACATCAGTTTCATACCAATTTTTATTTAACAGTTTAAAAATTTTAATAAGTAGAAATAAATCTTTAAGCTTGCTAGAGAAAAATGTGTACTCCAGATAAAAATTGATACTCCATAATGTTACCTTTATTAAAGTAAATGTTTATATATTTATGTTATAATCATACAGAAAAATACATGTATTTTAACTTTCCTTCCATATTAATATTTGAAATTTCATTTAATCGCACGCATTCAATTTGTCACGTCCAGATGTTTGTGTGTGTGTTTAAGCTGTTGCAGAATTGAGAAATTTGAAAACATTTTTTCTTATAGAATCGATGTTGTCTTAAACAAATATTTTATTAAATGTTATAAAAATTAGACCATTTTTTTTTGCTTCAGAGAAAACTCGTTATTTCATTTATTTTTTTAAGTTTACAGTTATTCAAGAACGGCGCGCCAATCGCTGAGTGGCGAAAGTTTAAATCTAACGGCGAAAGTTGATTTTAGTAAGTAAATATTTTGATATTGATGAGAGAGTTAAAATAATAAATGATCTTATATTGCTTTGTTGGTACTTGTAAATTGTTGCAGTGTTTAATTATTTCCATACTAAATGTTGCATTTCTGATGCTTAAATTCTCTTAAGAAAATAACTTTTTTAGAATAGCTTATTAAGCCTAAAGTTACACTTCTAGGTGATAACGGTAAAAACAACAATAAAACTATTGGTCAGTTTTTTTTTTAAAAAAAAAATGCGCTGTTTCATGAAACAGTTATTAAAATTTTTTTTCGTGTCTACATTTGACATTTTGTGGAATGATGCTTATAATATGGGGGGATATGTTACACATGTAAATTGTTTGAAAATGGCGATATTATATAGTAAAGCTTAATTTGAAACTGCTAAGTGTTTAATTATGACGCAATGTATTGTGTGTAGTTTAATTTTGAAGAATCGTATTTTCTGTTTTTCGTCTTACCAAAATTTGATGCAAACAGATATTGCTTTAGTGTTTATTTAGTAGTATTTGATAATTTTTTTTGTAAAAAATATCGCCAAGAGGGCGATTAATAAATGAATGTGGAAGAAGTTAACGGAGAGAGGAAGTAGATGTTGGCGCGCATATCTATTGGCGAAATTTAGTAACCTAATGTTTATGTTTTAGCCATGTGATTTAATTTGACTTAAAAAAATTGATGGTTTGAACTAAAAATTTTATAATTTATCCAATCTCTGAGTTTATAAATTTCATGAAGGCATGAATTGAAGTATTTATGAAAGTAATCAAATGATCAATGAACAGATGTTTATCATTTACAGAGATTTCATGAAGTATTTTAACTAGAAGGTTTAACATAATTAATTCAGTTAATTATTTAAACTTAATTTATCATTTTCAGTAATTAAACAAATATGTCAAAATTACTAAATTGAGTGAAAATTATTAGCATAAGTTTTTTCGTAATTTTAAATTAATTTATCTATTTTATGTTAAACTCAATACTCATACAAGTAAAAAGATTTCATATGTTATTATTATTAGTTGTGTAGGTTTTAAGCCCTCATTTTTGCAATTTATTTTTTATTTTAATAGATTACATATATATCATTATCACTAAGTGTGCATGAAGATCTGCTGTTATGCCTCGAAAAACTAGTCAAAGAAGTGCAGCTGTTGCTGAAGCTAAGAATGAAGGAGTAAGGCATTTGTTTTCATTAAATTATAAAACTAAATTGAGGATAATAGTATTAATATATTTCACAATTTTTTGTTTTTGTTATTTTATATAGTATAGCTTCATTTAAAATTGCATTGGAATTATTTTTTATGTTAATGTAACAATGAGTTGTTGTGGTGTAGTTTTGGAAAAGAGTTGTACTTGTTTAAAATCCCTTTGACCATGATAATTGGTGCAGTTCAATCAAATTTACACCATTTTATTTATCCTTTGATAGTATCTCTCTGGTTTGACAAGGGGGCCGCGGTAGCCTAGTGGTCAAGGTCGTGGATAGCGGCTGGCGGTTTTCGTTCAGTCGCGGGTTCGGTCCTTGGCCACCAAAGACCCGCCGTGTAGCCGGGGCTGATGCACGTTAAATCTGTTCGGGGCCCAAAGTCCTCCCGTTGGCGTGGTGTGGATGTTAGGAGAGGGGGGTGCCAGCTCAGGCGTCGTCCTCGTCACTTGACCGTGGTTCAAAATTACGAGGTCCGTCGCCAATAGCCCTCGTGTTGCTTCTAGTGCGACGTTAATAAAAACTAAAACTGGTTTGACAAGAATGATTGTTAGAATTTAAAACGTATATGGGAAATTTGGGTTCTTTTCTGTTATAGTGACATCTGACAATGAATGGCTAAGCAATAAGAAAGATCGCAAAGGTAAGTTGTATCGTAAGGTAGGCTTCATAAGTTTGGTGATGGCTTTGCTTTAATCATATTTTGTCAGTGGCGCTATAGCAAGGAAATGCCTAAATTTGTATTATTAATATAAAATTACAGTAGCTTTAAATGCGACATGTCTTTTTCAGCTCCTAAATTCATTCTATTCATTCACTAGTATAATATGTTTTTGGTTGAATTGAAGTGTGTGTCTCCCCATGTTTGGCATTTTATCAATTTTCAAAAAATGTTAAACTAATATGTAAATGCTTTCATAGGGCTGAAGATGTTATGTATTAATTAAAATGTAATATATATAATTAGTCATCCGACTAAATTTTCAATATACGTATATTGTTTCAGATCAGTCCCACAAAAGTTGAAAACTTTTCCCTTTTTATTAGAATGGTCATGGACTCACGACTGGCTGTTTTTGTCGAGTGGTAGGTTTGAGCCTTGTTGCCACTAAAGACCCATCATGTAGATGGAGTTGATGTACGTTAAATTTGTCAGGGCTCAAAGTCCTATGCATCGTCATGGTTTGGAAGTTCTGAGGTGGAATATTTGTCCCTTGTTGCTTTTGTATTGAATTTTTTTTTTTTTTTTTTTGCTTTTTAAGAAAGTAGTTTTGAAAGTTTTAAAAAATTGCATCATTCAGAAGTTTGTAGCTTAAGTGATTATATGATATTACTGGAAGAAATTTTTTTGCTCGGGGGGGGGTATTACCTTCTTCAGGTAAGTAATACTATTCACTCAAGGCACCTTAGTGTTATTTTCCTTTCTTATAGGGTTTACTGTCATTGGTAAACATTAGTGATGTGCTTCCAGGATATCCCAGTGATCCTTCTCTATTCTTCCTCCTTATCAACAAATTTTTATCTTTTTCTTATTTTTTTTTTTCAAATGTCTGGATCACAGTTACATCATGTTTATAACTATGTTTGGCTCTTGCACCATTTAACTTTATCATCACTCATACTAGCAGAAATTTTATGAGATGGCTCATTTGTTTTGAAAAAAATGTTCGTAAACTGACAATTAAAAATATATTAAAGGGTGGAGTAGTTTTTTTTTTTTTTTTTTTAAATTTGATGTAGAAAATATTGTACAATTACAAATTTATTTTGGATCTTTTTTTGTTGCAAACTTGTAATAAAATTGTAAAAATAAAAAACTCAAAATAATCAGAAAATTTATTTGGTACTTGTCTATTATAGTGGTGCCCATCAAATTACGACTACACCAAGTCATCGCCAAACTCGTGGAGCCTATCTTTTGATACAACCTACTTGGCGTTTAATCATTGGGCACCGCTATAATAGACAAGTACCATTTATTTTCATTATTTCCCCCCCCCAAATTAAAAGTAGATGTTTAGTTAAAATAACAGTTATGAATAATATCAATAGAGTAATATTTATTAAAACTCTTCATATGGTGAAAATTATATGCATGAGTTATCCAAAGCCTGCAAAAAAATGTTATTCCGTATAAAAATGAAAATGTATAGTGCTCATGCTGAAGGTCTTGTTTAGAAAAAATATTAAATAAGAAGTTGAATTGTATCATACATGACATTAAACAAATTATATATTTTAGAGAAATAATGTAAGTGTAAATGTTATTTTTTTTCCTTATACCCTAGAGAATCAAGTCAAACAATTTTCGGTGCAAATCGGAAATAGGGTGTCCACTTGGAATTTGGCGACTTTTAGGAGCGATAATTGGTGATTTAGATCATGGTAACCGTAAGCATACTCGATGTTTAAGTCACACATGTTTGGTGACCTATCCAGGAAGTCGCCAAATTCCTAGTGGACACCCTATTCCCGATTTGTACCCAATTTTCTTAAATGTTTAATTGTGTGAAATTTCTGTTCTTAACTCCAACGTAATTAAACATAAAATTGTATCACAATTTTCTAGTAGTTTCCTTTGTTGTTGGTAAGTTAGCTAATAGCTTTGTTTTTCATTTGCTTAGAAAAGGACTTGTAAATTTTATAATTGATATTCACGTGAAGCAACATTTTCAGTTGTTAAGAATTAGTTAGACATCTTGTTAAATAGTAAAATTGCATGTAAGTAAAATTATTTACAAAAATTTTGCCTTGCTATATTTTTCAAGTTATTGTGTAATAATAGTGAACCAATATTATAATGGATTAGAAGAGTTCAAAATTGTTTATGACTTTTAGCTAAGTAAAATTATTGCTGAAATAATAATTTTAATAAGATTAAGAGATTTTGTTTTATTACATTATTCTGTACTTAAAATTATTTGGTACTTTTCCTTTTTACTTACGCAAATCTTGCCAAGCAGACTTTTATTGGCAACAACTTACAGTATACAAATAAAAAAAATGTTTATGTGCCATTGTATACTCTCGACACCATTTAGCGCCACGGGTATCATTTTTTTTTGCGACTTAATTGCCTATGCTCGCAAAATGGAAAAGTACCAATTATTTTTATATTATAGCCATTCTAATTTGATGTATTATGAGAAAAGTGTCGTAAGACTTAGCTTTTTATTATTATTGATGTACTAAATATTTATTGTATTTTAGAATGCCCCACGTAGGTCCGGTCGAGCTGTGACGAAACAAGAAACTTCTACAAAAGAAGCCTCTCGATCTCGGCGTAGTTCTACAGCAGCCCAAACTGCTGCATCTGTGGCTGATTCTAAAGCTCCCAAAGGTAAAGGCTCCCGAAGAGAAAGTTCATCTCCATCTGATAGTCGTGCTAGAACAGGAGGTGAAACTCCTGCAACTCGTGTGAAATCCACTCGAAGAAGTACAGGAAGAGTTAATTATAAGGAAAGTGATGGGGAAGAAGAAGTACCTACTCCGAAATATGATGAAAATTTTGAGAGTGGGGATGAATTGGAGGATTCAGATTCGGATGACAAATCAAAATCTCGTGCTAAAGGAAAAGCTGCAAAAGCAAAAAGTCAAACAAAATCAAAAGGAGCTTCTCGTTCACGTAGAGGTCGTCCTAGTAAGAAAAAAGAAGAGGAGGAGGAGGAAGAAGAAAATGAAACTTTTGATGTGTCAGATGACAGTGTTGAACCTGAAGAAATTCCTGTTAAAAGAGGTAGAACAATCAAAGAAAAAGAAACTGCTAAACCAACTAGAAGCAGAAGACAAAGATCTGAAGTGGCTGAAAGTAAATCTGTTGAGGAAAAACCCAAGCCTACCCGACGAAGTGGACGTACTTCTTCTAATAAAGAAGAATCACCCAAGAAAAGACCTTCTCGGAGTTTACAAGCAAAACGTTATGCGGAGGAAGAAGATGATGATATTGAAGAAATTAGTGATTCCAAAGCTGATGAGGATGAAGTTGATGAAAAAGTAAGTGAAGGACGTAAGCGGAAACGGGATGAATCTCCAGAGGAAGCAAATAAACGTCTCAAAGATGATGATGGGAAGGAAGATGTGAAAGAAATAATTGAAGATCAAAAGGATGAATCTGAGAATGAAAAGATACAAAATGTACCTGATGAAAAATCAATTGATGAACCAATGGAAATTGATGAATCTGATTCCACTGCAGTCACACAAACTAGTAATAAAAATGACGATGTTAAAGAAACTATAGTTTCAAAAGAGGAGGATATTGCTAGTGATACAAAAAAAGAAGAGACCACTGAAGAAAAAATAGAGGAAAGTTCCCTGACATCAAAAGAGAAACCTGCTGTTCCTGATGAACGAGATAAATTTGAAAGTTTAGAAAAAGATGAAAATAAGCAGATCACAGATTCTAATGTAGGGAATCAAATGAATATCATAACTGCTGGACTGGAAAATTTGCAAGATGTAAAAGAAACGGATAAGAATGCAATAACTGATCATAAAACTGTAGAAGAAATTCAAGAAAATCAATCAAAAATTGAAGTAACACCTCAACCAACTGAGAGTTCCTTACCAGTTGAAGATAAATCTGAAAACAGTGAAAATTCATCACCACCTCAGCCATCTGGAACAGCAACTGAAAAAATTACTGACAAAATTGAACCATCTCTTGATGTTGTGAAAATAGATGGTGAAGTTTCTAAAAATGATAGTTGTATTTCGGATGTAAAAGAAAAAAGTACTCTATCTGTAAAAGAAGTTAGTACTATTCCAGTAACTCCTGTTTCTGTAGCTATTGCACCATCTAAAGAATCTGTTGATACTACCTTTAATGGGGCTGAGCCAAGTGATACTGCTCAGAACTCTGAAAATGAAGCTCATAATACTAGTACTGTTAATGTAAATTTAGATCATATGGAAAATTCTACCCCTAAAGCAAATGGAGCACACAATGATGTACAGCACACTACACCACTTAAAGACCAGTATTACTTGTTATTACCTGGACGAAAATATGTTAGTAACTCGAAGCTAAATGAAAGCTTGAAGCAATCCATTAAAAATCATATGTTTGGATTTGTATCCTTCAATTTAGGAACTCCAGATTCTGATGCATATTTACAGAAAGATAAGCTTCTCAATGAATTGGGCAAACTTGATGCTCATATTATTTGTTTGCAACAAGTAGCAAAACCATTTTATAATGCTGTTTTGGAACCTAGTCTGGATGCTCTTGGCTTTAAAAGTATTTTCAGTCAACCAGAAGATAGCCTTAAAGGAATGGCTACATTTTATAAAAGTTCTCTTTTTAGACTAAGTGGGAAGTCTGATGTATCATTAAAAGAACTGACCGAAAAGGTATGTAAACTTTTTAAAAGCATTGTTTTTCATATTTATTATTGCATATTTTGTTAACTTTTTAAAATTCCTTAAACAAAACAACTGTTGTTATAAATTGCATATTTTGTTTGGACATCTGTATTTTTAGTTCAATTAATGAAATTGTCCCTGCCAAAACTTTACCCATTGTGTAAAATTTTTCCTTTGGGTTTTGAGCCTATACAAGTTCTTATATTTTAAACAAGCATATTCTATAGTAAGTTTTAACAAATTCATTGAAAATAAAATTTTATTGTGTTAAATTTCTTTCTATAATTATTAAAAAAAAGTAGGTTCGAATCTCATATTGGGTGCCCCTTAGTAAATTTTGGGTGCAATAAGTGGCTATTTAGGTTGTGGTAACTCTACATTTTGGTTAGTTTTTCACTTGCAATGTTTTCATGCATCATCTCTTACATAGTGCTACTTTGGCTATCTTTCTTCTAAGTCAGGGAGTTTTCCCCATGATTGCCAAGGAACACCTGATACTGGATTTTAACTGAAAACATATATTGACTAGCTTCATTAACCCTTTGATGGTTGGGAGAATCAACTGTTTTCGTTCTCTTATTACCCACTGTGCTGTAATCAAATGGCCGCTGAAAGAGGCATCCATTTTCTCCCAAGTAGCTTCAGAAAATATTACCCTTTTCTAACGGTGGAGGATAGCCCGCTCACTTTTAAAAGATAATCTTTGATGAATTATTAATGTAATATTTGTAATCGTAACTGACTTGCAAACAATTCAGTGTAGGATAAATATTAGATATAATAGTTTGTAACATATTAAATTAAAAATCAATATACATTCAATTTAAAACGATATGAAACATTTAATCTATATTTACCTAAAACTCTTTGTGTGATACACTTTAAAACATAGAATTATTCATCATATATATATTGTCATCATCATAAAACTTGTTTATCAGAATTATCTAGCTTTCGCTTTTGAGCCCTTTCTGTAACAATTTCCTTTGCTTTTCGTTACTTAGTTATGCAAAATATTTCACAGTACCTGTGGTGCCATCTGTATGATTTTAAACTGTTTAAATTTAGTCACTAGGTATCATTTGTGGGCCCCCCCCCCCAATGCAGGATAATATATGTGGACAAACTCAGCTTGTCAGTATGCATTGGGAAAAGTTTCGCTTTGCAAGTAAGGTTTGTCTGCAACTATTTGGGTTGAAATGCTTTGGATGAGCTGAACTCATCTGCATGCATTTTGATGCACTATTCGAATGCAAGATGGGTTCGTTTATAACCACATCAAAGGGTTGATAATTTTACTGTTAGTTTTTGTGTAATCGTATATTACTCTTTAAGAAATGAAAATAAATTCTTATTTTATTACTTTGTTTTGCAAATTGACATCTTTTAAATTCTTTTTTAAATAATAAATCACTTCTATTACTGATAATTATTTGAATAATTTATGAAAATGTCTTGAATTCTGTGTTGCTCCCTCTTTTTGAGTTATTGAAAAAATTAAACAAATTTTAAATAACTGTGTAGTTAATTTAGACTTCAAACTAATATGTAAAGGAAAATTTTTAAATGATCCATTGCATGATAATTAAATAGCTATGATTTGAAAATAGTGTCTTCTAATCAATTTTCTTAAGTGACAAAATAAAAATTATGTGAAGTGAGAATTCTAGTTTAGGATAGTAAAATATTGATTCCTATACACATTATAATTTTTTTTTATTGGAAATAATTTGTGTAACTGTTTGAATGCATGTTATAAATTTTCATATATATATATATATATACATGTTTCAAATTTTGTTTGCTAATCACAATTTTTTATTGCAGCCAATCATTGACATCTAACTTCATTATACATGACTTTTTCACATCAACTTAGTTGCATCCAATTATGTAATTAATTTTTAAAAAATATTTTATATCTGTATGTTAATCTTATAAAGTGTCTACCAAAAGTGTATGTGCACTTAAAAAAATTGTAAAAATTTTACTTTTACAAAGATAAAAATTTGGATATAATGTGCAATTTTGTTTTATATATTCTCCAAGTGATTTCAAATTAGACTCCCCCCCCCTCAAATACTTATACTCTATTTATTTATAAAAGAATGAAAATGCAGGAAGGTTAAGGAAAAATGTGTCACAGAAGTAATAGTACACCAAAACATTTGTGAATGAATTTCATAAATAAAAATATTGTCTTGCTTTTTATCATACCTGCATTGTTAGCAACTAACAAAAAAATCATTTGCATAAATCTTTTCTTGTTTACTTTAAAATATCTATTCTTCTATTACTACACAATCTAAAAATGGCTCGTAGCCGTTAAAAGACAACTTAAAGCAATTGAAAATTGATTGTTTTTCACTTCAATTAAGGTAAATCAGTTAGGAACTGTGTAAAATTAGTATATGTGCCTCATTTGATGGTGCAGTATGTGATAAAGAGTTTTAAAGAAGAAAATAGAATCAAAAATATGTCCAGAGAAGTAAACTTGAATGTGATCAGCAATTTATAGTTGGGAAAATTATCAAAAATCCACATTTGAGTGCTGCAAAAATTAAGTATGAAAAATAAAAAGCTTTAGAATTTCCTTTACTAAATCCATAATAAACAATTCTGAAATGTTTTGGCATTGTGTCCTATTTGCAGATGAGAGCAAAGTAAAATTTTTTTTTGCTATAATAGGATTATAATTGTGTGGAGAAGAAAAAAATGAACTTAATTCCAAGAATGTAGTAGGAACAAGGAAGCTAGGTGATGGATGTGTTCATATTTAGGGATGTATATGAACCAAAAGATTAAAGGAACATCAATGCATAAATTACAAAAAAACTGGTAAAATCTATGCTGAGACATTTAAGCTGTTGTGGACACATTAAAGGATATCCTACTAAGTACTAAATTAAGAAGAAAAAATATATATATATTAGTTAACTATATTGAGTTTTTTAAGTGTATAAAGACTTTTGTTACTTAATCTTCTAGTAGTACTTTGATTATTTATTTTTCAAAATAAAAGCTATACTATGTTTCAAAAATTTATGTTCTATTGGAAAAAAACTGCATAACACATGGATCAATAAGTTCCGAGACTAACCCAGAGATGTCGCTCGTAGTAAACCAGTAACCAGGTCTTTCTAGAGTACTAACCTTTGCTTGAAACGTGTCAAAATTTTAAGTCGATCGGACCAGAAACAGCTGAGTTATCGAGGTTAGAGTAAAGTCGTTTTGTAGTTTGTTTAAAAAATGGAAAAAACCGAGTTTCGTGTTCTGATAAAACATTGTTTTTTAATGGGTAAAAACACCGTGCAAGCGAAACAATGGATTGAAAAATGTTACCCGGACTCTTGTCCATCAAAAGCAACGATTTGTCGGTGGTTTGCCGAGTTTAAACGTGGTCGTACCGACACAAATGACGCGGAACGCTCGGGTAGACCTGTGGAAGCCGTTACACCGGAAAATGTGAGTGAAGTGACACAAATTATAATGAAAGATCGTAAAGTGAAGCTCCGTGAGATTGCTGAGATGACACAGATATCATATGGAAGTGTATTTACTATCCTTCATGAAAAATTGAGCATGAAAAAGTTTTTTTCCAAGTGGGTGCCGCGATTGCTTTCGATGGAACAAAAACAGCAACGAGTCGATGATTCAGAAAGCTGTTTATCGCTATTTACTCGCAACAAAAAAGATTTCTTGCGTCGTTACGTGACCATGGACGAAACATGGATACATCACTACACTCCAGAGTCGAAGCGGCAGTCATCTGAGTGGCGCACAGCCGGCGAAAGCCGTCCGAAAACGCAGCAGTCAGCTGGCAAAGTCATGGCGTCAGTTTTTTGGGATACGCATGGTGTGATTTTCATTGACTACCTCGAAAAAGGTAAATTGATCAACAGTGATTATTATATTGACTTGCTGGTGCGTTTGAAGGAGGAAATCGCAAAAAAAAACGACCGCACAGTCTCGGGACTTATTGATCCATGTGTTATGTTATTTAAAAAAAAATTTACAATTATGATATATTAATTTTTATTAATTGAGAACATTATATTTTATAGAAAATTGTAAGTGTAAGAACACTTTTGAGAGCCACTATGTATGATAAATTAGCTTTCTGGAAAGGTTTTTCTAGTTGATTTATCCTTGTGTTATTTTTATGCAAATAGTCAGATACAGGGGTAGGCAAATAGCAGGCCATAAGCCACTTGCAGTCCGCCAAGTCAGTTAGAAAAATGCTTCTTGAACCAAAATTTCCTTCCCATGTTTGAAATCATTCCCAAGCAAAACTAGGTATATTTGCAAGGCAATCAGGGGAAAGCAAATTTTTTATCATTTTACTATGTTAGAAAAACAGTGAATGAAAATGTTCTGCTAAGATTAGGGATTATCTGTAGAGTTTGGAGGTCGAGGCCGCAAGAAAATTTCAGGAATTTACAAAATTGAAACTGAATTCAACTTCCTGTTTTATACCATCACCACTGGTTTTGACACAGCAATGGAGTAGCTTCAGCTTGAACTTATTGAGATGCAGTCATATCACATTGTGAAATGTAAAATGCTGTGACATTAGTTGATTTTTACAAATATTTTTCTGCTGAAAATTTTTCATGCATGAAAAAATTTGCTGGAAAATTGTTCTCTATATTTTGGAGCAAAGTTTTTCTTGTTTTGAAGATCAACAAGTGCGAATATAGATGCTCCTTGGCAGACATTAACTTGCACGCTGGGATGAATATCGCCTCAATGAATCTCCCTTGAGATTTCAAAAAAAAAAAAAAAAATTGTAGAAAAATATAGGTTATGTTTATCCGTTAAACATTCTTGCAGCTATACATTACATGAAATTAGCATAATAATTGAATTGAATAAAACTGTCACTATTTTATTTAATTATATTTATTGATTTTTGTTACACAGTTTATACCTTTTCTGAAATACAAAGTTAACTAATTAGATGCAATCTTTTTAAAAGGTGTGGCCCAGTGCTAGCCTTTGCTTTCACAAAGTGGCCGTGGAGTTAAAATACGTGCCTATTCCTGGTCTAATAGATTGTTCAGTCTAAATATAATTAAGGGTATTCTATTTAAATTTTATATTTGTCTGGCTTCATTTCACAGAGGTGAAGAGAAAATAAAATTATTGCTTTAATGGACATTCTTGTCATAAAAGCAATAATTAAAAGGGGGAAGTCCTGTGTATTATTGCTGAGTCTAAATATATTTAGTAGAAACTCTTTAATTTTACCCTTTTTTATGATCTCATCATTTGCTACTATATTGAATTGAAGGTCTCCTTTTTATGTTAACAATTTTAGTAGCTATATATGTTGGTATACCAATTCTTTGCATGGATAAGTAGGAAAAAAAACTCGAAAAATTTTGAATTAATACAATCAATGAGTAAATCTACATAAAGGACTGGCTTACAGTAAAATTCATATGTAAGATTCACACATTGTGAGGTGCATTGTTAATTAACCATTTGATGCATTTTGCAACTAAAAATAAACTAATCAAGTTACATATATAAACGCCTACATCCAAGCAATAGAAAGTCAACTGTTTTTATCTTGATCATTTTATTTTATATAAATTGTCTTATGGCTGCATATTAGATGAAATCTAATATAGTATTTACCACTTTCTGAATTTATTTTTCAGCTTGACTGTTTATTATAAATACTTTTACTATAATAGAAGTTGTATAAGTATTTAAAAAAAAATGAAAATTGTAGTATAATCTGTGCCAAATTCAAAGTGGATTTGAATGTTAAATATCATATATCAGTTCAAGTTTTTTTTTTTTTTAAATAACTTGAATAGAAAAAAGTCAACTGATTAATTTTAATTTCCTAAATATTTTTTTTTACTTCTAAAAACATGCACAATAATTAAATACATTTGTTGTAAAAAGTGCTGTGCTATTTTTAATTTTCTTATGTAAAATAAATTAATAGTCTAAACATACACATTGATGTATCTTAGGTAAACATGATTTGAATTTGTGTGTGTGTGTGTTAAATATGTTATTTAAATGTTAATTATTTATGCCTACATTTATCACTTGTACATTAAAAACAGACGTCCCTAAAAGGAAGACTCTCTGAAAAGGGACATAATTTACCTTGTTAGGTTAAGAAATCCATTGAATGAAAAATGTCTAAAGAGTTAGTGTTGTGTAAAAAATTCCCATAATTTTCATGCATAATGAATGTCATAAAATTCTTAATTTTACTCTGTCTTTTATGTATGATTTAGTATAATTTCTAAGTGTGTAACATAATTATCTTATAAATGATTAAAGTATATGTATGAATCAGTATATAGCAGTCTTTTTCATAAGATAAGTTGTTTCTTGTTTCCCTTGGGTTGTCAATTTATAGAGATAACTCTGTGCACTGGTGACAACTTATGAATTGAAGCATTTGGTCATCTGTATTTTTAGAACTCAACATTATTTGATGAATGTGTAAAATTCTACAAATATAAGTGCTAATGTGTATTTAATTCAAAAATGAAACACCAATCTACTTGCAAGAACACAATTTTAAGAATATTATTTGTTTTCAAATCCAAAAGGTTGAAAAATTATCTTTCTTTGCTTTCCCCTGGAAATAAAGTCCTGTTATATGTATATTAAAATTTTTTGTAAAATTATTTTTTATAAGCTGGTACATAAATATTAGAATTTTATTTAAAGCTGACAAATTGTAATCAAGTTTTAATAAACCTTTTTAGGAAATTGAAGCCTCTTCACTCAGCACTGCAGATAAAACAGCTGTAAAAACACATATAAGGAAATGCGGAAGTGTTCTCTTTACTCATTTTTCTACTGTCATAGGAACGCAGACCATTACTGTTGCCAATGTACAGATCCCTCGATCAGATTTCAGTTCGCATGCATTGCAGGTAATCAGTCTCATCTAAAATTGTATTTATACTAATATTTTTTATAATTTATGTATGTATATACTATTTTCACTTGAATTCTTATTTTATTAAAGAAATGCTTAAATAGACTGAATAAATCATGTAATCGAAGTTTTTATTTCCATCGATATGAAAAGTAATAAAATAATATTTATTAAAAAATAAATATTAAAATAAAAAGAGTCATAAATTTTTTATTTTCCCTCTCTTTACATATATGTAGCTTACTTCTAGTGTGTTATGATATTCACTAATGTTTATGGTTTTAAGATATCTTGCCTGGCACAAGAAGTTGTTCGAGTAAATGGAGGAACGAATAAGCCATTGTTAATGGGTGGAGAATTTAATATTGCAGAAAATGATGCCTCATACCAATTACTTAGAGATGGATATCTTAGCAATGAAATGATTGAAGAGTTACAACGAAGAAAAGATGTTGTTTTGCCTGAAAAAGAGGCAAGTATAGCATGCATATTAGTCCCTAATTAAAGATAAGTTTATTCAATTTTGTAATAGATATACATTTTGTTATTTTTCTATTTTTATAATCAAATCTTTTTTCATTTAAGTCAAAATTACAATTGCTCGATTAAATTATTAAATATTTAAGGATAAAAATATGCATTCAATTTGATCAAATGAATCTTTTTTTTTTTTTTTTTTTTTAATTAATAGGTGTTTTCTTTTTAACCTCAGATTTTGCATATTTTGGATATCTTTTTAAAAAGGTGACAAAATAAATTTTGAAATTTTCCAAAAACAGTGTTAAGTTCTAAAACTATAATTAAAAATTGTGATAAAATGTAATACCCACCTGTAGGATTTAACTATACAAAGTATGTCCCAAAAGTAATGAGAAAAAAAAAATGAAAATTATTTAATTGGACAGACTATGATCTGCTTTACTGTGGCCTACCATATGGCCTCTAAGTTTATCAACTGTTAATGCTACCACATCTCGGAGAGGCATCTCCAGTTACAAGAATCATGCCTGCAAAGCATCAGCTCTGTTGGAAATTGCCTTATAGTGCGAGCACTCTTGCTTTTTATATTCTGTGTATCTCGTGTGTAGTGGGATCCCTACGATCCATTGGTACCAAATGGCAGCTGGCTTGAGCCTTAATGCCACTAAAGACCCAGCATGTATCAAAGGCTGATGTATAGTAAATTTGGCAGGGGCCCAAAGTCCTGTTGGCTTGGTGTGGAAGTTATAAGAGGGAGTGGCAGCTCAGGTGTCGTCCTGATCACTTGACTGAGGATCAAAATTGCGAGATCTGTCACCAATGGCCCTTATGTTGCTTCTAGTATGACATTAATAAAACCAAACCCATTGGTGTCAAAAGCTTAAACATTTACACATTACCGTCTACAGTGCATGTGTACTCAGTTTCGTAATTACATTTAGAATGATCTATATATCAAACTCTCTCTTTTCTAAAAGGATTTATTGTTTATAATATACGTGTGTGTGTGATTAACCCATTTAAGCATTTTTTTTTTCTGTATTTTAAAATTTTTATTTTACACCCAACAAAATTTACCAACCAACTTTCATTCTCTCATTAACTGCAGCAGTCACCTTTGCTTTGTAAAATCACACTTTGGATGCAGATATCTTAAATAAAATTTGCAAGATGACATGGACTGATTATTTCTTCGTGACATATAAACTCATTTCGCAATTGTTTTGAAGCTTTGTGGTCATGTCTCTTGAACATTTTTGATAGTGTCGAAATGGTGTCCTTTCAACTCCAACTTAAGTTTAGGGAATTAGAAAGTCACTGGGGACTGCATCTGAACTGTATGGTGAATAGGGAAGCACAGAGATGTTTTCATGAGATAGGTACACAAACGTCACCTATGCCGAGTAGGACCTAGCCCTGTAATGGTGGATAATTCTGCCATTGGTGATCTCTGAACTGATACGATTCACTCTTTTCCTGAAACTTTTAGGCAATTCCATGTAAAATGTGAATTAACTGCCTGCTCTTATGAAACAAATTCCTTGTGAATCACTCCTTTAGAATTGAAGAACACAATAAGGTGTGGAATTTCACTTATGATTTGCTCATATGAATCTTTTGTCACAGATAATTATTTAACACAGATTTAACAGATAATTCAAGGCGTGCCATGCCTGTACTCTTATCTTACAATCTCGGTATTGTATTGAAACACACAACTTTCGTCTCCCGTCGTGACTCTCATAAAGCTTGAGTCCCTTGAGACTTGATTTAACATTTCATGTGAAATCGCCATCTGAGTGTCTTTGCAGTCAGGGGTCAGAATTTTTGGCACTGGTTTCACACAGATTTTATGCATTTTTAATATGTCTGTAACAATTTAGTAAATGGTTTCTTTTGGCAGCCCTACCACATCTGTGATTACTTTTACACTTAAATGTCTGTTGGTCTGTGACACAGAAATAAACTTATACTAAAAAAATTTCATGCTTACTAATTCAAATCATCATAACTCTCTAAATTCTTACAGAGTAAGCAAAAGGTTATTTATTCAAAAATTTATTTTTGGAAAGCTGATGGTCTGTAATCACTGTCGGGTTTCTTAAAAGTCTTAGTCCATAAGCAAATAGCTTTTTAATCTTTATTGCATGTTAAGGCACATTGCATACAAATACACATAATATATACATTAAAATTCCTCTTGCAAATTCATTTAGTTTCAGATTTGTTGTTCTAAAGATATAAAGTCATTAGTTTGTAGCAAACACCTAAAGAAAACTATTTAAATTTTTAAAATGTTGTTGCCATATTCATTCACTTATACAGAGCTGAAAAATTAAAATATTTAATTGCTATGTAGAGACTTGACATGCTTGTGTGAAATAGTCTCCAATCACAAAGGCTGGGAAAACAGTGGGAGACACAACAGTTTGAGTTTGAAACATTCTTCACCCTATCAATGTTGCCTTCTGTTTTTATGTCGATGGTCATTCATCCTGCAGATTGTTTTGCACATTCTGTCAGCCATTCTTATATGGATGGTGTCACCCATAGATCTGGGATTGTAGTAAAACATTGTCACCATATGCTTCTTTTAGCATTTCCATAGTTTCATTACCACAGTTACCGAGTTAAACCCAGGACTTTATTGCATATCATTGATCAATACTTTTCTGCATCAGTGTGACGATACATTTACACAACTGTCTACAAGGCCACTAAGGATACCCAAACAAATCAGGTAACCTATTGACCATTGTAATTATGAAACGGAAACTTGAATTCATCCGTAGCTAGCAGCTGTTACCTTAGGCAATGTGCCAGAAATGCAGAATGAAATTATTCTCATTACTTTTGGTCTAAACCATGTACTTTGTTAATATGTAAAATTCAAAAGTTTTCTTCCAATTGAATTTTTTAAAAAAATCTTACCATTGTATTGTTAATAGTACTTCAGTTAATTATGTGAAGAATTTCACTATCTTTCTCTCTCTCTCTCCCCCCCCCCTTAGGATAATAAGCCATGCATTTTTATTCTGTAAATCATTTTGAAGTTATTACTTTTGGATTATGAGTAAATTAATTTTTGGTATTTAACTTGTGTGTCCAGTTCTAGTTATCTTAGAAAGGATTGGCTTAATGTATGGAGTTTTATAACATATTGTCAGGTGGTGCAATTTTTCATTTTGAATATGTTTTTTTAATTTTTAGAATGACTCTTTGGTAAATCTACTTTGGAAATCTTTTCAACACCCGTCCTCTAATTTATGTAGCTGTTATCATTCAGTGTTGGTAAGTATAAATGATGTATGTTTATTGGGCGGATAAGAAATTTTTCCTGAACTCAGTGTGCTACTTATCTTCGATTTTCTTTTGCGCAATATTCCATGTCATAATCGTGAAAGATACATCTTGTTTTCAAAAATTTGAAATACATTTTTTGATTATATAATCATAAATCTAAAATGATAAAGAAAAATATAGATTGAGAAAATATAAAATTATAGTAATTTCTATTAAAGAATATAATTAAGCAAATAATATTAAAAACATAAGAATTGAATAATTTATTTTAATTTACAAAAAAATTTGGTTTGGAAACTATGACACTCTTGTAAGTCTTCCTATTAGATGCAATCTTTCTTTGCTTGTAAAGTTTTACTAGTTTTTTTTGTAGAAGATTATGATTAAAACTATGGGAGAGGATTGGCTGCTAGGATTTTTTGATAATTTGGTTCATCCCTGTTTTGGCAACACCTTCAAAATTACAATTGTGGCCCGCTTTGTCACCAAGCAAGTGAAGCACAACATTGAAATGTAGAGACAAAAATCGCATACAAATAAATAATATTAAATTTATGTATTTCATAAGAATATTTTAAATAATCTGTGACGTCATACTCTACAGGACATGTTTTCAAAACTTCTTTCAGTATTTCATCAAAAACATTTTCCCCCCGTTATATTTTCTCCACATACATTCCATAATATATTATTCAAGTTGATGCCATACCTCGTTTCTTATTATGCCACTTTGCAGAACTTCACATTACTTTATTATTTTGTATATGAACACCCATTGTTGGATTAACAAAATTATATTTGTTATCTTGTAAAATGACTGAAACCTGCTTCATCAAGTTCTTCAGTTTTGTATACCTTCCAACTGTCTGAATAGATTGTTGATCTTTTTACATGTTTAATAATTTTTTCCAGAAGTACATTAGCATCTCTGTTCATGATTTGCATGAGAAAGCATTCACCATTTTTCTGTCATTTTTCTCTGAAAATCTTTTGTGGGAGTACTCTACCACTGTTATTCTTATGCTGGGTACATAAATTTTCATCAATATCATTAGTTTTATTGGGTTCACCCATTCGCCTATTAAATGTAGAGAACGCACTTCTGTCATGTAATTGTTCTAATCATTATTGTATTTTCAGACACTTTTAGTTTGTCACATTATTTAAGGGACGTCAACTTCTCTGTCCAATAGTACATAAATCTAATTGCAGTTATTAATGATATTTTGGAACTGCTCAACCCATTTCTAACATGGATGCCCTTCTTATTTGTACAACTTTCAATATTGTGCCTCCAAATGGTGCCATTGTTAACATGCATCTTCATATCGTTACTATTTTTACATCATTTGTCTGGTAAACAATCTTGCTCTTGAAAAAAAAAGTATAACATCTATTTCATTGTTTGGTAAATTAAAGATTGTTAACAATATATTTTTTAAAGAATAAGAGATTTTAAAAAAGGCAATGTGAAAACCAATGTTAACAACAAAGCAATGTGTTGATAATATGATCTTGTGCTGTTTCTTCAGGATCTCAACCTGTGAAACTTAGAATCTAACTTAGTAATACATCTTGGTTGTTTAGCAACTCATTGTCGAGGTTTGTAATCATTATTTGGTGAGTGTCGTCGGTATGATGGGGGGGGGTACCAGTAATTGTTTTAAGCAATTTTATGATCATCAAAATACTGAAGTTTGTTTTTATGAGAAGTTACTGATTAATTAATTGCAATCAAAAGGTCTTATTTCTGTGATAATCAACTTTTTTCATCAATTGTTCCATTTGGGTATGAATGTAGAACTTTGACATGTTTTTCATATTTCCTTCAGAATTTCTGGCAGAATGTGTAACTATCCCCTTTTATTTTGGTATAAATTTAGTATTGAGGTTATATTTAAAATGAAAAGAAATATATTTATTATTAAAATATAATAATCTGCTATTGAAATTTTTTTTTTATTAGATATGCCTTATTTGGTATATTAAAGTTCATTAATATATTGAAAATTTTTTTTTCTTTTATTTAATATTATAGCTGTTATTTTTCAGTAAATATTTGATGTACCCTAGATTTGCTTGCATATATTACACATATCAACAAAATGGTGCTTTTAATTCATTTTTGGAAAATTATCTTCTAAACAAATAATTGTTTATTTATAAAGCATTTTTGAATCCATCCTGTTTGGGAGGAATATTATTTGCTCAATTTAATTAGGGTGAACTTTTTTTTTCTCAAACAATTGGTGACATATGTACGTAAAAAGTTGTTCACTTACCTAATTGGATTATATATGTGACAGTTTGAAAGTTGCTAGTATATTGTAAATCTTTACATAAGAATAATTTTCTAAATAGTCTTTGAGATTTTTTTTTTTTACTTCAGATTTGAAATATTACATTTAATCTTCTTTTTTAACAAATAACATTTCTGCCTGTTAGCAAGTTATCTTAAACATGACTTTTTTTTTTTAGAAGTTTGCAATAGGGTGATTGAATTGATACTGTTGAGTTGTCATATGTATATAAGGAAATGAATTTTTTAAAAAAGTTGCTTGTTTGAAATTATTTTGGAAATATGTCCTACAAATAAACAATCTAACAGGATCTTTTACTACTATGCTGCACTTACATTTTTTTACGTTCAATAATTGTTGATACTTAACATTTTGTAAACTTTGATATGTAATTAAAAAAGTTAAATGTATCAAATTTTTTAAAAAAATGTTTTTTCCTTAGGACCACGAGTTTGTCATTCCAGAATTAAAAACTGCTTCACCAGATCTCTTATGGTACAGCTCTGGTAGCTTGCATACAGTTGGTGTTCTTGATGTAGTTTCTGACAAAGTTGGTGATCATCATTTATCACTAAAAGCAGATGTAGCATTTTCTGTCTGAGAAAACACCCTTATTTGTCTGTTATTAAAAGTAAAATATAACAGCATCTGTTCATTTTTGTTATAGAAAAGAAATTTGTAGTTTGCTCGAACCTTTTTGTATACATAAATTGTAAATCTAGGTATCCCTTATCATCTCTTTGTGTTATGCTTACCAGTAGTTTCATGATATATAATTGATTCGATTCTGAAATGATTATGAAGTAATACTAATAAAATTTTTATAAAGTAACTTATGGATTTCATATAAGATGCAAGTTATGTGTGTTCCTCAAATTGATTCCTAGGTTGTTGTGTTTATTTTGTTGAAATACTCATGTTCAGCTGAACTTGCTATCAATGCATGTAAAAAAGTCATTAAAAGATTAGTGTGAATATTAAAAAAAAAAAATGTTTTGTTTTTTTTTAATTTGATTTTAGAAGTGCAATAAATTGCTATTGTTATAATTTTATCTCAATTGTCATGAATACACTTGTCATAAGAAGGAAAAGCAATATTTTAAATAAATGCTTGAAACTATTGGTATACATGTGCCATTTCTTTAAACATATAGAGTTATTTTCTACCCTGTGTGCTTGATCAATAAATCAAACTCGTTTTCTTCTTCTACAGCATTTTAACATTAATCATTTGATTATAAATATTTCATATCTTGTATTGTGTGCATTTGTGAAATGTCTTATTAGATGTTAGATGCAGAAAAGTAATCCTTTAAGTCTAGTAAAAAGTAGAATTCTAAAGTACAAAATTTCTCTATAAGCTCTATGAGATTTTATTTACAGCACTAAGATGCAAAAGTTGTGACTATTTTTAAGCAAATGTAGATCTGACTTCCTGACTACATAAGTATGTTGTTTATCTTTTTAATCATCACCTTCATAAACTCTTACCTAAAGAGGTGAAGGTTGACAAATTGATTTTATCAAAAATATTTTGATTATCCACATACTGTATTTGGAAATGTGTGTACAGAAAAGTCTATTCAGATATGTTCAAATATTGACATTCTAATCTCACCTTGTCATCTCATATTGTTAAATCATTATCAGGCTATGTATTCCATTTCTTGATGTTAATTGTTTATGCTTGTATCATAGCATATTATTTTTATTGGTATAATACTTTATTTTAGTTGTAATATTTTTATGTTACAGAAAGAGAGAAAAGTTCAAAAACAATCATACTCTCATTTCAATAATCAAAATTTGCATTTAGAATGTGTTTCTTTAAGTGGGTGTTGTTGAGAGTGTGCTTTTAGGGGTATGATTTCTATATATATATATATTAATTATTTTATGTTTTTAAATATTCTGGCTTTTGTAAAGCATTCGGGTGAAAGCTCAAGTGATCTTGGAAAAGTGTATTTTCATACAGCAAACAACTTTTGTTTATAAAATGTTAAATTTTATTCTCTTGAAATTTTAGCCAACTAAGCTGCTTATTTTTGCTCTTAAATGAAGGTATTATAGCTATTCTTAGTTTTGTGTTTCCTGTTATGAATTCTAAAATGGCAGCTTTTAGATTATTGTTAGTTTTGATATAAGGAAAGGGGAAACATAACTTGTGTTCAATATTTTATACCATTAAATTATATCTTTTTTTTGGGGGGGGGGTGATGTAATATGGATTCAAATCAAAATTTATGTTTCATGAAATTTAAAATTTGTTCATTTATCTAATAGAAATAAGGTTAGTTTTTTTTTTATTTTTTTAATATTGATACTTATTTGATTATTACTGTTAACAAGGTTTTAAACATATTTGAATTAAATGCATATAAAAAAAAGTTTGTTCTAAATTTTTTTTTTTTTTTCTTAGAAAAACTTTTTCAGGGTTAATTAAGGATTTAAGTTTTTTTCATGCCTGTGAAATTTGTTATTTTAAACTTAAGAAAATTATACTTTTATCAATAAAGCTATATTAGGCTGTCCTCGAATATTCCCCCCTCTTTCTTAATACTTTGTTTTCACTATTCTTAATTTCATTATATATACTTTGCTTTTTTATATTATAATTTTGTTTATTGGTTTGTATGTTGTCTAGATTCCATTGCATTAAAAATTTATGTATCTTTTAATTACAGTTAATTTGTAGGTTTTGAAATTACTTTTGTATTATGTGTTCTTTCATAAAAATTATTCAGCTGCATCTTGCTACATATATTTTGATATAGTTTCAGTTCTATTTTTATAAATTCCTGTACCTAGAATGCAGTCATTTTAAAAATAAATGACTGATTTAAAAAAATCTAATGGTAAGAATTATTTCTATAAGAGAGATGTAAATGTTAAGTTTTGTGCTATGTGATGTGAAATATGTACTTTTTTTCCTAAATGGAATTCTTGGAACCATCTGTAGAGCAATTGATAAGCATAAAATAAAAATATCAATTTGACACTTTTCTTTCACTTGATTTAGATATATTATCATGGGAATTGTTTTTAAAGAAGTAACTGAACTGTGTTAAACAATTATTCATTATCATAGTCGTAATTTTATCTTGTAAAAATATTAATTATATTTCAATACATGAATAACTTTCTCTTGAATAATACTTTATTAAACCTCTTGCAAAATAATTCTTATATGATTTTTTTTGCACTAAAATAATGTGCATGTATAACTTTTTTCAAATATTTTAAACAATAATTAACTTAGTATACTCTAATTCTACTTAATTTATAATGGTATAGTTTCACTTATTTCAATTTTTTTAGACTTTTGCTCTTTCAGTTTTTGCCTCATAAAAATAAGTTCTAGATAACCTGTGTTTGAATTTAATGTTTAAGATAAATATTGTACTACTCTGTTGGTGTGCTATAGCAGCTAAACTTAATTATGAAGGACTTTTTTCCCTTTCATTTTAAATTTGTATAAGGAATTAAATGTACAAAAGAAAATATGTGAGGTATTTTACAATCTATATATTGGTAGATGACTCAACAGGGAATTCTGGAACAAATACTTTATCTTAATTTAAATATGTAAGCTATATGATTATGTGTTATTGCAATAAATGGTATAAGTTGTCATGTTTTTAAATTTTTTTGCTTCTTTATATAATTTTTTTTGTAATATGTAATTTTATTTTTATTGTAAAAGATTTAATTTTGAGATTTTTTTCAAAATTTAAAAATCAATTTTTCAGAATATGTCAATTTACACAACAACTATTTGAACTATGTTCTTTTGAGCACATTATTTTCCCTAATTTCAATTTTCGTTCATAATTTTTAGAGTAAACAGTATGTTATTCAACCATTTAATAATGCTTGTATGTAATTTTTATCTTCACAAATTTGTTTACTTAATTTGTTGAGTTCAGTGATTTTATTCAACTTCTGATGTTTTTCTATTTTAATTTATGTATAGTACCTGAGCAATAATATACTCATCATAGTTATTTTAATGAGAGGGTTTGCTTACATTATTATTTTACTGTCATTGTTAGTTGAGTAAAATGATTTATAATATTTGCAAAGTAAAAGATGAATATAAAATTCAATATTGCTATTTGTCTTATGAATGCCATAGACAATATAATACTCAAATGTGTATATATATATATTTGCATTTAGTCTTAGTGCTTTATAATATATATTTTAATTATAGTTGAATGTAAGAGAGAGCTAATATGAAAGTTCTGGTTGTGAGCTTTAATTTTATGGAATAAGATCACTTTACTTTATCGCTACTTATTCAGTTCTAGGATAATCAATGATTTTTTTTTTTTTTTTTTTTTTTTTTTTTGCATAATTAAGTTTTTTTTTAGTAGTATTTGATTCTGCTATAATTTGTATCATGCAATCCTGTAACTTCTCTGTAAACACTATATTTTATGTATTAAATATAGGTTGCTCTGAAAATTTCTTCTGATATTCTTGTAAGATTTTGAGCAAATGTGTATTTGTATGTCTGAAGCTAAATACTATACTGTTTTTTATAATTCATCCTATGTGTCATCATTTTTTGTGAATATAGCATAAATATAAATAGTTCTACATTTTTACCTGATATTATGAGGAGAATGTATGTAAATAAGCTATCCACTTTTGCTGAGAAAATTTCAGTTTTTAGTTCTCCCCCACCTCCTTTGTTGAATGTATTTTATTTTTCTTACTGTGTTCTAAAATTGTTGTAATTTAATATTATATCTTCCAATCAGTGGTTTTCTCCCAATTTTTTCAATATATATTGGCTTTTTTTATGTGTGTTTGCTAACATATTTTTTTTTCTCGATTTTTATTCAATATATTTAGTTTAGAGAAGTTTTGTGGATCAATTTTGTGTTGTCTCTTTGTATCTCATACCTTTGCAAAAAAAAAATTTATAAACTGCTTTTTATAATTACCGATCCATTAATTTCTCTTTATATATATATGTAAAGTTATGATATTTAATTGGATTATTGAATTGCATCCTTTCCCATCTTTGATATTCAATACCAAAATTACTATCTGTAGAATCAAACAAAATTTAAGCATAATTTTTTTAAAAAAAAGGCATTATACAATCTCATAAGAAATGGGCTGTTTTGGGTATAATCAAAAAATGTTCTTTGAAATGTCTTAAGTAGAATTCAGTTTATAATCTACTTAAATTAGTTTGCTTTGCTATTTCAGAATTCAAAGTTTTAATCTTCTAGTTAATTCATTATGTTATAAATAATTTTTTGTCTCCCATTTCTTTATCATTAAGAATGCTTAATTTTTAATTGATCAGATCATTGCTTGATTGTGTCTTTGTTATGCTTTTATTGATTTGTATTTCACTGGATTTTTTGATAAATGTTTATGCAGGGGATACATAATAAAATTGTATTGATTGAATGCAACTGTTGAGTATCATTGTAATTAAGTAAATGTTCTCCTTCAATATAAGAAAAGTATAATATTTGTAGTGTTTAATTGTGCATGTTAAAATGGGATTATGAAGGTTTCCTTTTGTCTTGTTTTGTTTTTGAATAAACCATGTAGGTTTAGTTTCAATAAAGGTTTATTTTACACTGATTTTTAAATTTTGTTTTGAATATGTATAAGTAGTAAGAAAAGTGAGAAATTATTTTTGGACATTTGTTACCCTAATTTTAAATCTGTGATCTACATGATTCTGTCCTAGGTTCAAAATTACAAAGTTTGTCACTAATAACCAATAACCCTCGTTTTGCTTCTAGTGTGAGGTTAGTAAAACAAAATCAGCCCTAAATCTATCACATAAAGTGATGTGGGTAGCTGTGTAGTAAATCGAATTGGGGCTCAAAAGTATAATGCTTGAATTGATTGGAAAGCAGTAATCTCAAATGTCATCCTCATTACATGATCATGATTCAAAATCATAAATCTATTGCCAATTGCGATTTGTGTTCTAGTATGACATGTGTTAAATTTAATTGATTCCGCATAACAAGTATTTACTGTCAGTCACATTTCTGTTTCCTAAATTTCATTCCAAAGCCATCGTATTAAATAATGAAAATGCCTTCATGTTAAATTGAATTAGCATCCGTCACCATCACAGTGGTGTGAAAAACAGTGTTCCGGGTGCTATTTCAAATGTTTTCTTCATCTATTTGTGGCCAGAAATTTTGTAATCAGTCAAAGGAATGCATTATTTCTCTAGAGTGTGGTCCAAATTTTTATGTTGGAAGATTTTTGTTATACATAAAATATGCTCATACACAAAATGTAAAAGATATTTGAATAATTTAAACTACTTGCATTTATTTGTGAACTTTTATTATGAAAATAAATTACAGCTACTTAAAAGTATTTTGTTGATGGTTCGACCTTGCAATGGAAATAGTTACAATTTTCAGTGTAATCTTCTGATTTTTTGGCTTTAGTTTTATGCTTCATCCTTCAAAATGGCTGTTGACAAATGTGGGTTTTTCCAAATATGGCATTGTGAAGCTAATATTTTTATTTTGGAATATATATCGTGTAAAAGTCTAAAAGATTTGATTAAAAAAAAAAATTCATCTACTTGAATGTCATTTTAACACTATGTATTATGTTTGAAAATTAGTTGATGGTGTGTATGTTGACTGAAAATGGATTTCAAATGTAACAGCATGTGGAATTTTTATCAAAAATCTTGAAACTTGTATTTATATTACTGTTTCGAATTGGAAAGCAGTGATTTTTCTCATTTTTCACATATCCATGTTGAGCTAACTTGTTAAAATGCATAAAATTATTTGCAGTAATCTGAGATTGCTTTATTTTAAGTGTCATTTTGAATACCACTATATTCATAATTTAGTATCCACTTGGAAGATATGTTTTGCTGATTTTATGAGCAATCAAGTTTGTGAAAAATATTGCAACTTTGTTGGTCAGTTTTTGTTGTCTAGTTCTTGCGTTTTTTGTTTTTGGTTTCACAATTGTCTTTAAATCTCACAAATATGATATTTTCAGTACTTTATCTTGGATTTTCTCACTTCCACAAAGTAAATGTTATAATATATAAATAAAAGAATTCATTGACCTTTATCAAACTTATTGTGTTAGTGACAATCTGCATGGTGTTATTCATCTTTAAAATTTTTGCAGATACGTCCATTCAGGAATTTGCCTCCTTTAGATAAATATGGGCTTCCTAGTTATCTTTCCTCCTTCCACTGTGGAGTTAGTCTTAATAAACTGGAGGGGATGCTCCCCCGGTATACACTTGCGATCCATCTCTATTTCCTTCATTGTTCCTGTGTTCTAATTTTTCAACTGTGTAGATCACAGTTATATCTTGTTTGGTCCACAGCATAGACATTAAAACTCATTCCCTTTGCATACATTGATATTTTGGGATTCAATTTTACTATCTTTTTATTATTTTTATAAGTCTGTCTTTATTATTTTATTAGCCCTCTGAAGGCAGTATAAGACATTAAATTTTTGCTAAAATTAATCTAATATGCATTTAATAATGTTTAAAAGAGCATATTATCAATCAATAAAATTAATTTTTTTTATCTATTTCCTGATTTTTAGGATTCTGTATATATTAAATACAACTGCCCCTGTAAAAAATCTTACTTATACACTTGCTGTTTTGTAATCCTTCGATGAAGAAAGAAATATTTACATCAAAATTTATATTTTAGTCGGTCTGTGAAATAATATGATTACAAACCATTTTTGAAAAGATTAAAACTTAACAATGTATTTTTACTACTAAGATTGATAATTTGTGTGAAAATACAGTTAAAGTTTAATTTATATATATATATATATGATTCTTAAAATAATGATATAACTATATTATGAACTTTATTATATTAAATTTATTTGAAATACATATAAAATTTTACTTTTAGTGAGGCATGTTTTTAATTGCATAGTTCCATTTTAAACCTTAATAAAAATGTTAAACCACATCACAAATGAAGTATATAAAAAAAAAAGTTAAAATATTATGAGACAAATAAAATATGTATGAAAAATTAAAACCTCTTGACAAAATTTATACTTTACTTGGAAAAATATTTTCATATGGTAATGAATTATTTCAGGTGTACAAATTTATATTTATACCTGATAATAGCAATAAAAGAAATAATAGACATATGTTCATTGAAAAATTGATGCACTATTAAGTTTTTCTAAACAGCTTTCTGTTTTTGACGGCATTGCGCTATCGGAACAAATCCATCTCATTGTTTTTTACTTGTTTGACAGAGCCCACCTCATGGTGCATGTTATATCCATTTTGACTCGGACACAACAGGCTTTTGTCCTAAATACACAAGTTGGTCACAATTTCTTTTTGTCAAAGTATTGTCGGGGATATTTAAACTTTGGGAAACCCTCTGAGCTCTCCATTTTCTTGAAGAAACCTCTTGATCAAAGGCAGGAAAAAATAGGATTTAAAAGCTTTGTCATATTCAGATTTGCAAAATTATTATTGGATCTCTATTTTGTCACAATAGAAAAGTCTTAAGATAATGAATGATTAGGTAACTTTTTTTTTTGGTTTTCTAAAATATATCGCATGAATAATATACGAAAGCAACAATATTTTAAATTATAGCAAATGAAAAAAAAAAATTTTTTTTGACTGACTTGGCTGTGATTGTTTTTTATTGCAAAGTTTTTTTACGTCTGAGAATAATTGTTGAAATCTTCATCCTAATGCCATCTTCAGCATCCAATCTGTTTCTGTATTTTGTTTTTGTTGCAGCACACTAAGAGAAAGATTTTTCGCATACATAGGTTGAAATATATGACATTTAAAAGCTCTTGGAAATTTCATAATATTCTTTTCTAATATTAGTCCAAAAAAGTATAATATAAACTTGATTCAAATTTAATTTCAATTGAATGTCGATTGATGTATCATTTTGTTGTTCTATTTCTTTTATTGGGAGTTAGGAGGTATCACAATCTTGGATCCAAGATAATTTTGCGTTTTGAACATAGAAGTGTTCAAGAAATGCTTTTTGTAGTTCTGATAAATGATGGACCAAACTTAATTTTTACATTTTCATCGGAATTAGCGTTACCTCTCTAAAATATTATACAAATTAGGAAAGCATTCAGTATTATCTTGAATATGTAATCTACTCAGAATTTCAATTTTAAAAGAGTGGCGTCAGTTTTACTTTATACCTTGAAAATACTGAAACAAGTGGGCAATTCTTCACCTGAGCCAAAAAAATGGAGACTAATATGTGACCTAATGTATCTCGATTAATGCAATTGAAGCACGTGACTTTTACGAAATTTAAGATTTTATTTTATATTTAAAATATATATTTATTTTTACAAGCGAACTGTCTTTAAGAATTTGATCTTTTATAAAAATTAAAATTTTTGAATCAAATAGTGATCTCTTGCGAAACCTCAGTCAAAGTTCTAGAGTTCCGCGGAACCTAGATTGAAGACCTCTGCATTAAATGGTATTTTTTTCATCTCTCCGTGACACATTTTATGCCAAATTTAGGAGTTTGTAATTGCCATGCCCATAAGAGGAAATGTTCTACGCCACCACTTTTTATACTTACTGTCTATTTCATATAAACTTTTTGGATAATCAAAGTGATCATCCTACCTTATATTCTTGTTACAATCACTTATGGCTTCGGTGCATAGAAACCATCTTGTTGCCATCTTTTCTTTTCTTTGAACATGGCTTTTCTCTATAGGATTGTTATGATTGCGTAAAACTATGCAAACAATCATATTGTTCTTGAGTTGGTATCGTACGCTTCTGTTATTTTTAGCGGCAAGAAGAAAGAAATAGTTTGCTAAGTGCCGAAGCACAAAACTGATAAAAAGAAATGAACATAAGAGGTCAAAAGTATTGAGAGCAAAAATTGAATTATTTTATTTTTATCCGTTTTTTAAAAAATTTCAAGCTTACTCTAAATGCCATTCCGATACGTAAATGCGAGTTAGAAGAGAAGCAATTCTTCAAGGATAGAAATCCGAGAAGCAGAGTGGAAGACTGAGGCAATAACCTCCATACATTTGTCTGTGAAACGAGAGGAAGACTGATGAAATCGGATTTAAGGGTAATAAATTTCGTTTCGAATAAATTTTAATTGGAGTTTACACTCAAGTCTTGCAGATTTCAGCGAAAGCATCTAGAATTAATTGGAAGGTGTTCAAGTTTAAATTAGTGATGGAGGATTTGAGATTTTGGAAAGCTGCCTGGGATTTTTTTTAAAACGTTTTTCTGAATTTCACTTGGTGTGTGTGTGTGTGTCATCAAATTTTCGATCGTTAATTTAACCAACTTCCCATCAAGCTAGAGCTTTGACATTTTGAGAATCGTTCGTACTCGCCTAACAATGCAATATTTAGACGTTTGCGACAAGTTTTAACTCATATTTTCTTTAATAATGCAGTTTAGCCCAAACACTTGGCGCGATTTCAAAAATTGGCACCAAACTTGGCGATTTTTTTTTTTTTTTTTTGGCTGAGCGTTAAATCAGTGAAACTGAACAGGGTAGCCACATTTGGCAAAATACTGCCAAATAATTCTTGTCGCCAAGGGTAAACCTTTTCTGAATTCTGGTTCCCATTTTTTTTTAATAAAATGACTTACAAACTTTCAAATGCATGTTTTGATTTTATGAGTATTATGAATTTCTTAATATGCTCACAAATGTATCTTTTTAAGTAAATTTTAAAGTTAAAAATAACTAATATTTCAATAATTTTCTTTAATATACTTTGCTACCATATAAAAACGTTGGTTTTTATATCGAATTATTTTCTTTTATAACGTTTTTCTGAATTTCACTTGGTGTGTGTGTCATCAAATTTTCGATCGTTAATTTAACCAACTTCCCATCAAGCTAGAGCTTTGAAATTTTGGGAATCGTTCGTACTCGCCTAACAATGCAATATTTAGACATTTGCGACAAGTTTTAACTAATATTTTCTTTAATAATGCAGTTTAGCCCAAACACTTGGCGCAATTTCAAAAATTGGCACCAAACTTGGCGATTTTTTTTTTTTTTTTTT
>BMAW01112801.1:708795-731255 GCA_019974015.1 Nephila pilipes
TTTTTTTTTTTTTTTTTTTTGTTCAACTTTAAGTCCGTAAAACGGAACAGGGTAGCCACTTTTAGCAAAATATCGCCAAGGGTGGTTGGGTAAAAATGCATTCCATCCATTTAATTAACCGGATGAATTAATTAATTTTAGTTAGTTTTAACGTTTTTTTCTGAATTTCACTTGGTGTGTGTGTCATAAAATTTTCGATCGTTAATTTAACCAACTTCCCATCAAGCTAGAGCTTTGAAATTTTGGGAATCGTTCGTACTCGCCTAACAATGCAATATTTAGACATTTGCGTCAAGTTTTAACTAATATTTTCCTAATATTTTCTTTTTTATTGCATTTTTTTCCATCATTTTGGCGCGTTGTCAAAAAATCGCACTTGGGTTTTTTTTTTTTTTTTTTTTGGCTGATCGTTAAATCCGTGAAACGGAACAGGGTAGCCACATTTGGCAAAATACTGCCAAATAATTCTTGTCGCCAAGGGTAGTTGGGTTAAACTGCATTCCAACCATTAATTTACCGGATGAATTAATTAATTTTAGTTAGTTTTTATGTATTTCACTTGGCGTGTGTCTGTCTGTGTGCGTATCAGTGTGTCATCAAATTGTCTATCATTAATTTACCAACTTCCCATCAAGCTAGAGCTCTGAAGTTTTGGGAACCGTTCTGTTTTCCCTAACAATGCAATATTTAGATATTTGCGACCAGTTTTATCTAATATTTCAATAATTTTCTTTAATAAACTTTGCCACCATATAAAAACGTTGTTTTTATCTCGAATTATTTTACAACGTTTTTCTGTATTTCACTTGGTGTGTGTGTCGTCAAATTTTCGATCGTTAATTTAACCAACTTCCCATTAAGCTAGAGCTCTGAAACTTTGGGAATCGTTCTTATTCGCCTAACAATGCAATATTTAGACATTTTCGTCAAGTTTTAACTAATATTTCAATAAATTTTTTTAAATAACGTAGTTTGTGTAGTAACGTGGCGCCATCTATGGAAGATATAATGAATTACGCAGAGAGAGAGTGATCTTAAAGACGAGAGAGATATGAGATTTTTTTACAAAGTTTTAACTAATATTTCAATAATTTTTTTAATAAACTTTGCCACCATTTAAAAACGTTGGTTTTTATCTCGAATTATTTCAACTTTATCTACGGTAAAATTGGAAGAATTTTATGTCTTTAAAGGAAGGGCGATTCTAGAGGTGAAGCCGCCATTTGACTTCAGTCGCCCCCTCACTCTGCAATACATTCACTCATTTTTAAATCAGTGTATTTAAAATTAAAAAACTTTCTTGATGTCAAACTAAGTTAAAGAACATTTCTTCGTAAGTAACACATGGATCAATAAGTCCCGAGACTGTGCGGTCGTTTTTTTGCGATTTCCTCCTTCAAACGCACCAGCAAGTCAATATAATAATCACTGTTGATCGATTTACCTTTTTCGAGGTAGTCAATGAAAATCACGCCATGCGTATCCCAAAAAACTGACGCCATGACTTTGCCAGCTGACTGCTGCGTTTTCGGACGCTTCTTACGGCTTTCGCCAGCTGTGCGCCACTGCCGCTTCGACTCTGGAGTGTAGTGATGTATCCATGTTTCGTCCATGGTCAAGTAACGACGCAAGAAATCTTTTTTGTTGCGAGTAAATAGCGATAAACAGCTTTCTGAATCATCGACTCGTTGCTGTTTTTGTTCCATCGAAAGCAATCGCGGCACCCACTTGGAAAAAAACTTTTTCATGCTCAATTTTTCATGGAGGATAGTAAATACACTTCCATATGATATCTGTGTCATCTCAGCAATCTCACGGAGCTTCACTTTACGATCTTTCATTATAATTTATGTCACTTCACTCACATTTTCCGGTGTAACGGCTTCCCGAGCGTTCCGCGTCATTTGTTTCGGTACGACCACGTTTAAACTCGGCAAACCACCGACAAATCGTTGCTTTTGATGGACAAGAGTCCGGGTAACATTTTTCAATCCATTGTTTCGCTTGCACCGTGCTTTTACCCATTAAAAAACAATGTTTTATCAGAACACGAAACTCGGTTTTTTCCATTTTTTAAACAAACTACAAAACGACTTTACTCCAACCTCGATAACTCAGCTGTTTCTGGTCCGATCGACTTAAAATTTTGACACGTTTCAAGCAAAGGTAAGTACTCTAAAAAGACCTGGTTACTGGTTTACTACGAGCGCCATCTCTGGGATAGTCTCGGAACTTATTGATCCATGTGTTAGCTATAAACTGGAATTTTGCATACAAATAATCAGTAAAAAATTTAATTCATCAGTAAATGCTGATTATAGACTTGATTTTCATGAAAAAGTAGTCACTTCATGTTTTCGCAAATACGAATTTTAACAGCAGTCTATTTCTTCATATCACACTTGCAAAAGATACTTATAGTGCAACAAAATATAGATATGCATACATAGTAAACCAATTTCAAAAGTAAGCATTTATTATTCAATTAAGTGGGAGAAATATTAGCCATTTAGTACTAAATTGATGATAGTAAAAATTCTCCAAAAGATGAATTTTTGGAGGAAAACACTTGATGAGATGTTTAATGAAACTCGCGATCCACTTGAAGCGTTGTAAATTTCGTCAAATCACTTAAGAATTATTTCGATTACGCCAAAATCCCTTCATGAACTAACACTTAAGATATGATTTGAAACTGTTTGAGCTATAACAATCGTAAAAAGTATTGGAATTAATCCAATGAGACGATTGCAAGAGAAATTCGTAGCTACCAATTAGATTTGACTAATTTTTAAAATAATTTTAATAAAATTGGAGGTGAAAGCATTATAGTTGAAATTGGCGAGTCAAAATTTTAGCTTGGAAAATATCATTGAGCCCGTGAAATGAGATAGTTTCTTTGTTTTTGATCTTGTGCAGAGAATTTTCTTAAGGATCGTTAGTTTGGTTCCAGTTTATCGAAGAAATAAGAAGACATTGGAACAGTTGTTGCTTTTTTTTCGGGGGGAGGGGGACCTAAATATTGTGACAGATAGAGCCTGTCATTATTAAGCATTTATCTTAAATATCTGTGCCGGTGGTCCTCAACATTTTTCTCAATTACGGATCACTTCAAGTCATACAAGATGGTAACATATGCAAAATAAAATAGTACATATGCTTACTACAAACTAAAATTTTAAAAAATTGCTTTTTAATATTCAAATTTTACCGGATCATTTTATCTAAGTTCATGGAGCAACAGCACTTTCAGCAAAAATTTAAGAAGTATATTTTACATGTCTTTAAAAAGAATAATTGTTGCTTTTTGAAAATTATAAATATTGTGATAGGAATGTATTATTATACGCATTTAGCTTAAATATATATATAAGAGGATCTCAATCTTTTCACAATTACGAATCTCTTAAAGATTTAAAAGATCGAAAAATAAAACAGAACACCATGTATTACAAACTTAAAACAATTATTTAAATTTTAATTTTCAAATTTTAGCGGAAAAGCTATTTTCCGCGAAATACCAATTACGAAACACTGTTATACATAATTTTCATGGGATTTCAGAAATATGTTTTAACGTTTTTAAAAAGTTCTTGGTAAGAGTTTTTGTATTGATATAAAAATTTTGAAATATTTTGTTTTGAAAAAAATTTCAATTAAAATAAATTTACTATGCATTAACATATAAATATTTTACGAAAATTGAAAATTAATTTTAAATGTACTTTGAATTTAATACGAAAAATTAAAGTCGTAGAAGTTCTGCTTGATAGTATTTTTAAGTATGCTTAATTTCATGACATCTCCGTATATTACTATGCAATCAATAAGCATATTTCGAAATTTTGCATTTATATCAGAAAACATTTTAAACATATTTAAAGGAAAATTTTGTGCTTTAAGATAAAATTATCCAATTTTCTTTAACGCTTAAATATCTTTATTTTTTTGGACAAAAATATTTTCTTTAAATTTCTTTGAATCGAAAGAGATATATCGTTGTTATTAAATCTAGTATGTATTATTTGTAATTCGTAGTATGAAATTTATCAGTACTTTGCAGATTGTTATATCATATTTAAAAAAATTATTTTTTGATTTTATCTCACACAATTAAATATTAAATTTCATTAAATACTCTTTTAAACTGCTAGAACTTGAAAGATCATGGTTAAGAAATAATTGTCTACAGCTTGTTAATGATAATAGCAAGAAAAATTTGTGCAAGTTCTTCCAAGTTTAGTCTTATGTAATAAAGTCTCTTTTGAGAGTCTCAGAATACAATTAAAAATACATGCACTTGTTATTACACATTTATTTTCTAATGCAGTAAAAGGAGAGAAATATTTATTTAGTCAAGAAATAAAAAATCTTTAAAAAAAATAAGAAAACTTAAAACGCTTCACATTTGTTTTAAAATTCTTTAATTGTTGGAAGCAATACAATTAATTACACGGGCCTGTGATGGAAAAAACATCAGGGAATTGATAGCTGAACTTTATGTATTTTTTTGGTGCTGATTTCAAAAATAATAATGAAAATTTTTCAGTCACGTTTTCTTCAAAAATTCAAATTTTACTTGGATTTTTATAAACATTTATTGAGATTTTATTTTGCAGCGTTGAATTTTTTCCTCCGTGGCTGATCTTCATTCTACCTAGGTGAAACGTACTGAATACCAATCTATGACGCCTCCCCTTCGCCATCCCTCCCTTCCAGTCGCAATCTCTCTCTATCAATAACATCGTGCGAATCCTTATCTCAGATCCTTATCTTGGATCAATGACCTCTCAGGAACTATCGCCTTGTGAGCGTTATCGGTAATCTCTATTCGAGCTTTATCTGGATTGATTCTGAATGTGTTATCTTTCCAAAGATTGAATACACCTGTCTTTTCTAGAGTCGTCAGAAAAGAAGTAAAACAGAAGTCCTTTTGATGGACTTGGTTCATCTTTCTTTAACTTAGAAGATCGTGTACTTACTATGCTCGTAGTAAGATAAAAAAAAAAAAGGACGTTGAAATTTTGAACTTTGTCTTACTTTTTCTGTCATATGTTGTGTCATGCATGCGCTGATATAATGGTAAGTGGAAACTTCATCACAAAAAAAAAAAAAAAAAAAAACACAGCTGAATTTTCTGCGTAAAAAGGGGCTTCGAATTCGAGATGCTCCGAAAATTTGCCCGATGACTTTTGTTAGATATGTGGTGAATATAGTATACTTATAAATCGCATGAGGAGCATTATAGACAATGTAAGACAACTTTATCTTCCATATTTTGCCATGAAACTCGGAGACAAAGATAAACCGTAGGCTCCTCAAAAAGCTCATGTGCAGTATCTCAATGATCTGCGCTTCTGGCTCAAAGGAAAGAAGAGTGCTTTACTATTTGGAATTCCTATGAAATGAGGAGAGCCCAAATACCATTCTGATGATTGTTACTTTTGTTCTTGCCATATCCGTAGGTAAAACTGCAAAAATCAAAAGCTAATCTCTTATCTTGATAATATTCCTTCGGGCCATACACCCAAGGCCGTTTTTAACTTCCCCAGCGCGCTACACACTTCAAATTGTTACGCCCCCCACTATTTCCATAATACCCCCTTCTTCAGTCCTTACCTTGTCAGTTTTGGTTCGGGAGATATTTTCTCTTAGCTCTCTTACTTTATTTTCCCACTTTGCAGAGTTTTTCTATAATCCACCACGTATGGATCAACCATGTTCCGGACTGGCAACCTGCAGCTGTAAGGAAAGGATAGAGGCATGGTTTGGTAACACTTGTTTATATCTTACCTTACGGAATCACGGACCTTTTGTAAATTAGTGCATTAAATTAATGAAATAATTTGCAATTACATTATAGAGTATACATTATTGTATGAATTATTTTCAACTTGTTAATCATCATCTTTTCCATCGCTTTTCGGTTTACTATCTTTTACTTTGAGATATCCTTACTGTCATTGTACCTGTACAACAAAGGTTTTCTTCGAGCTTTGATCATTGCAAAATCACTAATAATATCATTGTAATCAGTTTTCATTGTAATATCATTACGAGTGCAGGGCATCATCAAACTGCTAAGCTTTTCATTTTCCGTAGTAGAGCTCACTTCAGTATTTACTCGCTTAAGGACAAAAAAGCTTCTCTCTGCTGTAAAGTTTGTCACAGGAAGAGTCAAGTAAATTCTCAGTGCAACTTCTAAATTTAGGAAAGAACTTTCCAACTTGTTTTTCTTGTGGTAGGAAGAGATTCTTCTTGTTGTTGCTATTTTTTCCACCCTCATATATATTTTGAAATTTTGACACGCTTGCACAAACTATTCTTCATCGATGTCTTAGGGGTAGCTTTGAGCCAAGTATTTCGTCTGTTTTGTCAAATCTTCTTCCTCTTTTCATGGAGTTTTGAACATCTGGAATCTTGTGTTGAGAGCTTCGTAGCAATACCTTCTTTTTTTTAAATTTTGTTACAAGATTGTCAGTAATTGGTTAAAAAAAAAAAAAAAAAAAAAAAAAAAAACTCCAGCTCGAAATCTCTCACTTGGAGTCATTCTCTCAAACTCTGGACCTCTTTTTTCATTTGAAGAAAATTTCCTTTTTCTGATTCTTTCATAGCTGGGCTCAGGCACATTAGCTAGTTACAGTGTTCTTGCCTCGTAATCCTCAAAGTTGGATCCTTTTTCAGATAAAAACAAATATAATGTCTGCAATTCCTTAGTAGTGCTAAGAAGATCAAGATTTTTCTTCTGTAGTATCTCACTGGTTTTGTCCACCCTTTGTAATATTTCGCCCCAAACCACCGTTAACAAAGTAGTCTGAAAACTCTCTAGCGCTCTCCGGAATCCTTCAGCTGTGATTCGCGTGTCAGGTGCTTGAGTATTATCTTCATTTAAATCTTTAAGGGCGTTCTTGATCTCGTTACGACTTGTAACTTGAACTCTTAGAATATCTGCCCTTGCAGATCATCTAGTTTTACTCAACGATTTCAACCTAAGTAATCTAGGTTCAGCTTTTGTTCATTGGTTCTTTTCACATGATCTCTGAATACATTCCATGTACGAGTAGATGACGAAAAGAGCTGTAAATTCCTTGTACAAAGAAAACGAATGCAGTAGCTTCAGTGCAGGCTTTTTCCGCAACAAAACAACCAGCTCGATTTAAGAAATGGCCTGCACATGATACAAACTCAGCAAGGACATTTTTTTCTCGTATTCTCGACTGAAAACCTGAGTACACTCCCGACATGTTTGAAGTATTGTCGTAACTTTGGGCCCGACAGTTTTTTAAATCTCGTTCAAGTTCTTCAAACAAGTTTAGAGCTGCTGCTTCCATACCTTGAACTTTATGAGAGACGCCTGATATCACTCGTATAAGGCGTTTATTGGAGCAGACTTTGCTAACAGAAAATTATCGAAGTGCTACAGCCAAATGGTTGATGTGCGAAGCGTCGGGTGTAGAGTCAATAATGAATGAAATGTAATATGCAAGTTTGATCTCTTATAAGATTTCTTGCAAGACTCTTTTGCCCAATACGTCTATGAATTAGCTAAAAATGTCAGACAACAGATAAGATTTACTCCTTTTAGCTTTGTTGCCATATTTTGTCAGATGTTGGGCAAGAAATAGATCAAACTCACTTCTGAGTTCAAGGCATCATAAGAAAAGTCCATTTGATGCAGATCCAAGTTTTTGGTCGTCACTCTTGAATAGAAAGTCTCTTACCGACAAAAATTTTACAACACAGATAGCTCTAATAAAGAGATCTCATCAATACTTCACTTATTTGTCATATTGACTTTGGGCTACATTCTAGACTAAGGTGGTCCCTTTTCTTTACATAAAAGTCAACACATATGCTGTATGGTCGTCTGACTTTTCCTGCTGCGATGCAAACTCAAAAGAATTCTTCCAATCGTTACAGCCAGTTTCTCGTTTTCCCTCAGGCTAGAAGATAAGACAATATGAACAATATACATGGCCTTTCGATTTTGAATAGAGGATCCAGTCCCTCTTATACTTCTCTCCACTTGGTAGCTCGCCAAAAAATAATTTTGAAAGTTTGCATTTAATTTCAATGCCTTCATAACATGTTCAGAATTAGAAAATTTTTCTTCTACGTCTTGATTTAAATTTAAGTTAAGTATTTTGGATACATGTGCATTGTCTTTTACACCCCATGTACCCGGATCCTTGAGCACGAAGCCACTGTCAAGAAAAGTATAAAGCGTTGCAAAAATACTTATTATCTTAGGCACTTTTTTTAGTTCTTATTCTTCTTTTTGCTGATTTTTAGCTGCTCTTTTGCGGAACTCTGCTCCACTGGGCTTTTTCTTAAAACTCATTTTGATTTAGATACATACAGTAATGTCCATAATTATAGTCATAAAATTAAGAAATAAACAGTAAAGAGAAATTCGTTTACTGTGTGTGTCAACAAAAGAGTGAAATTAAATTACTTTTTAGTACTATTATTTACGATTTTACTTTACGATTGCTAGTAAAAACACCTTACAAAACTATTCACACACACTTAATCCAAATACAGTATGCTTTATACTATAAAAAAATCTATTCACAAAATTGTTCACACGCAGATATTCAAATATAGTACGCTTTAGATCAGAAAAAAAAACTACTCACAAAACTATTCACACACACTTAATCCAAATACAAATTATGCCAGTTCCCTTTAGAAAACACCACGATTAACTAACACGACAGACAGTGACGAGATTAACTTTTGTAACCTGCCATTAAGTAAATGAATGTGCATAAGAAACAACAAGCCGTCGTTCACTCAGGCTAGGAGTTTTCTGGCGGGCGGGAGAAGAATATCTATCGATCAGCTGGAAAGAGGGGAAACTGGTGTACTGCATCAGTGTCTTGTCTCTACGCTCGTAAGCAATACCGCTGAATGATCATCAGTCAGGCACATTGCACAACCCATTCATTCGCTTTGCGTACGCACACAAACACAACGCATACTGAATCGCTAAGAGGTATTACGTTCACTGTAATTTTAATTTTTTTCTCTGTTTTCTCCAATATTTTGTGCCCTCAAATATTTTGCCCCCTAGGCACGTACCCCAGCAGAAAAGCGGCCCTACATACACATCGTTCCTTATAGACTTAATGTGTCAGTGCCTTTGCCTCCAACTGAATTTCCAGTCATTTCTTCTGAATCTTCAGACTTGGATCATCTGTAAGTTCAAGGCTCCGATAACAAATATAAGTCCCCTGGAGCTGATTCACCACAACCCTCCTCTTAGGTTGAACTTAATGATCTGACTAGAGATCTGGGTCTTTCAAAAGAGCAAGCTTAATTGTTGAGCTCCAGATTGAAAGAAAAACACTTATTGGTCAAAGGAACCTCTTTTTATTGGTACAGGAGAAAAGCAAGTTGTCAAGTACTTTGAGGAAGACAAGAATCTGTCTGTTGTTCAGATGTTTCCGGATTGATGAGCAAATTTAACATCACCTACGATAAAGATGAATGGAGGCTGTTTATAGATTCATTGAATAGGGACCTTAAAGCTATCCTTCTTCATCTCGGAATACATCTGTACCATTTGAACACCCGGAAGCATTTGAAAGAACAATATGAAAACCTGGCTCTCGTCCTCAACAAAATAAAATATGCCGACCACAGTTAAACCATTTACGGTTATTTTAAAGTTATATCCATGCTTCTTAGTCAACAATGCGGATATATAAAGTTCTTAAGTGTGGGACAGCCGTGTTAACTAAGGTGACCAGACGTCCCACTTTTAGCTTGACAGTTTCGATTTTTAACAATTTATCTCGCGCCCCGCGGAGTTTTAAGAAAGTCCCGATTTTTAGATGGAATGCACTACAGGAAAAGGCGGGAGAACAGGAAGGGAATTTTCGGTTTCGGTTTCAATGTAGCTATTTCACCCGGATATGAGCTTTATATTATTTTTGTAAATTTTTATAATGATAAACTTTGGTAATAAAAATAATTGTTGAGAACTGATTATCGGGAACTGCTTATCAAAATTCGCCTTGATCAGCTGCTAGAATACGATTACCATTGTTTGAACTTAATGAACAGTGGCATTTTTCGGCATTGGCAGCGACGAAAACATTTTGTAGCTGTAAAATGAAGAGAGAACTCTTTGTGCACTTCCACTGATTTTATTCTTATGGAGACATTTTCCGCAAGCAATCTAGCATCATTTGGAACATTCTTGCAAAGGAATACAAATATTGGAAACGGAGGGGAATTTCAGAGAGGAGAAGTGTCGAGGTGTAAGGAGTTTGTTGGTCGTCACGAAGTAACTCATTCGCATGTAGAGTTTTATAACTGTCTCTCATACGATACACTTCGTACTGCGTGCTAGTTAAACAAAAGATATCATCAAGTGATTTAGGTAAGTAATTTGTTCAGGTATCAATGGTAGATATTTAAGTTTTTAATCAAGACCCCACCCCCATTAATGGTGTCCCACTTTTCGAATGTTAAAATCTGGTCACCTTAGTGTTAACCGTTTCGGGACGAACGTACCGTTTACGCATAGCTCGCGATCGTCTTCACTGCCAAACGTACCAAATACGCATCACTAGAGAATGAGCTCAGGGACCAAACGGGCCCCTGAGGTTTTTCTCAGGATTTTCTAAATATCTCTAGATTTCGCTCTGAGACCATTATTTTTGAACTCAACAGTAGTTTTAAGATCTTGATCCTCAGTTTGATCATAGTCTGTCGTAATTCAGTGTTTCGCTCACCAGCCGTTGTGGGGGAGGACGGGAAGCGCAATGTAAACGAACTGAACTTGGCTCTTTTAACTTCCATGTGATGTATATTCGTGTTTCTGGTTTCCCACGGAATGCTTTTTTTATTGGTTTTTACAATATATTTTTTACTTCTTTCTTTTTAGAGCAGTACCGTCAATTCTGTTTGACTTTGCGTTGCTTTTGGATGCATTTCGTTTACTTCTCTTTTTTTTTTGTTTGTTTCGGAAAGCCTTGACTCCTGTTTATAATTGTGAGAAAGCTTTACTTATCAGAAGAATATCCTCAAATGGTCGACGAGCCAATTAATGATGAAATTGAGATTGATTTTCTAAAAGGTTTTAAAAGGAATATTTCGGGTGATTGTGATGAGGACATTTTCTCAGAGATGTGGACAAAACAGGACTTTGCGATTCTCCACGCTTCGAGAATCATCACACTCGGTCTTCAAATTAAGTTTTGTTACCTCTTGTAAATAGTCTTTTCTGTATATTTTTAAAATTAATTTTAAGGTTTATTGGTGTTTTTGTCAATAAAATTTCGGAATAATTTCAATAGCGTTTCTGAAAATTATTTCTCGAAGTAAGCACTTTTTTATATAAATTTTTCTGTAAATTAAAGGAAAAAAGATTATTAAAAATGCTAATTTTAAAATGTATAATAGCTTAATTAATAATATAAAATTTTACCAAAAATTATAACATTAGGAAGAAAATTTATTTTTGTGATTTTTTCTTCTTCTAAAGTTAGGCTTAGCAACGCAAATCCCCTGGCCAGTGCGACTGCTCCTTTTGATTCTCTTCCACCCCCCAGGGAACGTCCTACGTCAAGGCGTGCCGTCCCGAAAGGGTTAAGAATCAACATTGAATCAAAACAGAATTGATGAAAAGACAAAATCTTAAGCCAGTCTCCAAGAATGGAATTCATAACAGCTTAGTTGAACTGAATAAAATATTGTTACCCCCCTCCCCTACTGCATGTAAAATTACGTGTATTGAGGCAGTTTGTCAAGGCTGTTCTAAAAGATGACGATTGTTTCAAATTTCAGGTTTATCCGAAGACATGTTGATAGAGGGGATCTTTGTTGGTCCAGATATTCACAAGCTTATGAAGGATATAGAATTTGTGACTATCATGACAACACTGGAAAAAAAAGCTTAGGTTGGAATAAGATGGAAAAATTTAAAGCGTTGTTTTGCTCCATGAGTGTCAAAATACGTTTCTTTCACTCAAATGGGGATTTCCCCCCTGAAAGTTTAGGATCAGTCAGCGAAGAACAGAGCGCAAGGTTCCAGTAAGACATCACAGATATGGAGCGCAAACATCAATGAAGATTAGCAAAAGACATACTCAACGACTACTGATGAATGTTAACACGAGATAGGCCTGGGATTGAACACAAAAAAAAAAGCTAAAAAGGAGATTCAAAGGAAAATGAGTACGTACTTAAACAGAAACTTTTTTTGTTTTTGCTTTTTGAGCAGTTTAAAATTTGTTTCAAATTTTCATGTACACATGAATAATACTTATTCCTCTTAGTCAATCGCCTATTTTATGCAAACTTCTTTAATAAAAACAAATTAAAATAGTATGTTGGTGATTTTTTTTTCTAGAAACTGCACCTTAATTGAATGTTAAAATTTTAAAACTCAAGAGAATTTCTTATTCACTCTCTACCAGAGGTGATTCGTGAGATCTGACAACAGATATTTTCATCCATTTGCTGAAAAATTGATTAGCCTCAACACACAATCACAATCAAATGGTTAGCGAGCGCCAGTCATTACGACGCTTTGCTCAATCTGATTCATTTTATATATACATGAAATTTATTAATAAGTTAACCAAGCATATTAAAATTTGTATTAAACACATATGATTTAACATGAAATAAAAAAAAAAAAAAAGCAGAATAATGAAGAGATCTGATGTATAAGATATAAACAGGATTAGATTTTTTATTTGCCTCACCAAGAATCTTAATATTTACGTAGATTTAACTGCATAAAACCACTGTTGCCAGATATTACATGCTAAATTGTTCGAGAAAATTCCTTTTCAAGAAGGATTTAAACAAAAATATCGATATCTATCTTATGCAAAATCTCCTGACGAAAAGGAGAGGGGGATGATGGAGATGATTTTCGAAATCAGTACACTAAATAACATAAAAATCACCAAAATACTTTTTTGTATTAAACAAAAACTTCACTTTAGCAGGCAGTGATATTTGATAGCTATAAAGTTGTTCATTTATAACTAACTCAAAAGTAAAACTATCACACAGTAGAAATAATTAAACTTTATTTTATTTAGTTTTTGTTATTAAGATCATCTCTTTTTATAGTAAGTGATCAATGAATGTTCTTTAAAGTTGTATAATAAATCCACATGTATCTACAGCTATCAAATTTTTTTTAAAAATTTGAAACATTTAAATGAAATGCTTCCGAAATTTAAAAACGTTTTGGTGGAATTTTTTCAATTTGAGAGACAATTAAAAAAATGTGTCTTTGAATTACAATCTTAATCGAAAACTCAAATATATATATATATATACACTCCTCAAAAGTGAAATTGTAATAACACCAAGAAATAATGCACGTAGCGTCATGCAAATTTCAGGAGCGGTAGTGGTGAGATGGATAAGCAAATGATTAAAAGTAATTCGAGATAAAAAAAACAACAACAATGTTTTTAAAAACGTTTTTATATGGTGGCAAAGTTTATTAAAAAATATTCAAATATTAGTGAAAACTTGTCACAAATGTCTAAATATTGCACTGTTAGGCAAGTAAGAATGATTCTCAAAGTTTCAGAGCTCTAGCTTCATGGGACACTAAAATTAATTAATTCATCCGGTAAATTAAGTGGTTGGAATGCAGTTTAGCCCTACCAGCCTTAGCGACAAGAATTATTTGGCGGTATTTTACCAAATGTGGCTACCCTGGTCCGTTTTACGGACTTAATGTTCAGTAAAAAAAATCGCCAAGTTTGGTGCCAATTTTTGAAATCACGCCAAATGGTTAGGCTAAACTGCATTATTAAAAAAATATTGAAATATTTGTTAAAATTTGTCGTAAATGTCTAAATATTGCATTGTTAGGGGAGTAAGAACGATTCCCAAGGTTTCAGAGCTTTGGCTTGATGGGAAGTCGGTTAAATTAATGATCGAAAATTTGATGACACACTTATACACACATAAACACGCACCAAGTGAAATACATAAAAAAGTTTTAAAAGAGTCAAATAAAATCGTTATAAACCAATTTATTCATTATCTAATGGGCCCACCTCGAGTATCTATATAGGCCTCAATTTGGCGTGGCCTTCTATCAATTAGTGCATTGAAGGATGTCTCAGGCAACTTGCCGGAGGAAACCATTGCCAAGCCATACCATTGCTGTGTGCAGATCATCCACGGTTTGAGCTAGTGGTCCTTGGTTCATGTCACGTCCAATGAAATCCTATAAGTGTACGATGGGACTCAAATCTGGAGAGTTTGCCGGCAAGGGAAGGATGTCAAATCCAGTCAGGCTGTTAAGAGTTCGCCGGGTGACATGCGGCCTGGCTATGTCCTGCTGGAATACCGTGATGGGTGCGCTTTGCAACAAGGGCAGAACAACAGGCTCCATAACTTGTGTGACGTAGAGGTCCGCTGTCAAACCACCGTCAGTGTGTACCAGAGGCGTCCTGTGATGAAACATTATGCCACCCCAAACCATTACTCCCGATATATGACTGGTTTGACGTTCGGGGAAATGGATTGGTTGGTAGCGTTCTCCTGAGCCGTCGATGGCCGTCATTCCTTCACAGACAAAAACGAGATTCATCCTTGAACAATACCCAATCCCATTCAATTGTCAGGTACGATGACGATGATACCACTCCATGTGTCTAGCCCTGTGTTGAGTGGTCAACGGTAAACCTGTTGCTGGTACCCGTGCACCTAGTTGTACTTCATGCAATATGTTCCGTATAATTTGGATGGACACAGATCCACTTGCTCCAAGAGGCAACTGGCTTCGGATATCATGAGCCGTAGAGAAAGCGTCTCAAATAGTCAACTGGTGAATACGCCAGTCTGACATTCACCTGTGCGCACCACTTTCTCTTCATCGTGCACGTAGACCTTCCTGAATCCATCGTGTGACACAACGTTGGATGGTACTCACATTGTGCCCAACACAAATTGCTATAGTGCGCAGCGACGATCCCAGTTCATGGAGTTCGATAATACGGTCGTGTTGCCCGTTCATTAACTGATGGTATTGAGCTCTCCAACGTCTCAGAGGCTTTTTCTACACTTCTTCGATAGTCGCAAATGCTACTCAAAACCTCAGATGCTGTTTATGAGAAGGGAAAGTTGCTGGCCGAATATCAATACCACGTGATCAAATGCGTGCGCAAATTTGATCATTTGCATATCTATGGGTACCAAATCAGTCTGCAGCAGCAGCAAATAAGTTCTCCATTTTTGGAACTGTTTGAATGTTTTCTTCAAGTCCAAAAGAGTTTATTTTGTCTTTAATGCACACAGAATAAATTTTAGCTCTAAGTACTTAATTATTGTATTATTGAACGTAACAGGCTAAAATTTTAAATTTAAAACATCACATAAGAGTAACGTGAGCTGAAAGTTTCTGGCAGAGTTCCAATTGACTCTACATTGGAGACGACCCTCACTAGTTTCTTTGAAAATGGACGAGAAAATGGATGAAATGTAATAGATTTTCAAAGTTCCACCTAGTTTTATCGTAATAAATGAAACTTTTATTTTTCTTGTACTGCATTCAAAATGTAAGTGATAGGACCTGGGGACTGTATAAAATTTAATTTTGTAATTTTTCAAATAGGTGTTTTGGTTTGAAAGCACGTAAAACATTCTTTCATCTTTTAAAACATTTTCAAAATCGAAGTACATATCTAAACCGAACGGTTCACCAGTTTATTAACATGATTAAGAGGACACCCTATGAGATATGAATATATGATATTATGTATATATAAGAATATATTTTACATATTTATGAGATATATATTGAATATATTTGCCATATTATGTATATACAGTAATTCTAAAGAATCATCCATGTTTCAAAGATTGACGATAAGTCGTCATTTTATGAAGAATTATCCGGTGTGGTGATCTGAGGATTAGGCTTAGGAGGGGGAATTATTGAAGAGGCAGAGGGTAAGTTCGTTTTGTTTTGCTTTTTTGATGAGTCCTCCCAATACGTTGGTGGTTGGTGGAAGAGGGAGTTTGAAAGCTTGAAGGGTATTAGGGGCATTTTGTAAATTATTTAAAAGTGCCAATGCAATCGATTTAAGGAGGTCAGAGATTTGTATTGATTTGAAAAGGGTGAACAAATTAAGACTTATACTTAGGGGAGTGGGTGCAGAATTTAGAATGATGGAAAAAAAGATTGACAGGAATAACATTGGCTTGTTATTTTTCGTTTCTGATGAAGCTCAATTTTAATTTTAAAAGAATTCATTGAGACCATTTAAGGAAATTTCTTTATTGCTGGGCTTTGTTGAACAAGGAAGAGGTACGAAGGAGGTGTAGTGTTCCCTCCAAGCAATAGCCTCAGAGCCCTGCCAAGCGCGGCGCTGGCACACCGCCCTGAGGAGGGAGAAAAGCAGCTGTAGAGTCATTGAAGGTCCTGTAGCAGGGGAGCAGTTGGGATTAGGCCTCCCAGGAGGAAGCATACTCATTTTAATTTTAAATAAAGCCTTGTTGTTTAAAAGGCGTAACTCCATTTCATCTATATCTCTGAACCACAATCAAACACACTGGCGCAGTCAGATGAGGTGAGTTTGTCTGGAATTGAGTGAATTTTGTGAAAATTTGATTCCGTGGATTTGCGACCGCAATGGCTTTCCATGAAAGTGGAAAAAGATCGGTAATACGTCGTCGAGAAATGCATCGAGAATGTTTCAGGAGATGACAGCAATAACATTTTCGAGAAATGCTATTTAAAATTGAAGGGTATGAGGAAGAATTTGTTGTAGAGGATCGTCGTATCACAGATAGAAATATAAGTAAACGCAGGCAGATGAAAGAAAGACAAGAGGAAAGAGGAGAAGATGATGAAAGGAACGTCGCAAATGGAATTGAAATCAGAAATTATGCCGAAAACGAAAGAATTAGAATAAGCGAACAACTAATTCAAGTCGTTTTAAATCGAAAGTAGAGCTAAACTTTCTCCAAATTGATCCAAAGAACAACGATATTATTTATCTGGTGTTATTTATATGACAAGTTGAAAAGAGCGAAATTAAAAGGGAAATTGACTTCATCGACGACACATACGATGTTAAAATACATCATCGCAGGAAACAAGGAAACGAATGATTACGATAAGGTGAAAGAAATTCTCCTGAAAAGATATACCAGAAAATTTAGACAAATGTTTGTGAAGCATCAGAAACAAGATATCACTTGGAGTGATTGCATACGAACGACGAATTATTTTCACTGGATCTGAGGCTTACAGGTTAACATTAGATTTGTGACTTGACACAAATCAAATCAAAGGAGAACTCAGAAATGTATGATCATTTTATTGACGAATGGACTCATTTTAAAACTGGATCAAATTGCCTCAAAATTAGACGATTATGAAAATGTCAGAAAGGAGTGTCAATAGAAGACTGGTGAAACTGTTATATTTTAACAACGTCCGGCTCTGGGAAGAATAGAAAATTTACCAGTACGGAGATATATTCCACCATTCAAAAGAAAACACAGAACCTGGGAAGGAAATAAAACATCAACGAAAGAATGTTATATTTGTGGATTACAACACCTGGCGAAGAATTGTCCAAAGATACAAAGCGACGGAGGAAATGGTTATATTTGACACAAGCAAGATGATCAAGCAGTGACCGCAGAACGAACTGAGTTCCTTTAGAAAGCATAAATAAGAAAGAATCAAGAACCGCAAAATAGAGTGATCTCCAATATGAAGTTGTCAACGGAAAGAGTGCAACGGCTTTAATTGATTCCGGATCGATGATAATCAGGTTGAACTCATTTCGGATGAAAAGAAGAGAAGGGAAAATAATTTCAAAAGCATTCGAAATAGCTTTCCAGTAAACTAATTATGGATAAAGAACAAGAAAACAAAGCATTTTCAAAACCACCACATTAGCAAGGATTACAGAGCAAACCAAGGTCGTTGATTATCCCATTAAATATATAACAAACAAAAGACAAAACAACCACAAGATGAATCAACATCGAGATTTTATGGAAATTGCTGTGGGGACAGAAGTTCGATCCACATAAACAGGAAGGCAGAAAGTAAATGTATTAGAAAATGAAGAATGTTTATGTTTAAAAATATTATTTCCACGCAGGAGGAGGATGAATATCAACACCGTGTGAGTGAGAGCTTATTAAGAGAGGAAGCTAAAATGTGATAATGTTGAAAGCTGTATTTGAAAACAATTAATTTGAAAAAGAAACTTTACTGAGAGACCACTATTCACGACGATAGAGTAACTGGAGGCAAAATAAACTATTTACTTAAAATAGACCAAGTATTGGAAACGGCTCACGAATCTGTTTTGGAAGTCATATGGGATCAAAAGACCAGCGAATTCGTTTTAACTCTGGTGGCCTGATTGAAGAAGGACATTTAGAGTATTGCAAATCTTGTACAATCAATTAAGAAGCCAAGAGAAAGGATAAAGGCACGAACTCTGTCTAGACCCGATTTACTCGAGGTCGAATGTTGATATAATTGGTGAGATTGACCCACCTTCGGCCAGAAAAATAAACACTGTCTTGTTATGATAGACCATTCCAGTGGCCGGAAGCGATTCCTCTTCGATCGTTGTCTGCTAAAGCTACATGCGACGCGTTAATGGAGATATTTATAATCCTAAAATGTCATTAAGAAGGATAAGGTACCACTCTAATTTCAAAGTTAACTCAAGAAGGGCTAAAATTCCACATTTTCAAAGGTTCCTGGATACGCAGTCGAATGGACCTTGTGAGAGGTACAAATATATTAAAAATTCATTGCACCACGGATTAGACAGATCCAAGTAATTGGGACAAATATATTCCGTAATTGTTTTCGCATACAGAGAAGTTCCGAACTGCACACAGGAAGTTTCACCAAGACAGCGACGAACAGCTAGAGGTCCCTGAGGTTAAATCATGTGGCGACACTGCCATCTTGCTGAACATAGGAAAATCCTGCAGGTTGACTACTTACAAGAACAAAAGATCAATTCAGGAGATGGCTGTATAGGCGTCACACTGCCTCCGGAAGACAAGAAGTTTATGCAAGATATTTCAATCGCAAAGCTCATGCCAAAAGCTTGAGATGCAGAAAAGTATACTTATTGATACCATTCAACGAACAAGTTTCTACGCAGTGGACCGTGCCCTGGAGAAATAGGGTTATTTGAACTCTCCTCACCTGATAAAGTGAGTATGTATTCGGCAGCTGTCCCAGAATAAGGATATAGAGGTTTCCTAAGATTAATGCACATGTGATATTCGAAGACATGAAAGACTCTTGGTATCTTTCCACTCCAATTTGAGGCCCAGAAATGAAAGAGTTTTGAGCATATTAGATGTGCCATCTGAAGATGAGAAGAAACCAAATTTGCAGATTCTGTTAAGCGAGCACCAAAATCACTTTACAATGCACAAACATTAAGCAAAGTTGATGCCTATAAGAATCAAACTGCTGAACGTCGAACGGAAACTGTTCAGTGTACAGGAACTCCCTGAAGCACATGAAGGAAAAGAGATCAATCACCAGATGTTGAATTAGGATTAATCGAGGAAAGAACGCTGAGATTGCATCCGGGTATTCAGAATAAGAAAGATGATCCATGAGATTGATCGGATTAAGGTGTATGTTGAACGTGTAACGAACGACGATTTATGGTAAGTTACGCAATAGAATTGATTCCAGCTTCGATTACAGACAACGTGGAGTCTTGTTTTGATTCTTTCATAGGATATTGGCACTCACTGATGTCAAGAAAGTAAGATTCTTTTCAAAACTTAATGCTAATGCATGATTTAAAGTCAGAAGTTTAGCTCAGAAAATGCACTGCTACTTAACGGATAATGAATAAAGCATCCTTTTAGAGAATTGCCTGCAGTGTTATAGATGACATCGCCTATTTTCGAAAATTTAGTGAACATTTGCGCATTTAAACATCATTTTATGAAGTTGGAAGACATAAATCATCAGAACTCTTAAGAAATGATACTTTCAAGTAACCCTCATGAATTTTAGACACTGTCAGTTCAGGAAGACATCAGCCTGATCCTGAAAAGGCAGGTGACAAGAACATCTACATCGACAAATAAGTGAAAGAGTTGCGTAGTGTTCTCTTTGTCAATTACATGCAGAGTACATTCCCAATATCGGAGCTGTATCCCCTCACATTAAAGGATCTACAATCTATGATTGTAAACATAAGAAGTGTTCAAAATTAAAAGGACGCTTAAGCTGATGTCTCCTTCCTTGTAATCTGTGATGAACTGCATGAAGCATCATTCATTCAGACGCTTCATCAGTTGGTATTAAGCTAGCATGTATATCCCAAAAATGATGAGGAAGACTACCCACACTTATGTCAGAAATACTCAAGGCCCAGCAAGTTGATCAACACATTGAGCGGGAAGGCTCATATGTGAGCCTTGGAAAATATGAATCGGTTTCGGCAACAGAATAGTCACGATCATAACTGCCCCATTTTAACAAAGTACCCACGGTCAGACTGCAAGATGTCTCCTGCAAAGATTTCGAACCTAACTCTGAAACATTGTGCGGGAGCAAAACCTGCCGATGCGTTATCACAGTGTGAACATCAAGTATGCTACGCGGCGATTTTATTTTTTATGTATTGTGCTAGTCCATGTGTTCTTTCCATTCTTTACATTTTGAAGATCATTATTAATTTGAGTCATTTTGTAAACATCTTTATATTAATTAGTCATAATGTGTGATCGGTATAATGTAATGTGATATTATCTGCGCTTTTTTCTTATACTGCAATTATAGTGCATTTTGTGTTAATAATGTCGAACTAATTTTCATAAGTGTGAATATTTTGAGTATTAATTTTGAGAGCTTTGACAGGAGTTAAATTTGGCCACAAACAACGTCAGAGCTTGGTGGAGATGAAGGTTCCTCCAAGCCTAGTTCAGAGCTGCCACATGGTGCTGGCAAACCGCCCTCTGCAGGAGGGAGAAAGTGAGTTTTTGTATTAGTCAGTGAAGCTTGTAGCAGGGAGCAGTTGATTAGGCCTCCTCAGAAGGCATGAGCCATTTGTCTTTAACAAAGTTTGTTAAGTTTTAAGTGCGACTCATTTCACTCATATCTTCGAACCACAACAAACATTACAGGAGGGTTACGGCTTGGAGGTTTTTCATTGATGTTTGAGAATTTAAACATTTCATAATGACTGAGGGGTTAATGTCAACGAGAAGTCCATGAAATGATGAGGCTTGACCCATTTGGTACAGGGCGTAAGTGTGTGCTTTGAGTTTATTTTATTCTGTGTATTTTTGATGATGCTATGGTGTTAAGGAAAAGTTTTAAATTTGGAACATTAATTTCGCCTAGAATTTTTTTCATTTGTTGATATGTGGATATTATTGAGTGTAGCGGTTGTGTTGTAGAAGTTAGAGTAATTTGTTGAGGCATGCTAAGATATGAGAAATTTCATAGCTGCAGCAGTTACATAGTTTTTTTAGATGTTTTATAAGTTGGAGTTATTATAATTAGGTTTATTTTTCCTCTCTTTTTATATTTTAAAAGCATCATTAGGGTTATCTGGAAGGTGTGAGAATGAGAAAGGATTCTTATAGGCTTTGAAATTAACAGGAGTTTCGGTGGATAAATGAGGGTTTGTTTTCGTTTTTATTAGCATCACACTAGAAGCAACACGAGAGCTATTGACGTCGGATCTCGTAATTTTGAGCCCCAGTCAAGAGACGAGGACGACACCTGATTTGGAACCCAGTCTCCTAACTTCCCCACCCCGCCAATGGGAGGACTTTAGGTGCCGACAGATTTAACGTTACACAACTCAGGCTACCTGGCGGGCTTTAGTGGCATCAGTGAGCCCATAACTAAGCTGAAACTGCCGGTGAGTCCGATTCTAACTTACTAGGCTATCCTGCCCCCATAGATGAGGGAGGATGAGTGTTTGGCCAGATTCGAAAAAGGCTTCTGCTTCAATAAGAATTTTTTTATGGATTATATGGCTTAGAAGGAGATAATTGCTGAGTTAGATAGCCACTTCGGGAGATTCGTTATTGGTTCCGTTATATAAAAGGGATTTATCAATTAAAGAATTTGAGCTGTTTTCAAGAGTAGAATTCCCCTGAAAGGCACTTACTTCGTATAGAGTGATAACAGTATCCACATTATCATCCATTGTTGCTTCAGTTGATTGTAGGATATAAAGCAATCGAAGCTATTTCCCACAAGAGGAAATAGTTGAGCAGTTAGAAAGACACCAATCAGAGAAGGAGCTGAGATGTGTGCGTGTATGTGCAGCGTGATTTTCGAAAATACATTTAACTAAAACCGGTCTTCCGTCCATCCATTTTATGGAAAAAATGTTGTCGCTGCGATTAAAAATCGGAATCTTCTTTTCAATTTTCATTACCGCAAATTTTTGGTGTCTTCTTCAATGTTTACAGTTTTCACAACACACACA
>BMAW01112801.1:740682-767371 GCA_019974015.1 Nephila pilipes
TATATATATATATATATATATATCTGTGTGTCTGTATGTGTGCGTATCAGTGTATCATCAAATTTTCTATCATTAATTTAACCAACTTCCCATCAAGCTAGAGTTCTGAAATTTTGGGAACCGTTCTTACTTGCCTAACAATTCTATATTTAGAAATTTTCATATTCAATAATTGCATATTTATATATTTAATATTTAGATTATTTAGATATATTAATTTTTTTAATAAACTTTGCTACCATATGAAAACTTTGTTTTTAAAAACGTTGTTTTTTATCTCAAATTATTTCAATATATATTTTAGAAATGTATATATTTACAAAATATTATTTAATTAGGTCGTAAGACTTATTTCATAAAATTTGAGTTTTTCTGAGTAAGTATGTCTTATTATATGAAATCTGAAGTGGTCACGAGAGGAAACGGAAACATGAATTCAACGAATGCTAGATAAAACTGAAATGCTTTTGGGTGTATGGTCTCCGTAAGAGGTCAAAAACCTGCCATCTATAATAAATTGAGTTTTATTGAAAGCATAACGCACCCTCCCACAGATGTGAAGACAGACGTATCACAGCTACCTTTCACTGTAAAGAGAAGAAGTTTCACATATTTATCTAAACAGCTTATTTCAGTGCTGTCATCTGTTACTCACAGATCGAATGTGGAGTAGCGGTACAATTTTTTAAAAACCTGGATTTGAAGAATGAATATAATATTTTATATATTTTGTTCTGAGTAATCAGCAGTATTTACATTAATTTTCAAGCATATAGGCTGTGCAGGGGATGAGTTTAAATTTTTCAATTCATCTCAGAAACATTTATGTAACAGATAAAACTCACTTGTAGGGAACTTTCACCAGAATCAAAGCAGTAATTTTTATGTTTTTGCATGTGCTGCTGTTTCGCGAAAGTATAGAAAATTATAAGTTACCAATAAAACATAAATTTATGGAAAAATTATTTTTGGAGATATTTTTAGGACGCTAAAAAGATGGTATAAAGAATATACCACCTCACTGGGTCATCGTCAGTAATTGTGCCAGCTTTATTTGAAATGGGTAAAGAAAATAGTTTTAACCTTTTAGTTTTGTTTTGTTTTTCATTCTTTTTTTAATTTTAGGTTGTGTCTTTTAATGCTGCTATAGTTGTATTGCTTTTGTCTTCAATACCTCTTTATAAAAATTATCGATTGAAATGTATCAGTAGTATTAGAATTTTCACCTATCGTTATTACATCAAATTTAAAATTAGAATCGTACTGTCAAAATCGTTCTCATACATTTTTCTGTTTCACCATCAATGTGTTTGACTACAGACTGGCGTGAGTCATTTTCGAAAAATTTCTCTGTGCATCAAAGAAAATTATACCTACACTTTACATACATTGCTTAATGAACTCTGCCGCTAAATCAGTTTTATTTTTTTCTGTCGGTTTTGCATTTACATCTCTGGTTTTTAATTTAGTTAAATTTTACAGAATTTTTTTACAGTTCCACTTTTGAGTGTTAGCTACACATTCCTTGATTTTGCGGCGGCTCTCTTCAACAACTACAGAAGTTTAAACACCTTTTACATCTATCAAGGGGGAGGATTCCTTTTGGTCTAGCTTCTAAAAGCTCTGCAAAAAGTGACGCAACAAATTTTTTTCGGACCCTAAAGTTGAAGATTCGAAACATCGCATGGCGCTCAAGGACAACTGCCCTTTACCACCGCGGGATAGAAAAACATCCCATGATGTGGTGGGGGGAAAATCGCTCCCGCCTAATTGGTGATCCTGAACACTAGGGATGATCACACTAATGACATGCATGATATGAACATACTAAAGGCAGCACAGTCTAGAACTACTGATTGTATGTGCTCTCGATGCAAAAACTTCCCCATTACGTGCTTAAAGACAACCTCACATAAATCACACCGGCTACGTTGCATACAAAAAAATATCGTGTTTTATTTTTCGGTATAATAGGCGTAATAGTTTTCAGGGCTATTATGATTTACGGCGGAATTATACTTATAAAATAAATTTTCTTGGTTGTTATATATTTTTGCCGTAATACTTGTTGCATCAGATAGATTCGCCATCTCAATCAAGCGGATGACATCAAATGGAAATTGCCTCGAAACAAACTCAACCTTTCAGGAAGGGATTTTTTCAATTGCAGTAATGACAAGAACAAAAATTTTCTCTTAGTATATCGTTCAGAATGTTCCTCTTAGTATCATCTTGATGATACTGGAGGGAGAGTATGTAGCGCCTCTCTTCAATAACGACGATTGAAGTTGAAACGCCTTAATAACGACCCCGAGATTGACCTTGTTGCTAAGAGTAGTGCTAATCCACGTTTTCTCCTCAAGCATAAGTTCGAAGATTTTTCTACAGCAGAGAGAACTGCTCCACAAGATCACAGTAAGTCAGAGTAGGGAGGTGAGATAAACACCTGCTCTCCCTTTTATTGGCGAAATTTTTTTACTTTTAAATTCTGTTTTAAAATTTAACTTTTAAACTTTAACAAAAAATTTCCGATATCGGAACTTGTAAATGATATTTTTTATAATTACTCTTTTCCTTGTCCAAATTACTAATTCTTTGACTTTTCCCTCTGCGAATCTCTTACCTAAATAGCTTTATTTGCTCGCGTCTATTATGGGATCCTGCCAAACTACTCAAACAATAACCCACGTTGAATTTTATTAAATTTTATGGTAGAAAGGATCGAATGAATCCTTTTAATTTCTTAAAATTCCATTCCATAAATATTTTCTGTTAACTTTCATCTTTAAACTTTGTTCGACCAATAATATCAGCGTGACTTCATATTGGGGTGCATAACCCTCTCGGGCTTTAATCCCCTGTTTTAGATAATAAGTTGGAGGTGAGACTGAACTGTGGTTTCAAGCTTGCCCAGAAGTTAAATTTAAAAATTGAAAATAAAGTGAATTGCCAGAGTAAAGTTAAACGAGCAATGCTTAATTATTAATTTTATAATTAAAATTAAAAGTTAAAAGTTTTTATTCTTAGTATTAAATATGAATCATTAATAGAGATTTTTAAAATTTAGAAAAATATAAATTAATAGAATAGTCTGTTCAAGTAGTCTATTCAAATGCAGGATGGAGAAGAAGGGTTAAGTCTGAGTGTCGTTGACGAGAATGGTTCGTGAAGTTGGTTCCAATTTATCTTGAATTTTAAAGGTTTAAAATTTTTTTTAATATTCATAATTTTAAATTTTTTTAAATTAAATGCTATTGTAATTTAATACTGTAATGTGAGGTTAATACTAGTGGCGTTGGTAGAAGTATCCTGACTTATTCCTCTTGAATGGTTAAGAAGTATATGCTGATAGTACATGGATGAGGAGAGAGAGCGTTCCTATTGGTTGCTGGGTGCGCTCCTTTTGGTTGTTGTTGATGGGTGTAAATTTGGAGTAGATTTTTGCAGGAAGTAAAGTTGAAATATGATAAATGAAGGTTAATCTAATAGAATTTCACGTGGTCTGTGCAGGAGTTGATTGTTGTTGATTGGAGTATATTTTTCTATTACTTGAATGGTTCTGTTGGTAGAGATATCTATTTTGTTGTAGAAGTTTTTCGCCAATTTTTTGATGAAGTGCTTAAGGGTTGGGGATTTTAATGAGTTTCTGATATCAGCAGTGCGCATGTACCAGTGTGCTTTTACTATTGTCCGTATGATGCTTGATTGTGAGCTTTCGAGGATATCTAGAGTAGTAGGTGCACAGTGGGCCCAGACAGGGGAGGCGTAAGACAGGATAGGTCAAAGCATCAGTGCATAGATAAGCATCTTGTTGGTTCTACTTAATGTAGAGTCTCTCGAGAGAAGGGGGGAAATTTTACTGACTGCAGCTTTATATTGCTGCTTAATTAGTGTAACGTGTTGTTAGAAGGTGAGTTTCTTATCTAATGTAACACCGAGGTATTTTGTGTACCCGGACCAGGGGATTTTTTTATTATTTAAATATACATCTGGTTCGATGTTTCTATTATTTCTGTTAAAGAAGACGGCCTCTGTCTTGGAAACATTCAGGGCAATTTTCCAAGATGAGTACCATACTTCTAAATCTTTGATGTGGTTGTTTAGTGCGTGACCTATGTTTTTCGGGAAGTAGTGACGTGCTAGTATCGCAGTGTCGTCTGCGTACATGCAGAGAGTTGTATCTGGGTGTTTTGGGATGTCGTTCACGAAATAATTGAAGAGAGTCGGCGGTAAAATTCCACCTTGCGGGACTCCTGCTGCGATATTTCTTGGAGATGAGTAGGTTTCGTTGATGATGACTGAAACATTTCGGTTTTCTAAGTATGATTTGATAATTTTGATAAGGTGAGGTGAGGTGTTAATTTTAATCAGTTTATAAAGTAGACCAGTGTGCCAGACCCGGTCGAATGCTTTCTGGATATCAAGGAAAACAGCTCCTGTGAGTTGGCCTTTGTAGAATCCAGTTTTGACTAGTTCCGCAAATCTGAGTAGGTGGTGTGATGTGGAGAGCTCAGGTACGAAGCCATGTTGTTCGTGTATCAGGATGTCTTTTTCACTATTGAATTTGCTCAGTCTATTGTGGATAATTTTTTCGGCGATTTTGCTTAGAACTGAGAGTAAGGATATTGGTCTGTAGTTTCCAGGCTTTGTTGGGTCTTTTCCAGGTTTTCAGATCGGGATGATTGTGGCTGTTTTCCAGGAATCCGGGAAGTGACCAAGATCTAGTATATTTTGGATGATATTTCTGAGCTGAAAGATGCATAGGTGCGGTAAATTTTTAATCATTTTGTTTGTTATACCATCCTTGCCTGGTGCTTTATTAATTTTTAATATTTTGATGTAATTTGCAATTTCTGAAGCTAATGGAGGGGAGGGTGGGGGGGAGTTTTCGAAATTGTTGCTATTTGTGAAGAATTCGTGAACGACGTGTTTCACTGTGCTATCATGTGTTGGTGTGTTTAGATCATTGAGTTCAAATTGACTCTGAAGTGAGTCAGCAAGTATTTCAGATTTGTCTGCGTCACTCAGTGCGATACCAGTTGGGCCGTTCAGGGCGGAAACAGGAGTTCTTCTCTTCCTGAGTGCTTTGGACATACTCCAAAGAGTGCCGTTTTCAGCATTCAGGTTTTCCAGAGTTTCTTCCCATTACTTTTGTTTGTGTAAGTGCACTTTGCGCCTTATTTCGTTTTGAATCTTGTTTAATTTTTGTTTATCTGCGGGGAACCTTGTGAACTGCTATACTTTTTGGCTTTGTTTCGTTCTCGAAAAAGGTTTCTGAGTTCTCTGCCGATGTAGGTCTGTGTGTTTGTCTTAATTGGTTTAGAGGCGATTCTGTGTGCACTTAAAATGTTGTGTGTTAGTTTGGGGACTTCTATTTCTATATCCTCTCCGCTTTGTGCTTTGGGGAGTGTAAAGGTGTTGGTGGTTGTTTCTAGGAGTGTTTTTCTAAACAAATCCCAGTTAGTACTAAGCTTCGGCGAAGGAAGCGTGAACTTCTCTTGAGAGTCAAATTGAATGAGTACTGGGTTGTGGTCGCTACTTAACTCCGGTAGTGAGTGTATCTGGGAGGGCCAATAAAAATTCGCCGTAAGAGCAATGTCGATGGTGGAGGCGGAGTTATGTCCGAATCGTGTTGGGGTGGGCGGGGCTAGTACGCTTATGCCATTTTGATCGGCAAAGTTTTTAAATGCATTACCTCTCGATGAGTTATATGTGCAGCCCCAGCTAGTATGTTTAGCATTTAAATCTCCGCATATTAGTGACGTCGGCCCTAAGTTTAGAATGGTGTTTATGTCTGTCCTTACGTGTGTGACTCTGACAGATGGGGGAATAACTATACATGGAGGTAATGTTCGACCACTCAGACCTCTCAATATCTCATCCACCCCCTGTACTCGCTAAGTAGGAATTCTACTGGTCAGCTAAGAAATTATCTCCCTATGGATGCTCCGGTACCCTCGCTTTGCTTCTTTCGTACGCTGGTACGCAGTTACGAAAATAGGGTAGTTAGAACACCCCATTATTCATCATTTTTTTCTTCATTGTTTTTCCTAATCATTCAAAAACACAAGTTCTGTCACTTTAAATTCAATAGTTCTCAGGTGATGTATTTCTTAAATGTAGGAAAGGTATTCATAATTATCATATCTTTCCCCTTCGACAGCAGTGCAAAAAGCAACCGAATACGTTTTGTTTGAACCCAAAGATTAAAAGTTCGAAAACCCACCGACACTTCTGTCCTTTCCCACCACAGGATGGGAAAACATTCCTTACAGGGTGGGAAAGAAACATCGCTCCCACCTAAATTTCAATAAAATTTCGTAACATGATTTTGAGTGAAATGCCTTTTCGAATTGTGCAGTCTTAGAAGACTGTCACTAATTTCCTACAATTTACATGAATTACGTTAGTAGTTACCAGAATAAAATAATAGCCATCGATCCACATGTAGCTTAACTGCTTTTTTTCTTCTATATATTTTCTTCTGAGACATCTTGGAAGCCCTTTTGGAATTTGTTTAAAAATCCCCTGACTTTTATTTAGCAAGGGTTACTCGACAGATTGGTTGCCGAAAAAAGTCGAGCGATCAAGATAATCAAGTGATTATAAATCGCAAATTTATGACTGGGTGTGTGTATCGAATCATCGGTCATTTATATCCGAGTTCAATGTTCTCATGCTCAAATTAATGACTTTTAAAAACGTGAATGTAAAATAAAAATTCTTAATAATAATAAAACATTTTATTTGATTCTTGCATAATGTGACAAAAGTATAGGGAAATAAATTGTATTCTGATCATAAGTCTATATATAATCTGAAGGAGAATATCTATTTGTACGTAGTTTATTCAAATCTGCAGTTTTATTCCGATTTTGATGAAGTTTTGCACACTTGAACTTCAAAATAAGTGAATGGTTGCAGTCAACTGTTTCGAAAAACTACCCCAGAAGAAATATCCATTTGTATATGTTGGATACTTATTCATATCCATCAGTTTATAATCTCTAGTGACAATATTGAAAAGGGAGCAACTGAAAATATTTTCTTTCACAAACCATGAGAAAATTAACCTGAAAATATTTTGATGCATATTATTTATATTATGTAAAGAAGACTGTTTTTCTGTTTGCGTAAAATTCATAAAAATCAACAGTTTCTTCAGTATTATTCCGATCTTTATAACTTCAAACATCTAAATAGTAGTTACACTTTGTTTGACACAATATAGCCATATATGGCTATTGCGCTATTAAATTCTACTATGATTCCTTAAACTGTCTTCCTGATTTAAAAATCAAGTGAAAACATATGCATTTGGTATCATGGCAATTTTTGGAAAAACTTACAAATATGAATTATTATTTTCAGATAGGACCATTATTAAAAATAAATTAAAAAGTACGATTGTTGACGAAAGCCTCGAAAATCGCACGAAATTAAAAACTTCTGAATATTCACCAGAGTTGAAACAACTTTGTGCCTCTACTCAATCCCAAAAATCTGACTAATAAAACATATTTCACATTTGACTACTTTTTTCTAATTTTATGGATGTATGTACTTATATTTGGTCCTTTAAAAAAATTTACCGCATAAGGAAAAAAGAGCTGTTAACTCCAAAAATGTTGCCGATGCTTGCTCTAGATGAAAATAGAAGTTTATAGAATAATTTTCGGTGGGTATATAAATGAGTCACTGTGTTTATCAGTATACACTAGTGTGCAAAAATTAAGGACAAAGTTGAAAAATTAGCATATCAGCGGAATGAAATACATAGCGGACTGATAGATCAAAAAAGAGATTATCTAGGGTTAATAGGTACGGTAGCACATACACAGATATGCAGCTAGACGTAATGCGGGAGTGTGGGAGTGGTATAAACCACGTCGGCGGTGTAAACTCAGTATTTCTAGGAAAGAGATTGGACGGCATATATCAGTTTAAACGACATCGAGTAATATGTCGAACAATCAATTTGTTAGACTATATTTGGATGATTTTACCCGGGATCGATTCATTAGAAAGATACAGGAAGATCAAAGTGTGACAAGTGAGGCTGCGGAGTTCGGGATTGTTCACAGGATCATTTCACGACATTGGTGAGAATTTCAACCTAAAGAAAGGCTTTCCAATGGTTCAGCAATAATCGTCCACTGGTAACCACGTGAGCGGGTTATTGCCTATTGTACTGGTATATTGCCCTACAAGCCAGAAGTAACATGCAGCAGACAGCAGAAGAAATCGCTAAACTCACGGCACACGCAATTGGACAACCGATATTCCATTTTACCGTTGCCAGAAGACTGCCCAGTAGTGGTCTGCTTGCACGACGACTGTAATTGGACAGATAATCAATGGGGTCGAATACTCTTTAAGGATGAGAGCAGATTTAATCTGAGTAACGGTCCTGGACCCATACACATCTGGAGATAACGCAGAACTCATAATAACCCCTCCTACATCTTTGAAAGAGACTGGTTTGGAGGTCTCGATGCTCTCGTTTGGGGAAGCATCATGCTTGGGTACCGTACAGACCTTTACATCATCAAAGCAGGTTCAGTCACCAGGGCCAGGTATTGTAACGAAATTCTTTTTCCATATGTATATCTTTTTAGAGTAGCTATGGGTTCGCGCAATTCCTTTTCGTGGACGACAATGCATCAACTCGTCGCAAAGTAGCTGTCGAAGTGAGGATATTGAACGCAGGGATTGGCCGGCAAGGTTTTCGAGTCTAAATCCCTTAGAACATGTATGGAACTTTCTAGAGAGACACTTGGTAGCACCTAACTTACCGCCATTAACGATTTCGGAGCTCCGATCGGCGGTATAAGACGAATGGACTGCCTCAACAACTCAATGAGCTCAACAACATTGACTTCAATGACCTCAACAACATTGACTTCGATGCCTCAACAACTCAATGACCTCAACAATATTGACTCCAATGCCTCAACAACTCATTGACAACCTTATATTCAGCTTCTCCAGGCAATTTTAAACCTGCAAAGCAATCAGAGGAGATCACTTTCTCTACTAAAGGCCGAATGTTTCTGGCTGGATACCTGTAACGTGGATGTTTCGGCCTTCAGTCGCATTGTGCTTCATGCTACTATTTCAATAAAGTTCTTTTTTATCCTTTTGATTTCTTTTTTAATAAATCTTGCTTACATTACTCATGTTCTTATTTATGTCTTGGGGATCTTATCGTATTATTTATGCTGATTTGGAAAACTTTTTCAGAACACTATATTGAAAAACCATCTTGTTCTTATTTTTTGCACATCAGTGTATGCACTAATTCAAAATTGTGGTTACGTGATCTGAATTGAGTTCAGTGATTTTTCGAAGTTTGAATTGGTGCTATCGTATACTTTTATGTGAGTGTGTTAATTGCTTCCTGTTAAAAAAGAAAATATAGTGTACTTTCAAGAAAGTCTGAGAACAACAATTTAGATTTATGCGGAAAGAACCTGCCAACTATTTGCATGGACTTCTCGTGCATTGTGAAAGCCGATCAATAACGTAATATTTGTTGTCACTTGTTTGTTGGAAATGCCGCTAAGAAATGCGGATAAAACTTTGTCTTAATAAAATATTTAAGGCGTTTCTTTCTTTAACAACGAGGAAGTATCTTGGCATGGGAATTATACATCAACGAGATAATTCAAAATGTGGAGATTTTCGACTTTTATGGAAAAACGGAACTTCCTAGATTGTGCAGTGACTCCAAAAAAGAGCCATGAAGGGTCAACTTAAAGTCTTGATGGACATGATTAAGTAAATTAAAGTTGGACAAGAGGAAATGAAGGCAGGACAAGAGGAAATAAAACCCTCACAAGCAGAAATGAGAATGCGAATGGAGGCAGGTCACGAATAAATGAAGAATATTCTTCAAAGAAAAGTTGAAGAAATTGTAGGAAAAGTAAAAAAAAGTAAAAGAAGTGAACAATAGATCCCCTAACGTCAAGAAATGTCTATAACTTCTGGGAACCCTCCCAATTAAAAATGGCCGACTCCCGGATTTCGAGAAATAACTCGAATTACTAGAAAACCCGTCCAGCTAATGTTACTCCTGGAACAGAAAGCCTTATATCTTATCCGATAATCAAGTTCTCTACCTATGATGAATAGACTTCCTGGATTTTATTCAAGACACAATTTGATATCCATTACAAAGCAAATGTTTGAGAAAACTGGATATGAGGCATCCAACTTCTAGCAGCTCTTCACGATCAAGCTGTTGACGTGCAAAAGGTATACCAGCCACACAGATGAACGGCGTAGTATCCATCGAGAAGGTTCTCAAAAATCGTTTTGGTGATGGACATTTGACAAACTTCTTCCGAGTTGAATGGAAGGCACAAAGACACAAATTCGGGCAAAGTTTACAGAAACTAACCACAAAAATTGAGAACTTAAGGCAAGCAGATTTTTTTTACTTGTATTGCATAAGTGTGACTGCGATAGTGCAATGGTTAGCAAGTCTGACTACGAGCATTGCTGATCCAGGTTCGATTCCTGGTGGTTTCGAATTGAGTAGTTGGCTATGGGTCAACTCAGCTCTTCATCCGTCTGGGGTCAATAATCTATTTCCAAATTCGCTTGTAAAATTAACTGGGAGTCCAGCGTTGGTATAGTCACGCATTATAGACACTAGCTAGAAATTAGCGCCCAAATTCAAAGGCTACAGAAACGGGATTGGGAACAATTTAATGGAATTTCTGAAGCCCTCGCAGATCTTAACTTTTACTAACTTGCAAAAGAGTAGGACACTTTATCTGCCGAATATTTCATTGGTACCATTTCGGGCAAGGAGACACAACAAGCCATCAAGCATATTGAAACGAAGGATTTGTAAGCTACTCTTTTGTGGGCCACCAAATTCGAGGCCATTAGCTCCGCCTCGAAGGTAACTAAAAGAAATTTAACTGTTGCCTTAGATAATTATGCTTCAAAAAGAAAAATTCGGAATTTCTGAGCAGTGTGGAGGAAATAAAGCACGCTACATTGAAGTGATCGTCAATGTTGTCGCTTGCTCGATGTCAATTGATACGGAAGTCAACGTAACCCTTATATACAAGGGATGTTCAAATAAAAATGTATGAAACGTAATAGCAATGTAACCCCAAATATATTTGCCTTACCGCTATGGGAGAACGTAACGAGACATCAAGGATGCAAATGGAGTTTCCAGCCTGGGTCAGAGCATTCATGGGCTCCCGCATGCGCAGGAGAGACCAGAGACTCTTATGAAGAGCGCTGTCCAATTGACGTGACAGTGTGTGTGTTGACATGATGGTGTTCACATTGTAAAATTCGACACTTCGAAGCCTACGGAGGGCCATCAAGAACAAAAGACCGGGGTTGCTCACGGAGGGTGTGGTTCTGCTCGCGAAACTGGCCAGTTCAAGTGGGAGCAGCTTGCCCATCCGCCCTTCAGCCCGGACATGTCGTTCTGCGATTTCGATATGTTTGGTCCTCTGAAAAACATCTGAAACGGAAGCGCTTCAACTCGGGAGACGAACTCAAGGACGCTATGAAGGGCTGTATCTTGTCACGGCCATAGGAATTCTGGGAATACCTTTTCATTTGAACACCTCTTGTAGATATAAGATTGGAAGAATTGATACTGCTCCCAGCATCGAGTTGAAAACTGTATTAGGTGATCACGTGAAAATATAAGGAAAAGTAGATGTATTTTTCAAATGGGGCTCCAGTGTTTTCAAAAATAGGACACATATCGAGGACATTACTGATCTCTGTATCTTGGATCTGGATTTCTTGTAGTGACTTCCATATAAACTAGTTTCGTGTCAAAGAAGAAAATTCCTTCGCTTTCTTATAAGTGTTATAAGGACTCTAGCCTGTTATTTACTATCAACTGAGACGTTTAATATGTGGTTGCTATAACCAATTATGCCCTTGAGCCCATGGTCGGCTTTGTTTCCGTCAAGTCGAGGGTTGTAGTCTAGATGCCATTTAAGATCCATTGTGCAACGAGACTGATGCACAATAAATCCGTCGAGGCGCATACCTTTCCTTTGGTTAGGGGGGAATTTAGGAAAGGAAGGAACGTGGTCAGATATCACTTAAACTAAGCTCAAAATTATGAGGTCTGTCGCCAGTAACCTTCGTGTTGTTTCTTAGTGCGACGTAAACCTTTTGAAGACGGGTAGTTTCGAGAAGAAAATGCTACTGAGGACAGTACTTTTTACTGCATTGCTTTCTCCCGTTTTTCATAATTGATTGGCAACTCTAAATGTGCCCTGACAATATGGCCAGGTAGAAAGTAGGATGCTTGAGGATCGGGAAATCTCTGATAATTATTGATTCTTCCTTTTTTCAGGGGAAGTTCTTTATGATAGTCAAATTATGATGATCTGTCCAGTTTCAATTCGAGAACGTTTCAAAAATGTGTTCTAAAAATACTAGGAATTTTCTTTCATATAATTTCCTTGTATCATTTTAGTACCGTAATTAAAATTTTCAAGTAGTAAATTATTCATACGCAATAAGAAAAAACTGTTATAATTATACTTAACAACTCTTATACTTATCAACTTTTCAGTGGGCAGTTACCTCAATACCATTACATCACGCAATTATTAAATTACATTATATACCATTACATAATTTAATATTATAGACACTATGAATTATCAATTTATACGAGCAAAAATTCTTTACTGATTATTTCAGAAGTGTAAGCGTATTCTTAGATTTTAAATATTAGAATGTAACACTGCAATTTACCACTACCTTCCATGTAACTATTAAACGGTAGCCAGATGGCGCCACATGTTCTTTTTGGCGAGCAGGACGACTAGCGAGCGGAAGCGCAAAGGAAGCCGAAAGACTTGGTAAAAAGAACGATGTAGTCATGTTCGTGAATCTGTGTTTTATTTATGTATTTGTATCCTGTCTTGTGTTGTGGAACGTGTCGAGCATTAAATAATGTTTGTTCCTGAAGCCATCCTGGCTGTTCATTATTTCGTCCTGAAATAATTCTAACATTTGGAAAAGGATTACATTGACGCCCGAACGTGGGGCATGACTCGTCGGACATTTTTTTCCCCTTTGATCGGCTCACTACGTGTGTAGAAGTTTCTGTGTGTGTCGCCCCGACACTTATTTTGAAAGTGCTATGTGAAGTGCACTTTTGTTTTATTTGAAGAAATATCATCCGATATTTAAAGTGAAAATTGCTTGATTTATATTTGAAGAAATATCATCCGATATTTAAAATGGAATAGAAGAAATATCATCCGATATTTAAATTGAAAGATTGTGGGATTTACATTTGAAGAACTATCATCCAATATTTAAAGTGAAATAGAAGAAATATCATCCGATATTTAAAGTGGAAGATTGCGTGATTTATATTTGGAAAAAAAAATCATCCGATATTTAACGTAAAATAGAAGAAATATCACCCAAGATATTTTAAAGTAAGAATTCGAATTCATCGTCTTTTGTGTGAAGTACTCGATTTGTGTGGAAGAAATAACATCCGATGTTTCTGTGCGTGAGTGAAAATCCTTGCTTGCAATAATGATACTTTGATTTATATAATGTTTCAAATCTAGTTATTTTACTCTTTCCATACTTGTTATATTTATAGTTTTCAGAAAATTCTATTTTTGTGTGATTTTAAAGATCTCGTTCCTTGAGTATATATATTGTGGGTTAATTGATTTTTTTCTGCACCAGTTTCTTAAAATTTTATTTTGTGTTTTCACTAAAGTTATTTAAACTATATTGGTCTATCAATTGTAATAAAATTTAAATAAGCATATTTTAAATATTAGAAAGTATTATAGTATAATTTGGTTAGAATGATAAGAATATCACTGTTTTTTGACACTGTTGCTTATAAATGAATGATTGTTAAGCATTCTGGCAACTGATTATTTATATTCTGATTATATGATGTGTAGAAATTAAGTGTTTTCAGAATATTATATTTCTTTTATCATAACAACTCATATTTTTTGCATTTAGCTTTGTGAATGTTTTTGTATAATAAGCTATTCTATATTCTTAGTATCACATGATATATCATTTAAACTGTTTCAACATGTAACTGTTTTTCATGCTTTATTTTATACTTTATTGTACTCTTGAATTTCATGAAAATTTTATTTAGGTTTTCTTAAAATCTATATATGTGGAATAATTTTGTTTATGTGCACATCCATGTGAAATTTTCTATTAGTTATATTTCTGCTACAAGGAAGGTAGTTGTTTAATGAGTATTTAATTCTTAATTAGTTAATTGGGAAAACTAACTGAACTTATAATTTTAAGCTTACATTAAAAAAAAAAGACTTGCATTTAGATAATTGTATCAGATAAAATGGCATTTCTCTCGAGAGGCAAGAAGATTGACCTTTACAACTTAGCAATAGAATTAAAAGTTTCTGTTACTTCTGATGATAAAATTATCGACTTACGTGACAAAATCACTACTTGCACATTCTTTATGGATAATGAGCAGTTTGTCAAAGAAATGTTAGATAACATAATTGAAGAACGTAAAATGCTGGATAGCAATAAGAAAATAGAAATGGAACTAACTGAACAGAGAGCATTTGAGCTTGAAAAGCTTAAATTGCAGGCACAAAATCCTCTAACGTCCATAGATAATCCTACTCAAATCAATTCTAACCCCGTGAGATTGGATTTGAAAACAGTGTTACCCACATTTATTCCTGATGCAGATGACATGTCATTGTTCCTAACAATGTTTGAAAGGCAGATGAAGCTTCTGAATGTACCTGCAGATTTTTGGGTATCACACTTAATTGGAGTCCTTCCAAGTGATATTGCCAGATTGATAGCGAGAGAACCAGAAGAGATGTTCAGAAATTATGCCCATATTCGCAATATATTATTACAAAGATTTAAGTTGACAGCAGACCGATTTAGAGTTCTTTTTAGTCGGCATCAAAAACGGGATAATTCCACCTGGAGAGATTTCTTTTTGAGCTTAGAACCTACTTTGAAGGTTGGCTAAAAGAATTAGAAATTAACTCATTTGATAGGTTAGCAGATCTCATCATTGCAGATCAAATTAAGAAAAAGTGTCCAGCAGACTATAAGAATCATTATTTAGATAGTTGGGAAAAACTAATTGATCCTGTTGCATTAGTAGAAAAGCTGGACTTATATGAAAATATAAAATCTCCTTCACAAAAAGTAGTAAATTTCTCCAAAACACAAGAGCTATACAAACCTCGGTTTCCTAGAAATACCAATAATCAAGAATTTAGGAAAAACCATTCCACCAAAAGGGAAAGGAATATTTCGGGTAACCACAACAGTACTTTTGCTAGCCCTAGCTGCATACAATCACAAAATGTCAACAACACTGTTTGTCGTTCCCCTATTTCTTGTTATGGTTGTGGCAATCCAGGTTTTATAAAGGCAAAGTGTCCAAAATGTTCATTAAAGAAAGAGCGTGCTTCTGTTAATGCTATACAGATGTTCACATGTGTTACCTCTCCAGTACCTCTATTCGAAATTGAAGTTTATGAAGCTACTGGCACAGTTTGTGCTGACACTGGAGCCAGCCAGTCAGTTGGTGGAGAGTTGATGTTTAAATTTTTAAAGAATCGTGGTCAGAAATTCAGAGAACTTTATCTTCCTATGTGTCTGGCTGATGGTCAACAATCCACACCACTTGTTCAAAAGGCTACAGTGCCAATCACTGTATGTGGACGAACTTTTCAAACTGATCTAATTTTTCTTCCACATGCAAAGGGGAACCGGACACTACTAGGTGTTGACTTTTTAAAAATATCAGGAATTGTTATGAACATGCGTAAGAACTATTGGTATTTTGGTGACAAACCAAACTGCAGAATACCTTTTGCAAAAGATATTCCCTTGCCTACAAACGACAGTCCTGTCGAATTAAATAATAGTTCTTGTCGCACAAGTTCAATTTCCAGTGATGTTCCAGTACAGAGGAACCCTGCAGAGGAAACTGAAACCAGTGATCATCATTTGCGTGAAGAAGAAGGACAGGACCTTGATGCAAAAGAAAGAAACGACTTAATAGTCCTGCTTAATGAAAATAAAGATGTTTTCAGGCTAGGGGGAGAACCAACTCCATTTGTAAAACATTTTATTAACACAGGTGAACATCCACCAGTTTCAACAGCTCCTTACAGAATATCTCCAAACAGGAAAGAACTTTTAAAGAAAGAAATTGATAACCTTTTGAGTAATAATATTATAGAGGAATGCGAGTCACCATATGCAGCTCCAGTAGTCTTGATTCCAAAGTCAAATGGAACAGTTCGATTGTGTATAGATTATCGTAAGCTAAATGCGATTACTATTCCCGACAAATATCCATTACCTCTCATGGATACCCTGTTACATGATGCAAAATCTACTGCTTTTATGTCTACCCTTGACTTAAAATCTGGTTATCTTCAAGTAGAGGTCAACCCATCTGATCAAGACAAGACTGCATTCGTATGCCCTTTTGGTACATTTAGGTACAAAAGAATGCCATTTGGACTCCGCAATGCCCCAGCAACCTTCCAGAGACTTATGGACCAGTTTCGTAATGGATTACCTAAAGTAAACATTCTGGTATATTTGGATGATATTGTTGTACTGTCCGAAACCTTTGAACAACACATTGAAGACTTAAGAATGGTCTTTGACAGACTTAAAAAATTTAAATTATGTGCTAACAGAGGAAAATGTAAGTTTGTCTGCTCCCGTGTGAAATATCTTGGATTATGGATAACTCCTAAAGGAATAGAAATGGATCAAGATAAAACTGCAGCAATACAAAACATTCCTTACCCCAAAAATGTTAAGCAGTTACAATCATTTTTACAAACCTGTTCTTGGTATAGAAAATTCATCCCGAATTTTTCAGATATTGCTAGACCCATTAGCAACTTGACAAAGAAGAGTGGACATGGAGTGAAAAGGAGCAACAAGCCTTCCAGACTTTGAAGCAATGTTTAATAACTCCCCCCGTACTAAGACAAGTTGATGATAAAAAATCTTTTACCATCCGAACAGATGCTAGCAGTTATGCCCTAGGTGCAGTTCTTCTACAAGGAGAAAGTCCAGCCGAAGAACAGCCAATAGAATATGCCAGTAGACTCTTAAGCTCTGCTGAGAAAAATTATTCAACAACTGAGCGAGAAGCCTTGGCTGTAGTTTGGGCCTTAAGCAAATTTAGAGGCTATATTGAAGGCACAGAAATTACAGTGGCATCAGACCACCAACCATTAAAATGGCTAATGAGTTTAACGTCACCCACTGGAAGACTAGCCCGATGGGCACTTCAGATACAATCTTACAATCTGAAGATTGATTATTTTCCAGGAAAATGCAATGTTATTGCAGACATGCTTTCCAGGACTGTGGCTAAAGATGAAGAAACCGCTTGTGAATTAAAAGCTATAGTTATTGATTTCCCTACAAGAACTGCTAGTGAACCTAGGGCTGAACAATTGAAGGATCTTGAATTAACCAAGATTATTGATTGCTTTGAAAATCCCAACAAGGGAGTTGACTTTGCCAATTGGACTGACAGAGGGTACATTATGAACCAAGGCGTACTCTATCGATATTCACCACATGCTGAAGCTGATGAAGCTCAATTAGTTGTCCCTTCTCATGAGAGAGAGAAGATATTAAAATTACATCATGATGCTCCCACTGCTGCGCATTATGGAGATGATGGGACCTTTTCTAGAATATCTTCAAAATATTACTGGACTGGTATGAGGAAGTATATTACTGAATATGTGAAAAGTTGTGCAGAATGCATTAGGTATAAAGCCACAAATCAAAAACCTGCTGGTCTTTTACAAACCCCAGTTCCAGCCCAACGATTTGAAAGTATAGCAATTGATCTGTTTGGTCCTTTACCAGAAACTAGTGAAGGCATGAAATGGATATTCATAGTTGAGGATTGTACAACAAAATGGGTAGAGTTATTCCCATTAAAGCAAGCTACTGCTAAAGAATGTGCGTTAACACTTCTAAATGAAGTTTTTCTTAGATATGGATAGCCTCGTCGTCTAATAAGTGACAATGGGATTCAATTCGTTAGTGCGGTAATGCAACAGTTATGTTATGTTTTAAATATCAATCAAAGTCTCATTCCTGTATATCACCCTCAGGCAAATCCAGTCGAACGCAAAAATAGAGATTTGAAACCTCGCTTGACAATGATGGTAGCTAACAACCATACATTATGGGCTGAAAAGTTACCAGCTATTAGGTTTGCAATTAATACTGCAAAATGTGAGTCCACAGATCATACGGCAGAGTACCTAACCTTCGCCAGAGAATTACGAACTTTGGATCACGTAAGTACTGATCTTCGGTCTATCATCCATAATGATAATTTTGTACCGGAATTCACACCCTATTTAAAGCGTTTTGCAGGATATATGTCACAAATTAAAGAAAATATTGAGAAGAATCAAGATCGTCGAAAAACATTTGCAGACAAATCTCGTAAGCCAAGTCCTGTCTATAAAACTAATGATCTAGTCTGGGTAAAGCTTCACCCACTGAGTAAAGCAAGCCAAGATAGAAGTGCAAAATTGATGCCTAGGAAAGATGGGCCCTACATTGTGCTATCCCAGAGATCTCCTACTACCTTTGTGGTAGCCAGTTGTGACAAACCTGATGAACCTTTAGGTGTTTACCATGCATCGGCTTTAACTCCTTTTTTAAGTAACACTAACACAGAGACCCAATCTCCTGTAGTGCCTCTCAGGAGAAGAGGAAGACCTCGAAAGCAACCATTGCCTCCTCGAGGAACTGCTGGAGAGAATGCCATGCCTGACATTACACCACCTCGCCGAGACGGCTTTCGGAAGTGTAGGGGGAGGATGTAACACTGCAATTTACCACTACCTTCCATGTAACTATTAAACGGTAGCCAGATGGCGCCACATGTTCTTTTTGGCGAGCAGGACGACTAGCGAGCGGAAGCGCAAAGGAAGCCGAAAGACTTGGTAAAAAGAACGATGTAGTCATGTTCGTGAATCTGTGTTTTATTTATGTATTTGTATCCTGTCTTGTGTTGTGGAACGTGTCGAGCATTAAATAATGTTTGTTCCTGAAGCCATCCTGGCTGTTCATTATTTCGTCCTGAAATAATTTCAACATTGGAAGGATTACAAGAATAAATTAATTAAGCTTTTGAACAATGATGGAAAATGTGTCCCATTCAACAAAATTAAATTTAATTTTTTCTATTAATTAATATAGATTATAAATGAATTTTGAATTAATAACAAAAATGAATTAAAAGAGGAAAAATTAAGTCGTATTGTTTTAAGTTTTATTGAGTTCAATACTATTCGTATATGAAAATTGTGATATGCAACAAAAGACTTTTCATGCATAGTTAATTATAAATGTAGTTATGAGGAAAAATATTAAATATTCCTGCAACATTTCTTTTATAATACCTCATTAAAACTTTTTCTCCGAATATGTTATAAAACACTACATTATCAAAAGAAATGCTTAAATCATCTTAATGAAATACAAAATATTCAAAAATATGATTAATTGCATGTAGCAAGATCAAATATTTCCATTTCTTAATCATTAGCAAACTCATTAAAATTTTTCAAAATGTTACAACTTTAGTTTATATGTTTCAATTTATCTACATGATAATTTATCTACAAAAATGTTGAAAGGTTTAAGAGGAAATTAATGTTTAAATTCTTCAAGAAATAATTAATATTATAACCCTTTCCGAAATTTAGATAAATATTATTCTTTATTATCAAGGAGGTAAATTGAAAGGAAAAGAAAATATTGAGCACATATCTGTAAGACAGATTTTCAATAAAATTTCGAATTTCTCAAATCATTGATGATCTGTTTAATATCGCTTGATATTCAAACTCAAAATATATATCTGTGAAGAAACACACACATATTCCAATAAAGAACAAAATGCACATTAAATATATGTAAGTTGAAGAACTCTTTATAAGTATCCAACGTTTATATGTTAATAAATATAATATTTTTAAAGCATTTTAAACAAATTATGTTACTGATCCATAAATAATTACTTTTCTTATTCAATTAATCAAAAATGATGCATAAAAAACTCTTGCATTTTCTTTTCTGCAGTGAATGAATTAATAGATAAATATACGTTTTCTCCACAAAAAGTTGTTCGTGTTATGAACTTATTCAATATAATTTCAACTTATATAATTTCAATAACATTAGCATGGTTTTGAGCTGTTAAATAACAAAATATTGCTTAAATTCTAATACTCAGGTTTTTAAGAGATAAAAGAAAAAAAAAAGTAATAACAATAAATAAACAAAATTTACTAAAGATTGGAAATAGGAATCTCAATTCAGTTCTTAGGGAAACATTTCTTTTGTCACGATGTGTAATAATGATGTTAGTGAGGAACGTAGTGGAAATCTCACCGAGACCCACTTATTGAATTATCTCAGAACAAGATGTCAATACAAATCTATAATTAACCTTTACTTAAATGAAATTAAGTAAATGTTAATTATATATTGAACAAAACTGATTGAACTGATTGGATAACAAAAGAATTTAAGACTAGAGAAAAAAATGATTGATATCTAGCAGATAAACATATATTTAAAAAAGCTCGAGAATCAACCATTTTCGACGCTTTAAAAATATTTTTGACTTTTCAGTTAACAAAATAGCTAAAGTAGTTTTTGCAAGCTTTTACTTCGGATTTTTTTTTTTCATAATCTCTTCAAAATTAATGTTTTTGGCTATTTCATTTTCAATGAAAAAGATTTACTTGACACCGTTGTTAATCAAGGATGACTTTTAATCAACTGATTGGAGATGTAGATCTCAGACATACCGTTAAAACGCCAGTACAGTACAAACCGCAAGCCCTTACAATTTATTTTAAGAAATTATTATTTAGTATTATTTGTAACGAGTTCCTCACAAGACAATTTTTCTCTTCAAAATAATACAAAGTAAATTAATGCATTCTTAGGCTCCAAGAACTGGAATTTTCAGAATAATTTTAACAGTGAACTCACACTCTATTTTATGATAAATTGTTTACATATAATGATAATGTTTGAATAAAAATTTATAAATTAACAAAATAAAAACATGTAAAAGCTTTTTTTTAACCTTAAAAAGAAATGATAATGGTACGTGTAGTTTTATATTGAAGTTGAAGATTTGTATATTATTAAACTGAATAATCTCTTTTTTTCTCTCTTCCAGGTTTATTTGCAATTTGGTTAAACTTTTTATACTTCTAGGTAATTTATTGTACTTATTCGAGACTATGTTAAACTTCTTTGAATATCATGCATGTATTTGCCTACCTCAGACATTAGAATGACATTTTTCCGAATTTCAATATTAATCTCAGTTCTGGAGCTCATTTTCACATTTAAATATTTTTTCTCCTAGAAATCAAATATTATTATAATAAAAGAAAAAAAAACTATTATACTGAATCATTACAAAAAATAATGGTAGCGAAATTGAAATTTTTGTAGAGTTTATACTCAATTTTATTGCCTTGCAATTTGGAGCTTTGATGTAAAAGTTTTGATTCTTAAATTCTTATGTATTCTTCTCTTTTGTTTTTTAGTCTAATACATTTTATAATATGCACTTTAATGTTCCTACAAATATTAAATTTAAGTGAGTATTTAATAACATTGTTTTAGAACTCTCCATACAGAGAGAAAGGTTTATATTCAATTTTGGGAGATATTGCGTTTATTCTACGCAGGACGTGGACAAGTTTAGAAGGAGAATAAGTAAGATTGAATATTTATTTATTCATTTTAATTTGCGTTACTATACCATGTTGCCTAAATCTTCCAATCACGGTGTGATATGCAATTTGTATCAGTAAGCTGCTTTTGGGTGCGAATGGGTTTAACATAAAAAAAAAAATCTCGAATAATTTTCATTTCTGTTTGTTATTTTTTTTGCATACTCATATGATCAATTGTTGAAATTACTTTTATTTAATACATATAAATTCACTCGGTTGGATCTCTCCAGTGGATATATTTGTATCGGTTGAACTCTAATTTGACTTTTGAACTGTTGCTTATTTTTCAATTGTTTATCTAACTGTATTGTTTTATGCGACTAAAACTGCACTTTAACTGTGAGAAAAACGGTGAAAATGTAACTAACTCTACCTCTGTAGCTGTATGCAAAAAGGTAACTGTAAATGTATTTCGATTTGGTTGTGTAGTTCCGCATGCGGTCGTGTACTCATGCATGCTCCCTTTTCTTGTAACTTGTGTTGTGATAAATAATATTCTTATGAAGTTATTTCTGAAGTAATTTTCTTATGAAAATTAGCTTATTATCGACTAGCTTTAATCCAGAAAAACGAAATGAGTAGATATCCGTAATCTGATTAACTACAGATTCTGTATACTCTTTTTATCCTCTATCTAATAAAATAGGAGAGATAAACAAGATAAATGATTAAACTCTTTGTTTTTTCGTTACGAATTTAAAATAATTTATATTCAAACACAGGAAAAATGGTTATGATAACCATTTGTCATGTGTTTAGAAGGACAGATTAATAATTGAAAAATTAACTTTCCTCTATAGATGGCGTAGTCTTGGTCGTCCAGTAGTCATGGCCGCTGATTAGCGACAGGCGTTGTTTCGTTGAATTCTAACCTCGAGTCCTTGTGCCACTAGAGCCACTGTGTAGCGGGGCTCTGTCAAGACTCCAAGTCTTCCCGTTGGCGTGATGTAGAAATCTGAAGAGGGAGGTGTCTGCTTCAGTTATCGTCCTCATCGTTTGACCGAGGTTCAAAGTTACGAAATCCATCGCATTTTGTTGCTTCTAAGGGTGAGATTAATAATCAATCAACCAGTAGGTGGGTGTGTTTAATGACTAGTTTGTTATAAAGTAATTTGCGGAGTGGAAGGTTTCGATCTAGAATGCATGTTTCATCACTTCTGCCTGTTCAATGCCAGACTCAGCAGTTCAAAAATTACTTTTAATTCTATTTCCAAGTCTTTATTTCTAGGCTTTGTGGTCTCAGTATCTCGGTCATGGTCACGAACTTGTAAACGGCATTGTTTTCATCGCGTCGGGGATTCGAGCCCTGCTGACATTAAAAATTCGCCGTGTAGCAAGGCTGATGTACGTTAAATCTGTTGAGGTCCGTAGTCCTTCCGTTTGTAGAGTGTGGTAGTTTGGAGAGGAAGGGGCCAGTTCAAATGCCGTCCTCATCACTTGAACGTCAAATTACGAGCCCGTGGCCTATAGCCTTCGAGTTATTTCTAAATGCGATGTTATTGAATAATGAAATAATCATTTCTAGACTTATTTGATACATTACATTATAAAGGGGATTTTTGCTGAGATTTTTTCAATTAATAGTATTTCATTTTCTCCTTATAATACACACACATACCCCCCCATATATATATATATATATAAGCTTAAAAATTAAGCTGAGTTATTCTATAATTATTCTCGAAATTTATATACAATAGGGTCATTAATAATATCTTTGACAAGCGAGACAATTACTTGTTTCCCAATAATAGAGTTCGTTTCTTTGACAGTATTTAAAATTTAAATATTTGAAAGAAAACATAGTATAATTTTAATCTTAGGAGTATTAAAGTAGTTAATATGACTTTGAAGTTTCCTTATAATATAAATAAGTTAGTTCATATTTGTATTAAGGCTGGTTATTCAATTTCTTTTTTAAAACGAGAATTTAAAGTATAAAAATTTATAAACCAGACTAATTTATTTAATTATAAATAGTGTAATTCGCTTCCTTTTGTTTCTTTTTTTGTATTTAATTTCTAAATGGGTTTTTTTTTAATTAAACTCTAGTTTTTTTCCCCTTAAATTTAATTATTTTTTTCATGTATTATTGCTAGTTATTTTTTATGTTGTAGTTTGCATTGGATTTTGATTTAAATTAGAGTTTTTCTGATGTTTTTTCATTCGTTTTTTAATTTTCAATTATTGCTGACTTTGATTACTCATTTTGTAATATAAGGTGTTTGTCTTTGTTTAAAGAGCTATGAATGATTGCAAAGGTTGGATCATTCAAACATGTTTAAGCAAAGTACCACTATCCTAATCTATTAGCAATATTACATGGCTTATTTGCATTTCGGTCATTTTTAAAAGATTTCTTTTTTCTATTATCCATCTTGCTACACACACACACACACACACACACTTTGCTTCGTTTTCTAAATTTAATTATTTCTTAAATATTAATGTAAATATTTTATCCAAAGCATTTTCCAAATGCTACACCTATTTTTTTTTAATTCTAAAAACTAGAAACTCAGTTCTGAGCAAACAAAATAAAATCAGCTCAAAATAATCTTCTTCATTAGATGCAGGTAACTGTCAGAAAGGTTCATGTGCTCCAAATAAAATCTTATTATTCTTTTATTTAAAGATTTTTATTTTCGTCTCATACTCAAATCACTGTCTTCCTCTAATTACTAAATCTTAGTTACCTAAATTCCGAAGTAAATCAACAGAATAATGGAAAATCAAAAAATTAGCCAACACTATCACATCCTGTATTTACGGCAAATGTTGCAAGTTTAAACAATACCAAAAAAAATCAATAATTCTTTTTTAAAAGATGGAAATATTTGCTTCAATTCTGTTCAAGATTTTCCTTGGCGTTGGGATATCTTGCTTTTACTTATCTAATGATGGATATATAATATAAAAGATCACATCTTTTAAAAATTCGCTTAAATATTTTTTATTCAGCGTGATACTGATTATTAATGATTTATGATAAAATAGTAATAGTACCCTTAACAAATTTGTAATTCGACTTTTGTCTATTAAATTGTTGATTTCTAGAACAAAGTCTTTAAGTTTTAAATAAATTAAATTCTTTATTTTATTTTTTGTTTTTTTTTTGATTTTCTAATACGCCTAAACCCTAGATGTTTAAAAGAAAAAGAAAATTGACGTTTAACAAGATCAACAAGATTTAAATATAAGCATCTTCTTGTTGTGTTCACTCTCAAGCGTTTCTCTGTCGACAAAATGTGATTTCGCACTTTTTCAGTGGTGCGGCACAATCTTAACTAACCAAGCAGAAGTGTTTTCTCTTCTGCCTTTTCTTCAATTGTTGCCTAAATCTGTTTTTTGATCTAAATAAAGTTGTTTAAGTTCATACAGTCCACTTCTTAATTTCAACTGAGCTCACAAGGAAAAATGTTTAATTAGATTAGGAGGAAAAAACTTTAAAAATTTTAAACTGTATTTTAAATCATAATATTTTGAGTATAGTAGTTTTTAATAAAAACTATAAATGTATCAATTGATGTTTTGATAAGAAAGTGATCAAGTTTAAAATAATTATTAAAGAACAAATTAACTTGTTTAAAAGCTCAGAAAAGGAATTTCTAAAGATTTGAAATTTCCTTTCTTTTTGGAAAAGGTTATCCTCTTGTACGTATAAAATTATTTAAAACATTAAATTTACTCACCAGACATATGTTTCTGATATTTTTTAATTTCATGAAGAAAATTAGGCATCTCTATTCGGTTTTCCTATTCGATTCCTTCGGTTCCCTATTCCTTTCATCTCTATTCTGATTTGTTGTTGGTAATGATGCGATTGCTTAGTGTCAAAATTTGGAGACGCAAAGCCGCCTGAACTGGAGCGAAAAAGAAAAACTCAAGGAAATACATTTCATTACTTGAATCTAAAACATAAATGTGCGTAAATCCTCAGGAACTGACAGTTCGGCACTCCAAATTGTAGATTCATCTCTGCAGGGTTTAACAAGCTTATTCAAATGTAACAGTAACAGAAAGACTTCCGGCTATTTCTATCGTAAATTGTGAGAGTCGTCGTGAAAGTGGTCGCTGTTATCAAAACTACAGGATTCCACTTCAACTGCAAATTGCTTCAAACAAAAATCGGACAAATTATGCATATGTGAATTGGAGCACCTCGATTGGTGATACATCAATCAAAAATTTTGCTGGGTTCAGTGTTTGTTTCTACAATCATTGTTATTGTTAAATCAGTGGAATGGGATCAAAGAAAGGGAACACCAAAGACTATGTAGCCAGAATGTACTATTTCACTAATTCCAATTATGGTATATAGAGCGCGAACACTACTGTTTAACATTCATGAGAGATGCCCTTGGATTCAAGCTCCTAAAGTGCTAAACCTCATTCGTGTTTTATGACATGCTTGGTGGATGAAAGTAAATGAATAAATTAATCATAAATTGATTGATCTTTAGACGCATATTAAACAACATGGGGTCTATAGGCAAGACTTGTAATATGAACTTCGATCAAGTGAATGGACGACACCTGAGCCAGGCACCTCTTTCAACTTCTATACCACCTAACCTCGAGCAGATTTAGTGTACATCAGCCCACTACGGTGGATCTTTAGTGGCATCAGAACTCGAATGCACAATCGACGAACAATGCCCTGATTAATAAACGTGACCACTAGATTATCACAGCCCCTGCATCATAATAAACTATTAAAACCGAGTAATTTTTCTAGTGCTACATAAAAATACAGTACAGTAGGAAGAATTGTATCTAACTTTGCAAAATGGAAAGTATGTATGTGTGTGTGTGTGTGTGTGTGTGTGTGTGTGTGTGTGTGTGTGTGTGTGTGT
>BMAW01112801.1:774922-824256 GCA_019974015.1 Nephila pilipes
AATTATGTAAATGCTAGTGCACATATGCATATTCTGGTTTTTGATTCATTAATGTGAAATGTAAATAACAAATTTTTCTCGTAAAATGATTCCAAATTCTTATCACTTGGGCTGTTGTTTTTGTTTTTATCTTCAGCAAGCTGTATAAATATATTTTTCTCCATCATTATGAAATGTATATTAGAGAAAGGGCAGAAAAGTTTGTGCTATATAATTATAACTCAAGCAATGAAACCTAGCAAAAATTATAAAATATGAATGTAAATTATACTAATCCAATGAATTGTTTGTCTCAAAGTACATGATAATGCAAAGTAGTGTTGTTTATCCACTTGTTTTAGTACCTCTGGGCTTGAATAGGGTTGTTGTAGAAGTTTTCTAATAAGTATACTGGAACCAATGTCATTTACAAAAATGAATACAGTGGAATGTGGTCTCACAATATAGAGAGCAATTACATTATAGATATGCATTATATATGTTTGAGGTTTGGCTATTAAATAATGAGACTGACTCTATTATAAAAGAAGTATGCATGCTTCAAACTCCAACGACTGATAGATGTTAAGCATGAAGTCGTCTCTTTCAAATGCAGTGTCTTTCGCTTTTGTAAACAAATCCGTATACCCATGGCCTTCTTTCATATTAGAGTTATTTTTTGTTTTGCTGGAAAAATGATAAGTGAGCAGCAAAATGTTGTTGTGAAATTTCACATGAAAATTGAAAAAGATCGATACAGATAATTTATTGAAAGAAGTGTGTGACAATGAATGTTTATTGATTGCACATGTTTTGAAATGGTTTAAGCATTTTCAAGATGGCAGAGAAGGTGTTGACGAGGATTCAAGCCTAGAATATTCTTCCATTTAAAAAACAGACGACAGTGTCAAAAAAAACCAGCAATCTGGTTTGATTTTGGTTAAGTATTCATGCAATTTCTGAGACTGTAGGAATTGACAAAGATTCTGTATTGCAAATTTTTCCACCAGGACAATGCACTTCCTCATTGTACATTGTCTATCATGAGCTTTTTAGTCAAATACAGCATCCCAGTGGTTAGACTATCTGCTTTATTTGCTCGATCTTGAGCCATATGGTTTCTGTTTCCTGAGGTGAAATCTGCATTAAGAAGAAAAAGATTTAAGTCTGTTGAAGCTGTGAAAGAGAAACAGCTTGAGTCCTGAAGGAGGTGACAGAAGACTTCCAGCACTGTTTCGAACAATGGAAGATTCACATGAAGTGTTGTAGGGATAGAGGAGGGGTGTGTATTACCCTCTGACTGCTCAATTTGTGGACTGAAATCGCTTCAAAAATTGTGTATTTTTTTGTTGTATTATGCCTGAAAATGCCGTAATTTAGTGGACAATGAACGAGATTTGTTGGCCGAAATGTAAATTACACATCTAATATTGTATATAATTTATTTCTGTGGTTAAACAGGGGAAATAAAGGAACAAAACACATGCCCGCGGTATGAGCAGCCAGAGGGTTAAAGGTGATGATAAGTAAATATTTATGACATCAAAGTAAAATGTTTTACAGTGTCAGTCTCATTATTAGCTACATCTCATATTTGCTATTTTAAATTACAGTTAGAATAGTATTGTTGCATTAGTTTTCTTAAATGCTTAAATTTTGTTTTAGAATCCACTTCAGATGCTGTTCCTACTATTGGTTTTTCAAGTATTTCTTTAAAACATGGAAGATATAATATAACTATTTATGATCTTGGTGGAGGACCTAAGATTAGAGGCATTTGGAAAAAGTACTATGCCTTAGTACATGGACTTATATTCGTCGTTGATGCAAGCGACCCTCAACGTCTTGAAGAATGCAAGACTGAAATAAAAAGTGTTTTAACTCATGACAAGATTGCTGGAAAACCAATGTTAATGTAAATAGTTAAAAAAAATTTATATATATGTAAAAACTAAGCATAATTTTTGAAGATACTAGAATCTTTTTTTTCCCCTCTCAACTCTAATTTAAGCTAGAAATTTGATCTATAATTGTATCTGCTACATTATTACGCTTCTTGTTTATGATAATTCAAAAACTACCAATAATTTTTTTAGAAATGTATGTTCTTTAATAACTTGAATAATTTTTATATATATTATTATTATTCACAATATCTTTCTCTAAAGTTTATGTTCTTAAAATTTTTCCATTGAATTTTATATTCATTGATGATTTACTTGTTAGTGTTTTATTATATTTGAAAGGATTTTGGGTTAAAGTGAAGTATAGAGTGCCCTGTGGCAACTTTCAAGGAAAAAGTGCCAATTTAGAAATGAGAACGCCTAAGTAGTGATATGAAATGAAGTAGAGTAATGAAAAATTACCATAATCTATATTGCAATATTTAGATTGTTATCACATCTAAAAGTCACCAATCATCAAGGGGGACCTACAACCTCACTGAACTGGATTTTGGTTTACACAGAACCAATTATCTGACCATAACTGTAGATATTAATAACTGAATTTTTTAGATGCATATATAAAATATGATAAACTTAAAAAGTGAAAAGGATATATATTAATGATAATGTTCTTTAATTTCACTTATCAAATTTTTTTGTTTCCTTTTCCCATAGATATATTGCTATTAAGGTTATACAAATTGAAATGTATTTTTTTTTATGCTTGATTTTAAATATTAAAGTATCGTATCAAAATTTAAATTAAAATATTTCTATCATATTTATCAAAAAACAGTTTAATAAACTTTAATTATAATATAGGAAAGCAGTCTATGTTTTAAAAAAACCTGTATGAGTCATTAACATAGGACTGAAGAAACTTTGGTTAAAGTCAGGAATAGGGTATCCTCTAGGCAATTGGTGACGAAACTTGGCGACTTTCTAGATAGGTCATCAAACGTGTGTGACTTAAGCATTGAGTATGCTTAGGGTTACCATAAGCTAAATCACCATGCTTAAATCATCATCACTCCCAAAAGTTGTCAATGCTTCCAAAAGTTGCCATTCGCATAGGGGACACCCTATTCCCGACTTTAACTGAAACTTTAGTTTTAGAAACAAAGAAATTTTTTCTTAAACAGCTAGTAGTTTAGTGCAGTGAATACAATACTTTTGGGAGCATCTCCTCCCCAAAATCATTTCCTCACAAGTATTTAAAAAGCAAAACAAAGAAGTTGCCATTGTGCTACAGATAAATACTGGATAGATGGCACTGGTGTGTGACATGACAATATAATTATTTCATTCAAAAAAATTCCATATCAATAAAAATTTAATGTAAATAAATATAGGGGAAACAAAAAAGAATTTATGGTAATAATATAAATTGATCCAAACAATGAGGGAATAATACATTATGTGTAATGTATTTATAATAATTATAAGTAATTATAAATAAATATAGTTATAAGTCATAATTATAAATTGTAATTTTAAATAATTCTAAGTAATAACTATTTTAAATTATAAGTAATTATAAAATATTTACTATAATCATTATAATGTATTTTATGCATCTAAATTTATACATTATATTGTAATATAAAGAATAAAACAAGTAATTAAAATTTATTTTAAACATTTAAAATTAAAGAAATGTAAAATAGTAACTTTATACAGTTAGAGTTGTACAAAAAATAGACTTTTTTTTTAATAGTTCAATAAAGGAGGATAAATTCATGAATTTCAAATTAAACATTTGACCTCTTTTTATGATTAAATCTTTATCCATGCATCTTTGTAAGAAATACATTTTACCCTTTCACCCCAAATCATAAAAAAAAACATAAATCATACTTTTCAGACATACTTAAAATAATCCCTCTAAGACATTCAACAATGAATGATTTGGAAAAAAAAGAACTATAAAACATATTTATCAAAAATCTGCTGCTGTTTTTCAAAAATCGTTTGCCATTTTTAATAATTAGCAATCAAGCAAGAAAACATGACATATGTAGAAGTTTCTTAAAAGAAGAATTAATAGATTAACCAAAAATGAATTTGCCAGATTGAAATCATTATCACACTTTGAAATTGCCAATTGGTATATGATACATTGCTTGAATCTTTGGATTGAATTCGGTTTTGAATCAAGTTTTTGTTGAATGGACTAAAAATGAATGAACAAATTGGATTGTTCTCTTTGTAATTTTAAAATAAGGCCATTCAAATGTCTGATTAAATCTGTATAAAATACCTTCTGTAACTACTCATTGCTTTGTTACTAAACTAGAGGAAATTTACTTTCATTCAAAAAAATTTTAATTATTGCTCGGAGCTCAAAAAATCTAGTTGAAACTTTTCCACAGCAAAGTCAGCAAGACAAGAAGTATATTATGGTGAGGCATTTCCTCTCCTTCAATGAACTCATGGAACTCATTATGATTGAACACATGTAATCTGGTATAATTAACAGCTGTAGTGGTTGGTTTTAAAATTGACATACACTAGCATTTTGCATACAAAGTCTGTTAATGATTGATGCAATGTTTGATTAATGATTTTGAACTACCTTCATTCTCTAAAGCCTTTCATAACAAAACAATGTTAGCTTTATTTTTTCTACGTATGTTTTTGCCACCGCCAAGTTTTTAATTTGGTTTTTTTTTTATCAACATTTTCAACTCCTTTAGAAATATTTTCTCAAATTATCAGGCCATTAATTATGTGAATGTCAAGAAACTCTTCATACATTTCATAATTCTTATGTATTCCTCGAATAAAAGTTAACACCTGAGCAGTATCTGAAACATCTGTTGACCACTTATGGGCCAGAGAAGACCATTTTAAGTATCAATTTTTGTTTGACACAATTGAGTGAATATATTTTCTATAGTATCATCTATTCTTCAAGCCACAGTATTTGCTGACAAGCTGATGTTTTTAAATAAAATTATTTTTCTGGATACATATATTCTGTTGATGCAATAATGCAATCCTTGATTAATTTGTCATCTGTAAAATGCTTCCCATGTTTTGTTATTAAATTAGCCTTGTGAAGCTTAGCATGAGCTGTTGCTTCTTCAGCATTTACATTATTAAATAACAATTGCTAAAATTTCAACCCATGTTTCAAAGATAAATATTTTTTTAACTTTTAGCGTGCTTTAAATCTGAAGTTATTCTGAGAATGTTGAATCTCATAATATTTTATATTTTGTTCTATAAGGAATGACATTGTTACATTGCAAATTACATACATTTCCTTAATACTTGATTCAGTTTAGAAATATTGACATTTCATTGATCTTGAAATGTTCTGCACTCATTACTCGTATCTCTTTCATTTTTTTTTTTTTTTTTTTCCATATTGAAACAAATCCACTCAAAATACACATAATTTCAAATTAAAATAATGCTAATTAATACTATTACTAGTCACAGTATATTTTGCTTTTCAAATTGCACTTGTTGCTTGAACTAAAAATTTGAACATTTCTTATTCTCTGTTGTCTCTTGTATTGTATACCACATGTCTTCAGTGTATAGAACATATTTCAAAATCTCAAAAGTACTTGAATCTTCCAGACAAACAATCATGCAGCAGAATTTTTCCAAAACATGCTCCAGTTATGCTACACTCAATAAGATGATACTGTACTATTGGATTAACCAAGCATAACTGACATTTTAGCATAATTCCCTCATGATAGTGCTATACTATTGTAACTTTGAAATGTCCTGTGCTTCACTTAGCATGGTTATAACAATACTGAATGCACAGCATGCACATTGGCTATCTCTGCCACAATGATGTGTCTTAGACACATATCTGTCAGTACCAAGCAAAATTGCGAATTGAGCACCCTTGTAATGTAGATGTCTCATTCATCAGCTTGTCTCTAAATGTAAATTTGCATATAATTCAAAACTGCTGTATGAGCTAGTTAAGTCTTGGCACTTGGGAGTGAAGGAGTCTCTAGGCTAAAAAGTTTGGAGATTCCTGATTTAGAAAGTAACATAATGTATATTTTTTTAAGTAATCCTGATGTCAGTAAATGATATTGTTCAATTTTCATCAAATTTCTATTTAGTTTTTAATTACAGAACTGTGATTATACAATTATTTAAATGTTCTATTATTTGAAACCTATAGATTATTTTTGGCATTTTAGGTTAGTTAACAAGCAAGATGTTTCTGGTGCCATGGATGAAACAGAGCTGGTCAGTCGCCTTGATTTGGAAGTTTTAGTAAATGAACAGAAGTGTCCAACTCGTGTAGTAAGTTTTGCTTGATCTGTATTCAATTGTATTATATAAGATCTGTTCTTGAATAAGATTTTTCTCTTTGAAAATGTGAAGCATTTTATTCTGTTTAAATTTAATAAAATCTGTTTCTTAATAAATTTAAAATAAAATAAAATTTAATTCTGTTAAAAAAATTAACTTAGAATTTTTTTTTTTAATGTAGTATTCTATGAAAATCTTTGACAGCTTCATTTGAAGAAAAGAATATTTTGGTATATTCATATGATTTTTAAATATAGGAGGCTTCTTGTGCTTTATATGATGAAACAAAAATAAAGGATCCTGGTATACAGGAAGGTTTTAATTGGCTGATTGGTATAATTAGCAGAGATTTTAATGAGCTGCATAAGAGAGTTGAAGAAGAAGTAAGTGAGCAAAAGAAACAAGAGGAATTGGAACAGTTAGAAAGAATGAAGCGAGTTCAAAAAATTAGGGAAGAAAGGTATGATATATTGTTGCTAAATTTACTGATTTCGGTTTGAATGCTTATATATTTCACATCTGATATTATTTTATTAATGAAAGTTTTATTTTTTTTAAACTTTACTGTGTTGAATCTTTTTATTTTCCACTTTGTAGAGAAAAGCAAGCACAGAATACAGAAACTGCAAAAAGTGATGATTGCGATGATGACGATGATGATGTTGTAATTGGCAATCCTTTCAAATCTTGTGATGTTATTAAGGTACTTCATAAATGTTAATAATTTTCATAAAGTTGTTGACAAAATATTTAATTATGATAATATTCTGATTCATATTGCAAAATAAGTTATGTCAAAAGAGTTACTGATTTGGAAGAGAACAAGATTAATAATTCTTTTGGATGCTCATTATATTGCATAAATAGTTTAATTATAAAATGTGATCTTGTTTTTAAAAATTTTCATTGAAAACATGAATTTAAAAAGGTAACCTAACACTTACAGCTACCCTTGAACATAGAATCTTCTACTTACTGGCTGTAAGAATACAATTCTGTTCATTAATCTGCTTTCCCTTGAATGAGCACTCACTTTTCTTGCAAATTTTTGATTAAATGTAATCTGGTGTTTGCTTGAGCTCAATAGATGTATATTGAAAATTTATGAGTTATAACTATGATAAATTTCTAAAGTGATAGTTCTAATTATACTTTTAAAAATTAATTTTAAATATGTAAATAGCTTTAAACCATATGATAAAATTTAAATAAAATACTTCAATAAGTTATAAAAGTATCTCAGTTGCTTATTTATTTGCAGATAATTATGAAGCAATATGTTGTGTTAAACTTATTCTGTTAAATTTATAATTAATACTTACTTTTGTTTTGGATTTATTTGTATTGATAAGTTTTACAATTTTTAAAAGTAAGCTTTTGAAAGTATAAATTTTAAATTAACATTTATGGAACTTTTGTTAGAAAATTCTAATATTGCAATGGACAGAAAAAAAAAAGCTGATGGTTTTAAATATCTTAAAAACAGAGATAAAATGATGCAGCATAAGGATAAGGAAGAAGGGGGGGGGGACCTGTAAAATCATTACTAACATTTTTGTTGATGTATTTTTAAAAATATTATTAATACAATAGTAGCAGTAATATAGAGTAAAAGAATAGCAAAAAACATTCATATATACTGTATTTGCATATTTATATATTCTCTTATTGTTATAAAAAAATTTAGCTTCCAATAATATTTGCAAAAAATAAATAAAATCATGAAAACACTCTTGCTTTTTTTAAAAAAAATGGTCTGAACTCATAATATTCTTCTTTGCAAGATTTATCAGAATCTATTTATTTCTAAATTACTTCGAGTTTTGTTCACTTAATAGTAAGGGTTATTGTTATGTATTGTTAGTTTAATTTATTATTTTTATTTGAGTATCTTTTTTCAAGTACAGAATTTTTTTTCATGTCTCAGTTAAGCAACTATATTAAAAAAAAGTTACTAAAGTTTGTATGTTAAAAAATTATTTTTCTCTTGTTTCTTTACTAAAGTATTAATTACATATTCCTTTAATCAAAATATGATTTTTCTTTTTAAAATATAATTTATCTTAATAACAAGTATTTTATAAAAAAAAGGAATTGCAGGAATGATCAGAACAAAGTTATGTGATTTAATAGTAAATGTTTGCATGAAAAAGAGATAAAATAATTAATTATGCCTGTGGTAACTGGTTTTGCAGTAATTAGTTCCTCATGGGCACTTACATCCAAGCCTGGAAAACAATACTCTTTCTGTAATCTAGCAGATATTGGACCTGAGTATCACCAGAATATCGGATCACTGGGATATCACTAATAATAGATTCAACAACAAAAGCTATGTATTGCTGCATAAAATTTAAGGTAGTACATGTAAATAAAGTGTCAAACACACAGAGTAACTAAAGCTACTACAAATGTACCCCTTTGTATTCATAATCTACATTATTCCAATGGAATAAAAAGCATGAAATAACATCTGCAAGGTGTTTCTGTCTGTTGAGAAAATGCTGGATAACTGGCAGGACTGGAAAGATGAAATTCTAAATTATAGAGGGAGTACTGTATTTTTAATACTTATAAAAAGATTAGTTTCAGATAAAATTAATCAAGATGTTAGAATGTTTTTGAACAATATTTATTGAAAATTAAGCCTGAGAAATATGTTGCTACTCATTTTTATCCTTGTGCTATGATAAATTTTGTATTAGGTACAATATTTTTTAAATTGGCTCATGAAACCTGTTTAATAATTTGCAACAAAAATACATTTATTTGAAAAATGTCAATATTTCTCATTATAACTTTTGCATAGGCTGAACTTGAAGAAAAGGAAAGAAATAAAGCTTTACACTCAACTCCTACTGTTAAAGTTATTCATGTTAGTCCAACCAACAGTTCAGAGGCAAATAACCGAGAAGAAGTGATACTTCTACCTCAGCCTTTGAATAAGAAAGTACAAAACTTCACTGATACTATAGAAGCACAGCATAATTCTCTTATCACGGATTTAAATAATGGAGGTGTCCTTTCTCCATTTGCTTGTGAAGATGAAGGTAATTATTATTTATATTAAAGTATTCTAAATTATATAATGAGTTTATGTATTGTATTATTGAAATTTTAAAATATTAGGCATATAGTTAAGTGTAGAAAGTCCGAGTAATCTCGAAAATTTTCAAAACCTTTTATCAATATATTCTATTTAGTAAATTCTCATTGACTATTTTTTTTAAAAAATTGTATATTGATTTAAGAAAAACTTTCCTTAATATAATGTTTGTTTTATGTAACAGTTATTATATATGTCACATCATCTTTAAAATAAATCACAAAATTATCAAATTTTAAATTTATTATTGTGTTTCCAATGCTTTTTCTAAGTCTAAAGTTTCTATTTTGAATAAACAATTATTAACTTTATAAATTCATAATTATTTCTTATCAGCCTGCTTCCTTTCTATCTACAAAGATTAAAAGCATATCATATTATTCCTGTGTATTGTCACATATTTGGTCTACTGGGATGCATATGGATAAACCTGCAGTAGTTAAGCCAAATCGCCCTCACACACTCGAAATAAATCATCACTTCTTCCTTCATCTCTTATAGGGTGTGCAATTGCATGAATATGTATTTATGGAATATTACATATTTAATGTGTTATAGAAATAGCACATACAATTATTAGAGTTAATTAGTATTTGAATACATATAATTATCATTATATATTATTTTAAGAAACTGAACATCAACATCTAAATTTTTTGATAGACTCGTGAATTGAACAAATCTATTTTGTTTATACATATTTAATGGCGATAATTTCTTAATGCAAAATGTTATTTTAATATTATACAATATTGTATTTATTCCTATAATAATGTACAAATACTCAAATGTCTTTTTATTTAAAAATGTGTATCATGTTAAAATAACTAATCAATGATAATTTAAACTTTTTGGGACAGTTGGCATACAAGTGAAACAGTGTGTTTGTTTGTTCACCCCAACCATCACATATATATCAAAGTCTTCGAACATTTTAAAAACCAATATTTTGGGTCACTAGTAAAAATTGCATTATATGTCCTTAGGATTTGAGATATATGTAGATTTGACTTTTTATGAAACAAAGGTGACTCACATGTACATGGATTTTGATTATATAAATATGGTGTAAAAGGCATGTTCTCGACTCACAGGCTACCTGACAGCTCTTTAATAGGCACATAGTACTAGTTGATATTTGTCAAGGGAGTTTTAATTTTTTAGAGCTTTAGATGCTTGAGTTTACAGTCAAATTTCTAATCAAGAATTAGATTTTGTGTTTGTGAATTTTTTCTGGTTTGACCTGAGGTATGGCACAGATTATGTGGTTAATCTGGAAAGTTAAGTTTTGAAATATGTTTACATGCGAGCTGATGAGGCATATAGTATCTTTAGTAAAAAACAAACAAACTTAGAACTATACCAATGATGATGTTTGACTCTTTACATAAGCATTTTACAATATGAATCTTTACTAAATAAAATGAATTTAATTAAACAGAAAAATATATAAATATATAATATTAATACAAAATATTGGTAGTATAAATATAAAATAATATATTATGTATAACATGTACAGTACACTCTCTATCTTTCAAATATCGGACCAGAGCATACAATAATACATAGCCATATCATAAAAAATGTTAGGTAATAGAAAATCCCAGGAAATAAAGCATATAAATAGTTAAAAGCTATGCTTTGTATAAAATTTATACAATACATGCTTATATAATAAAATCTCAAACATACAAATTAACTCAATCTACCAAAAATGCACTGTTTTGTATAGATAGCCTACATTTTTCTATTGAAGTATTAGATATAAAATAATTTTCTAAGACTTCTCAGTTAGTGTAAAAATGCCAGATTACTGACAGGGCTGTAAAAGTGAAGTTCCACATTATAGGTGGAGTACTGCAATAATCAAATACAATATTAATATGAAATATTAAGAAAATGCTGATCATTAAATAACACATTTGTTTCATTATATTCAAAAATATAGGTATTTTAAAAAAGCATTTTATGAACAAAAATTTTCATAACTATTGTATAAGAAAACTTTGTTTTGAGAAAACTTTTTTCTTAAATCACATTTTCTGAATTCATTCCATTCCAACTTTATCACCAACATTGGTGACCTTGAATATCATAATTTAATTCTTTAACATCAAATAATTGTAATATTAAAGCTTGAGCATTTTTTGTTTGTTTTGTAAAGATACTTTTTAGGACATTAACATAGTTATTGTCACTGTGATGTTTTTGACATATTTTTTATACTTTAAGTTAAAAAAATTTTGTAGGTTTTTATTGTATTTATCCAATATACCATAAAAATATGTCCTATATATCAGTATACCATTTCGAAATTTCCACACACACACACACACTTTCATATTTCTTTCATATAAAAATATTGCCAGATTAAATTGTTTTAATCAAGAGCTTAATTTACATACTATGTGTTGTGATTTAAATATTTTTAAAATATGGGTCATTTCTTTTTAATTCTAGAAATATTTTTAAATTAATTTCAAACTATAAGAACTTAAGTTATCAGGAAAATATTTGTTTAAAATCATATATTTGTTGTAGTTTTTGTATTGTAAATATTTTCTATTTAAAAATAATTATTTCTGTTGAGGACTGTTATTTTTTATTTTCAAGAAGAAATGGAAAAAAAAGAATTCTTAAAATATGTTCTTAAGTATGCATGTTTTTTTCAGAAGTGAAGAAAAAAAGTAAAAAAAGCAAGAAACGATTCAAAAATCGCATTGTACCTGAAATGCATGATACTAATAATATAAGTCACATATCCAGACTGAATGAACTTCCTCCATTGAGGCCTCCTTCTGAAAATATATCAAATGGACAACCATGTATTTATGTGTCACCTAAAAGACTGTCACAACAAAATGGTAATTCTGAAAATTTAATTTAGCATTAAAAGTATAAATTTTGGATTTATTTGAATGTCTTTAATTTTAAATATTAAAAAAAATATTTAAGAATAATGTTTCTTTAAAGGAGTTTTGTAGTGAATAAGGTTTTTAATATGTATTGCTTTAACATTTTGAACATATTGTATTGCTTATGAAATTAATAAAGCCCCTTTGGAAGGTTTTGTTCAAGAATTATAAAATAAGTTTATTAAAGGGAAAAAGTATTTTGAGTTTTTTTTTTATACAAGAAAATAAATTTGAGTAGAAAATTAAAAAAAAAAAAAAAAATGTGTACACAATAGGTTTTTCTTCCTTTTTTGTATTTTTGTTTAAAAATGGCATATAAATAAAAAATGCATATTATATTTTGTTGAAAGAAAATGTAGGAATTAAGTACTGAAAGTTCAAGCAAGTTTGAAAAATGCTGGCTGAATTTCTTTCAAAGTTGAGCAAAAATGCAAATTTGTTGAAAGTAATTCTTCTTTGTGGTAATTCATGTTACAATATATTTGTTATCATTATTAATAACATTATTATTAAGTATTGTTTGTGATTAACACTTATTAAATGTGATTCAGACTTAAAATATTTATGTCTAAATTATACCAAAGATTAGCCTTTATTTCATGTACTATCTGTATCAAATTAAAATAAACAACATCAAAATTTAACAGTGTTGACAAATAATAATGACTATTAAATATAATACCATTATTTTCCACTTCAATTCAATAAATTAGGAGGGAGGGAGGAGGATATTATTTGTCCAGCTATTTATTAATTCTTACATATAAATATTTTTCTTCACTTTCTTATTTTATTAAACAAATATATAAATATAAATGTATATATATTTACTATTTATGTAACATAAATAGTAAATCTCAACTTTTAATACAAATTTTATTGCTAGGAAATTATCTGATTTTGTGTAAGTTAAAATGAATGTGATATAGAATAAGTTAAAAAAGTTATTTGCAAAGTTTTGTAAAGAACAAATTTAGCCCCCCAAGGTGCACTTTTTTTTATAATTATTATAAAATTACTCAATTAAATATATAAGAAATGATAAAATTATTAAATTGATTAAATTTAAGTTAAAAGTTATTAAAATGAAAGCAAACAATAAGTTATTAAATTGAATACTATATCAGCTGCATGTAATTAAAATTAAAGCAAATAATAAATTATTAAATTGAAAATATTTAAACTAAATGTACTTAAAATTGAAGCAAACAATAAATTGAAAAATGATCTGGTACGCCAAAATGCCCTACCTAAAACCATAGCTCCTTGGGTGGTTAATAAACAAATTTATGAATGACTTTATCAGTTTCCTTTTTTGTTATGTAGTGTTATGACCATTATCAACTACTTAAAATGGATTTGAAATGCCAGTTTTATTTTACTTGTAGATACTAATTAAATTATTTGGTGATACAGTGGTCAGCTCTGTATTTATTTATTGTATATTATTCATTTTTCCAGGGAAAATAAATTGGGCTCTTGCTGAAGAGTTAGAACCATGCAGAGAAACATCAATGGTTGGTTCCAGTAGACGTATTGAGGCTTGGTCTGATGGTGTGTTGTAGCATAGATGTGCTTTCCTTTTATGTGGTTTTTATCGAATATAACGTGAACAAATACATTTTTTTAAAGAAAAGGCGAATGCTGTTTTTATATCCATTGTACATACTAGTCTGATTATTTTGCAACATGTTTTATGAAGCTTTTTTATAAGGTACTGTTTCTCATACTTGTCTATTTTAAATTGTTTGTGCAGAAATTATTTATCATAGTTGTTTTAATTACTATTCCAGACGAAATCAGTTGTTTATAAAAAAAAAATACTTATAAATGAAAGGTGACTTGATTTGCTTTAATAATTAAATTTATTATTATTTTAATAATTAAATTTATTTTAATTATTTACTGTACACTCATTTTTAAAATTTCTTTAAGAAGTAGAGTTAATGCTAAAAGAGTAATTACAGTTTTATCCATATCATTATTATTTTTTTATTTTGCACTCAATAAGCTGCATAAATTAAAAAAAAAAAAAATTAGCATTAGTCACAATCTTTGTATTAGAATTAAAATGTATTAATACAGTTTTTAAGTAAAAAATGTTATTAAATAATGTTTTCATGGTACCCCATGTGTTCCGAGCTCAAAGTTGTTGCCGTTACCTAAAACCCCGTTTTTTTAAAGGGGTGTACTTTCTGGGTTTGAGAGAGTTATTCAGGATTTTCTTAATAAGCTGTGTGTATGTATTAATATGTAATAATATATAATAATAATAATAACAGCATAATAATATGTATGTTAATAGCATATACTATGTCTTTCTCTTTGTATATGTTAACATAATAATAATAACAACCTTTCCATGCATGTATATATGTATATTATATCTTTCTTAACAACAATATGTATATATTATATGTTTATATATATATATATCATATATATATATACCTATATATATATTATATGTTATGTATATGTATGTAATAATATATAATAATAATAACTTAACTCCTTATACATGTATATGTATTCATATACATATATGTCAAAAATATGGTGGTTTTGGGTTAGGTTTCTTTCAAAGATTCTTTCTGCTTGAATGTTATAATTTTTTTTTTTTTTTTTTTTTAGTTTTTATAATAGGACTAGCAACAATATTCCTTGAAGTTTTAACTTTCCAATTTCAAATGTCTAAAATTAATTTAAACAATCTCAAAACAGCTGAAAATTAATGAATTCAAAGAATTAATCCATTTTCTCTTTTTTTTAAAGAAAATATCTAATTACCATTTACTTTTAAATTAACTATATTATCAAGTCTTGGTTCTGATTGTTTGGTATGAAAAAGAGGAGAGATATTCCAGTCGCAAAATTCAGCATACTTAATCACAATTGTACCATTATTCTACAATTTGCATGTTTTGGTAAGATATTTCATTAAGCAGCACAACTTGGACCATGTAAAAATTATTTATATTGGTTAAAAATTTATTAATGTGGTTATAAAACATGTTTAAGTATACAATATCTTTATATCAAGTTTTTAATTAATTTTTCTTTTTAAAATTGATTTAAAAAATCATTATTTCAAAAAATATTTATTGTTTGACTATTCAAATGAAGTTTGAGAAACAGTTGGCTTTGATGATGGACTATTTATGTTTTGTACTTGTAATGTTTTGACTTTGTAAGTAGTGTAAAAATACAATTTTGCATCATCATAATTACCATTGTGCTATTATATTTGTATACTTACCTTTTTTCTATAAAACACTTTTGAATCATGTTTTATGTACAAAGAATGCACTTTTGGAAGGGGGAGGGAAGGGACTTTTATGTAGTAGATGCTATTTAATATGATCACTCTTTTATGCTTTATTTGTAAACCTTTAAATTCATTATGAAACAATTTTTTATATTTATGAATTTAATTTTACAATAAATAATTTAATATATAAATACATGTATATATTTTGATATATTTTTATTTAATTGTATGTATGCATTTACATACCTATATACATTTTCAGTTATCTATTTTCACATGATTGTACTTGTTAAAAACATTCAAAATAATTTTTTTGTTCATTTTTTTTCTGAAATTTTTAATTCATATTAAGATGAACTTATCATGTGAACAATTGGTTAATTAGTTTTTCCAGTCAAAAGAAATTATATTGCTTTCAACATGTTCACTGCCATTGACAAGAATGCTCATAGTTTATGTTGATTCCATCAATTTTACAATCATAGGTGATAAATATATTTTTAAAGTCTCAATAATATTTTCATGTTATTTAACTTGAAAACACTTTTTGTTTACATTTTTGTTCATAGTATTAATCAGAGTTAAAATTAAAATTTGTGTATATATACTTTTGTATTAGTTTTTGAAGAAAACTTTTGATCAAATTATATAGCATCTACTGCATTATCTTTCTTAATGTGTGAATGTTTTTAAATTTCATTGCCTTGATGCACAAAAACACAAAATGCCATAGTCTTTTATTTTGGTACACAACCTTGTATTTTAGACAATTGTGTGCAATCTGTATAAGTGCCTCATTGTAAATTTGATATTCGCTCGTAGATATTATTAGCCACTCTTTGTCTTAAATTAAGCTCTGAATATTGTGTAATAACATTTTAAAACAAAAAATATTTTTTAATATTAGCCATTTAAAGCCATTTCTAAATTTCTTTATGGCTTTAAAAATATTTACAATTGCAGTCAAAGCAAGGGAAGGTCCACAAGCGATAAATAGCGTATATTTTGTTTTTTTCATAGATGCATGTTTCAAAAGAACTAAATTAATTTGTATTTGGATAGTAATGTGGTGTTTATAATTAAGATTAGAAATACATTAAAATGTCTTTTTTAAAAATGAATTGGTTGTATTAATTAAGTGATATACTGACATAAAATACCCTGATGCTCTGTCATGGGATTTCAGTTATCACTTTATGCCTTACACAAAAGGATAGCTGAATTAAAAAGCTCAGTAGTATTTCTAAAATGATCATAATGTATATATTCCTTGAAGTTTATTGGAACAATAAATAGTGTAATAAATTTATTTTCAAATCTTAGAAGTTTTAATTTTAATATTTATCTGAGAAAAAACACTGATGTAAAATTTATAGAAAAATTGGACCAATGAGACCTTGATTTAGTGAGATATTTCAGCCATTTTTTACATTATATATAAACATTTGTGTCAGCATGCCAAAAAAGGTCATCTTACAATCATCATTTGTTATTTACTTAATTTTTTCAGTACTAGATTATTTATGAAAGTGCTGAAGTATAATTTAACAGTATTATACCATATATGATATGTTACAATTTACTTATTTAATGAACTGTAAGAACAAATTCTATTTCTGATGCTATTCTTTACACATTTATTACATCTGATATTTTTTTATTTATAGTTGAATATTTATTAAATTTATTCATAATATTGCTTTGTTTTTTGTGCTCAAGTATTAATATTGCACTATTATATGAGAAATTTGATTAATGTTGATGCATTCACACTTTGTACTTTTTTGGGTATTTGAAGCAATTAAAAAAAACATGTTTAAATAATCTTATTTTTTAGCAATAATTACAAAGCAATTTAATATTTTTATTTTCTGGATAGAATATCTGAATAACCATCTTGCTAAACTCAATTTTTCTATTTATTACTTCGATTCTATTCATGATGAATATACGCTTTATCTCTTTAAGATGTTTGGTGAATTATCATTATCTTTACAAAAGTATTCTCCTAAGATAAATAACCTTTATTAAATTTGAATTTTAGAAATTAAAAAAAATCCAATCAAAAGTTGATTGTTATGAGAATTTAAATTTTAAAATAATTGTTGTTAATGGTGCTATAGTAATCATTCCCTTTCCTTGCTCATAAAAACCAGTTAGCTTCCTCTACTGTACAAAAATATGATTTATTCCATATTAAAAAGTTATTTTCATATTGAATTGAAATAGTATTATTTAGGCAAGTATTTTATGAAAAATTGTCATGGAAAAATTTACTAGCAATTAGTTACATTCTTGTTACTTAAAAATTTCATGTCCATTTTCTTTTGAATGTTTAAATGTGAGTTGTTACTGTCTTATTTTCAAATTTTTACACATTGTACAGAGAATAAAATTATTATTCCAGTTCTTGTCAATTTAAAATTTTAAAAATTAATAATTATACAAAAAAATTGATATTGAATGAACTGAATCTAGTCATAAAATATTTTTGTGTTTTTTTGAATTTTGCAGATAGAAATTAGAATTTTGCAATGTGTTTTAAAAATGAATTATATCTAATGTACTTGTAATAATGTGCAATATTTTTAAAAATTTATTTATTGAGAGTTTATTTATATTATAAACCTTTTTGTACAAAAGATTTTATGTAATTCTGTAGCATATATTTGTTAAAAGCATTACAAGAAACAATGTATCATTATTTTGTAGAATTACACTGATTTTAAAAGCTTGTCATATCTTTAATTTTTTATTTTATTTTTAAAAATGTATTAGCAAAATTTTGTATGAATAGTGAAATATTCCTTTTTGTATTAATTTAAGTATATTAATTGTCAATAAAACATTTCTCAATATATCTTTTATAATACTTTTTTTAATTCAAAAATTGTAAATATTACTTTTGAGTTAATTTATCATTGATATATTTTTTAATACAAAGATTATGTAAGGTTTTTTCTCTAAATGTTATCTGTTTATGATTCCTTTTTAATTACAGTTTGAGTGTTTCAATTTTCATTATGAATTCAACTGTGTGTATTTCTGCATTACTTTTAACAAATTTGTTTATTATGAAAAGTAATCCTAAAAATAAGGTCTCCAAAACCCTGGGGACAATCGAAAACTCTTTGTGCAGCTGTTAGCAATACAGTTATAATTATTAAATAACAATTATACAATTCGGTTAGAATACAGTTTTTTGGTGGTGATTAAATACCAAAAAAATTTCTATGTTTAGTAAAATAGGTTAGTAATATTTTTTTCATATTCTTCGATTTGGTGGTATGCGCAGTAACTCCGTAAAAACATTCCAATTTGGCGATTTGCAAAATCATGCTAAGGGTTGGATTAAACTGCATTTACACCCAGTTGTGTTTGTTGCTACTCCCACTACCGAACAATCCTACGAACTCCTGGCTGGGACTCTGTCTTGGTTTGATAGCTGTTGGTAATGTAGCTTTCGCTTGGCGCTTCCGTCAAATGCGAAGTTCACTGCGTTATATGGTATTTGAATGCAAAAGGCATTTAACCGATTGAAATTAATCGCCAATTAACGTAAGTGGATGGCGAGCTGTGTATAATTGTCAAAAATGACCGCAAGTAGTGTTGGGAGTTTGTCGCTAGTCGTACTATGTTTTGAGACCGAAAGGGGGACTTTGTTGGTCGACTTCATGGCTTCTTGAACCGCATTAAACGCTTACAGTTATTGCTAGACATTAAAAAAAACAACTCAATAAGTTGATTCAGAATCGGTAAAGAGGAAGGCTGAGCTAGAACATAAGCATTCACTCCGACAACTCTCGCCTCCCTGTCACCCGTCAAACCGACATTCATATATCCTAACAGTTTGGATGGAACATCAGCACCTTTTCGCCCTATTGTCTGGACTAGCCATCCAGTGGCTACTATTTTTTTTCCAAACTTGAAAGAAAATGTGACTGGAACGCGCTTCAGTGACGACGACTAGGTGAAAAATGTAGTTCAACGCTTCCTCAACGACGTAGTGACTAGCTGGTATGACTTTCGAATAGGTATAAAAAAAAAAAACTGCCACAGCACCAACATGCATCGACCGAAATAACAATTATGTAGAAATATAGAAAAATATCCAAGCTTTAAAATGTGTACATTATTGAAATTAAACTATTGTATTTATTTAAGGGACCAAAATGATAATTTAATTTTTAAATTTCTTTCATATATTTTACTACCCATTTAATTTCTTTTTCTTTAAATATTGCTTTTAATTTTTTTTTTTTTTTATTTTTTTTTGAAAAAAAAATGTCATTTCAGTTTTACAAACGACCCAGAAAAAAAATTAAAGTAAAAAATTGCACAATGAATAAGAAATGTTGATGAGAAAAAGTATAAGAATTTACTGTAAAAAATGTGTTTTAATTAAATTATTTAGCCTGAATTGCCATTTTTTCTTTTACATTGAATGGTAATCGAAGTGATGGGGATAATATGCATTTAGTAAGCAGAAGATTTAATATTTTTCTGTTTTATTAAGAAGATAAACTAAATTGAAATTTTCATAATATATTATCTATAGTGTTTTTGATCAAAAGAAATTCACCCATATGCAAATGGTTTCCTCAACTATATCTTTTTCTCTTTGTTAACTTGAATGCATTGCCCTCTGGGGCTGACCTTCTTTAAGTAGATATTGACATCATGACTTCGAGGCACCTCAGTGATCTTTTTCTTTCCCATGGATTTTACTGTCTTTGATAAACACGGGCGATGCCCCCGGAATATTCCAGCGATCCTTTTCTATTTTCGACTCTCATTGTCAATCATTCTTAACTTTATTTTCACTTTTTTCAAACGTCTAGATCATAGTTACGTTTTGATTGACGCAGCATGGTCACATCTAGTTCTTGCGCCATTAAACTCCACCATTACACACACACACAGTGGCCGACGGTTTTCGTTCAGTCGCTGGTTCGATCCTTGGCCGCTAAAGACTCGCTGTGTAGTTGGGGCCGATGCACGTTAAATCTTTCCGGGGCCCAAATTCCTCCCGTTGGCGTGGTGTGGAAGTTAGGAGAGGAAGGTGCCACCCGAGTGTCGTCCTTGTCGCTTGACCAAGGTTCAAAATTACGAGGTCCATCGCCAATAACTATCGTGTTGATTCCAGTGCGACGTGAAGAAAAATTAAACTAAAACTACACACACAACTTGAATTTATTACAGTCAATCTATGAAATCAAAATTTTAAACACTAGAGACATGCCTTTTAAAAATGCATTCTCATGCACAAAAATTTCTTCTATAGAAACGTTACATTTGTTAGTTTTTAATTAACGTTTCGCTTAAATGGCACGAGTGGTATTGTAGCAACAAGTATTCCGCCCGATAGTTATTTAGTGGAATCGGAACTCACACACGCAGATGCATTTGAACATCGCTGGCCTCGAGCTAGCGACTGTGACCACTCTAAGTTACTGTGGCAGAAACTTACTAAAGAAATTAATATTCATTTTAAATAACCTTTGATGGAAGACATCTTTTCTCGAGTTAGTTTTAAATCTATCATACGAAGGGAAGTATGATTTATAAAACGTTTTTATTTTACATACGAATAATTTTATTAGATTTCCTTATGCATATGAAATTATTTAAAAACGGGAAAGCTCTGGGAGTTTTAAACATGTTTCTCTTTCATTGTACTATTGATGTAATTTTTTAAACGGAAGTATCTGTGCCAGAAAAACTGACATAGGCTCGCGTATAGGAATGTGATTGTTTATTAACGCCGCACATTTAAAAGCAATACGAGGGCTATTGGCTACGGACCTCGTAATTTTAATATAGCACTGTCTCAAATTACTTCATATTTCAGTGTTGGGGCATCAAGTGTCAGCGTGCAAACTGTACAATGGTCCCTTCTTAATATGGGCTTTTGGAGCTGGAGGCCCACCCGCGTATCATTCTCAAGTGCAATGCATAAAGCTGTGCTCCTTGCCTAGTTCTCAACCGTCCATGTCTTGCAACGTTTTGTACATAGGTATTTCAATCCCCTTGCATTCTTAAGGAATTGTGGACTGCCTAGCAGGAATAAGTAGTGTGAATTACTTCCAAGATATCTTTACACATTAATAGAAACCTAGTCTTGGTTTTTTTTAGCTAGTTTTAAGAAGTATTTCTGGAAATCCTTAATGCAGAACATGCTCGCCCCATCCGCAAATAAAATATGAAAATATAAAAAAATAATTATAAATATGGTAAATGTTATCTATGGTTATAAAACGTAGTGAACAGGGTTACAATTTATTTAATTCACGGCAATACTAGGATTGTTTAACGCATATTCTCTACATAAGTACCCACGACGGTGCGAAATATAAAAAAATGGTACCCACATAAAATTGTCTTATAAATTTGGTTCACTTGGCCCAATTTTCCATCTTTTTGAGATTTCCATTTTAAAAAAAAATGCCTCGTTTGATGGATTAAAATACTTAGTTTGAGGGGAAGATGAATTCCTTTTTATTGCATGGTCTTACTGTTTTTGCATATTTATGTTTTACTGAATATCATTTGTATTAATTTCTTTTTATGTATAATGATAAAATGAAGTTTATCATTTTTTTTTTACGAATCTTATTTTTATTTCGTAAACCCTCACTTTTGGATTAGATCCTGGCCTTACCAACCGCGGTACTTTTGGAGAGCGTAATTTTTGGCGATAGATTGTTTTGTTAATTTTACAGATGAACATTTTAATTTCAAGTTTTATAACGATTAAACTTTCACAACGTTTACTTAAAAGTTTTCTTTGAGCTTACAATTTATTCAACATTTGTGATCAAACAGAAACAGGACATGGACTAATCCAACCGCCAAAAACTTTGTCCAACTCGACCCCACTCGCTATCGTTAGATGGTCTTGAAATCTTCTGCTAATTACTTGAATTCCAATGGGCACACCATCGCTGAGTCCAACAGGTACTTGGGTTGATGGATATCCCAAAGCATTGAAAATGCTTGTGTAGCCTATACTTGGATACTTAGGGATTGTCATGAGATAATGAGGTGGTGGCTCTGGTTGGGTTGGAAGTAGGAGAATTGTATCGCCTTCTAATACTTCTTCTATATTTTTTTCAAACTCTTTGTAAAGCTTAGAGTATTTATAGTAATATTTGTCTTTATTACAGTTTTCAATTATTCCGAAATAAATGGCTGGTAAGCTGTGGTCTGAGCAACCAAAGAAGCTTTTGATGAGTTCCCAATATAAATTAATATTGCCGTCTTCAGACATCTCAGCTTTAATTTGAAGTCCTCCCAGATCAAGTATTCGACTTTCCCACATGTCGAAAGCATATTGCATTTCGTCCATACGTAATCGTATCGCTTTATTTCCGTATTCGTCTTCAAAATGTTTTGCAGCCTGTGAAAAAAATGAAAGAAAAAAATTTGCTTTTATTTCATATTATTATTATTAAATCTATAAAGATGTCATTGTTGAGTGAGGAATTTACATTTGTGGAATCACATTTAAATCTATATGCTTTAAACTTTATCTAAAAGAATATTCTAGGTCTTTAATTTATAGAAACAGATATTTTCTTTATCAGACGCATTCTCTTACTTTGGATGAGAAGCTTCAATGCGTTATAAAATATCTGAGAAATGCTTCTCCCAGACCTCTTAAATTAATATTTTTAAGTTGATAAATTTACTTCATATTATAATCATTGGAGAATATTGTTGGAAGTTAAAAAAAAAAAAAAAGAAAGAAACGTGTGTGTTTAAAAAATATAAACTATTTTTAAACCTAAAATTGCAAATTTTTTTCTTCTAATTTGACTTTAATGCTGAATTAATCAGGTCTTTGAACCATTAACAAATCTATCTAATTTATTTTCAAAGTATACTAAATGACTAAAGCTTGTAAAATTGAATGTAAATTCAAATGAAACAACCCATTCTCCGTCTTTCATTTGATTTTAGGATCATCCTTTTAGTTAGGTATGGAATATTAGAAATCAAATCAATTACTTTATAATGCTACTTTAAGTGACAAATTTCAATTCATATTTCTACACTAAAACTTAATATTTTTGGCGAACTCTATTCTTTATCACGATTCTCATTATTTTATTTAGATTCTATTTATATAGCTGAAAGTAAATTTAAAAAATAGGTTTCACTCCTACAATGTGCAACAGGACATTGAATTGTTTTGCGTGTCTGTAAACATTAAAAATTTCGTTAATGTACTGTAGATTAATTAATATATAGAGGTGACGAAATAATAATAAAAAAAACCTTTTTGATAGCTGCTTTGACATCCGGAACAGAACGAAGTAAAAATCCAGGAAACTCTTCCATGTAGAAGATTTTCACTTTTCTAAAATCGACCTGTAATAATGTACAATATTAGGGAACTAACTATTATGAACGTAAATAAATTTATTATTTGTAGCTTATTTTTATGATTTAAATTATGTAATTTGATACTAGCTCTGTCTTTGTAAAATATGTATATATTGATATTTCATCTCTTAGACAAAAATAAATATTTGTTAACCATACGGCAAAATTCATTCTTGGCATATACTTCTAACAAAATGTTTCACTCTTATGTTTATGGGAATAGTATATTAATTCTTACATGAAAGTTTTTATTGTATATAATTAGAACAAAAAATCTTACCGACGAAGGAAAATTGTAGAAATTCAAATATAAGCACAAATGTGATTTAATTTTAAGGGATATAAAAACAGTTAATGCCTAATCAGAAACGGAGGAAGGTTTATTACCTCTCTCTCTCTCTGACCCACACAGGTAACTCGTTATAATACGAGAGTTAGGTTTCAAAAAGTTACCGTGTTAAGCGAATCTACGTTATACGAAACGAAATAGCATGAAAAGATTTCAAAAATTAAAAAAACTGGAACTAGTTCCAAAAATGGAAAAAAAAGCATTCTATTATATTTTCACAATTGAGATAAAGATCATTATTAAAATTTTCTTAAGAAGTAATATATATTAATACGAACTAAACAATGTTTTCTTTGTCGTCACTAAGTCCTATTGATTGAGGGCATTTTCTTTTTGGCAAGATATCCTCATCCTCTGAGCATTTTCCTGTATTATGTTCAGATCTATGCTCTACCTTTTACAAAAATATCTATTATTTTAGATTACTTGCTTTTTGGTAAGAGATCTTTATAAATTCCCTTATATGGCGTTAAGCACTTATACAGTTCTCTTTTAAATTGTGTGCTCCTTTTATTTGAAGGATCTTCACTGAGGAAATATGATTTAAACAGTTCGGCTAAGCCAATGCTTTCTTTATGAATTGCAGAGCAAACGTTTTATAACTTCTTTGTTTTCACCTATGCTATCCTCCTATGAGTTATCATAAATTCCAGACATCATTTTCAACCAAACCTGCTTCTTTTCAATAAACAATTTCTTCTTCCACCAGGAATTCTTGTACATCTTTTGCACTTATTTCTTAAAAACCTTCCCTTCCTAGCGACGAACCAGCTTCTACTACTATTTCCATTCTGTTTTCTCTCGTCTCGATCAAATTTTTCATTTTCAATTGACCCCGACAGTATTTTTTTCCGCCAACCGTTTGATGTCATCGGTTTTATTTCTCCGATGGATGAGTGCTAGAGTGAATTTGTGATATGAAAGCATCATGTTATAGGGGTTGCCTGTATTACACACACAATGCTTCGATATTTATTAAACTCAAAGTGGCAGGCAGTCTTGGTGCAATCATGAAACTTTAAGTTGAGAATATTCTATGATACAACGAGATTTTATTATTTTATTTTGGCAGATACAACGGGAATAGTGGACTACATGCACGTCCACTCACTCTGAAATTTAGATTCAAAGTGTCAGAGATTTTTCCCTGTTCGTTTCTCTAAGGAAGCTAGATGGGGAATAAATAAATGAAACAGTATCAGAAGTAGGGATCTTTAGGCATTTTAAAAGGAGTCTGAATGGCGGATAGGGAAATATTTTTATTAATTCAGAGTGTAGGAAATGCTAATCTTAGAAAAGTTTTTCAAGAGGAATGGGATCACGAAATAACGATAAATCTACAAACCAGTACTAAGGCAGGCAGTTAAAAAGTAAGATAAATTAGAGAAATTAATTAAATTTAAGGAAAATCATATATATATATATATATACAAACATTACGTGACACTGAAAATGCAACACCAAGAAGGAGTGGCCAGAAAATTATGCAAAATTAAGGGTAGACGCAAATCAGCGAGTTATGCGAATGACTTGAAATGTGTAGCTCTCAAGCACACTCACATTGAAAAAGATTTAAAGGTAAGAACCTGCAGAATGTTTAATTTTCGTGCTGTTATTTCTGCTTGGGAAATTATCGATGTTTTTGTCTCAGAGGACGTGTGAAATAATAGAGAATACCAGGTCATTGTCAACAGAGGCAATTCCAGCAAACAGACGATTTAACGAGAGGCTTGATGATCGGACTGAGAAAGGGAAGGTTGGTCCATACGGCAAATCTCAGCTGTCACACTCCTGGACGCTTCCAGAATGCACCGGTTGTGGTGAATATAATTGAACCAAGGAATGTGACAAGTTTGATGTGTGCCGCTGCAGCCAGAGTGACATCAGCACGCGTGGATCGAAGCACCCACCGACAAGCTTCAGCGGTCCCGGAAGCCACTTCTACCTCCGTTTTGCAGGATGTTCAAAATACCCTGGATGTTCCCATATTGACCAGAATCATTTCCCGCCGATTGGTTGCTAGCGGCCTGCACTCATGGCGTCCGTTATGAAGACTGCTATTGACACCTCTGCATATACCCCAGCATCTGCAATGATGCCGGACTCACGCTATGTGGACGACGGAATGGCACATGGTCGTGTTTTCAGATAAGTCACGCTTCTCTTTCTCCAATGATAGTCACCGAGTACGAGTGTGGCGTCCACGTGGAGACAGGTCAAATCCGGCAACATCAAGTCAATTCCGGTGGAATGCCCCACCATCATGGTTTGGGCGCTATTGTGTGTGATTCCAAGTCACCTCTAGTTCGTATTCAGGGCACTATGATGGCCCAACGATACGTGGATGATGTTTTCTAGCCGGTGAATTCCCCTACCTTCAGGGGGTGCCCGATGTCTTTTATCAGCAGGATAACGCCCTATAGCACACTGCTCGCACCAGCTAACGTGCTCTTTTATGTGTACAGATACCCCTGACCACTGTTTTCTTCTGATATATCCCCAATTGAACACATTTGAGATGTGATTGGACGCCATTTGCAGACCCTACCATTGCCGCATTCAGAAGATAAACTGCGGCAAATGGTTGACAAGAAATGAGAGCCATTCCTTAGGACACCATCCGTACTCTCATTGATTCTGTACTTAGATGTGTAGCTTCGTGTAATGCCGTCCACGGTGGTATTACAATTTACTGATCCGACGCTGTTCTCGCGCTCTGTGTTATGCATATCATTTCGAAATAAAGATCACTTATTGTTCATTGCTGTCTCTCTTTGTTTGCTAAGTTTCATCACTTTTTGGCCACTCCTTCTTAGTGTTGCATTATCAATGTTTATATATATATATATATATATATATATATATTACGAGCCTTATTTTGAGATATCCTGTAAGAAAAAAGGTAAAATCTAACTTTGAGATTCGTCGGTAGCCCTCGTGTTTCTTCTAAGTAAGATGTTACTAAACAAACAAGCAAACTTTGAGATTTTTTTCACCCTTTTCATAGATATATGTAGTTTTTGTAAGAAATTGTCTATTATAATTTCACTGTACTTTTTGTTTTCTGCTAGGAGTATGTAATTGTATGAGTTGTTAACTGGAGTTGTAATGACACAATTTTTTTTCCCAAAGTAATTCAAAATTCAAGGGGGAATGTACCTTTTCATCCCATCTGACGTTCTTATTGTTGTCTGCTAGCAGTCTCGAGAGCAAAGGAAGATCATCAGCGTAACGACACATTGGGCCTGTACTTACGACTTCATCCCATATGTCAGACTCCTCCGGAAACACACCCTTATTTGAAATAACGTCTGTAAAAAGACATTATTAAGCTTTGAAAACTTTCTCGTAAGTTTATATTTCATTAATTTTATAACTGAAAATAACAAAATATACCGTTAATTCTGTAGATACTTTTATGTTTTATTTTCACTATCATGGACGGTACAGAAAATGACATAGATATGGCCTACAAAACGACGTAAATATTTCAAAATATATAACATAAAATACATTAAAATTACCTCTATATACATGTAAGAAAATCCGCTAACAAAAGAAGTTTTATTCTAGGGCAAAGTATTTTAAATCATTAATTTCCTTCAGCGTTTCAATGAATCAAAGTATTTTTGCAAATATTCTCGAATGCAGATGACAGATAAAAATAAAACTGAATTATAAGTTAACGTAATGCTCTTAATTCAATGAACATACCATCAAAGCCTGAAAATTTACGAGTAATGATAAAAATTCGATAAAGTTCATGTTTTAAAATCGCATTTTAAATTAATTGAAGAATATAATATTTATTTTTTCAGAGTCATAAATTTTAAAACTCTTTATCTCAGTTTATGTTTTTTTTTTAATAGTTGGGCGCATTTAAACACTACTCCTCTTCAACAAGTACTTACCAATTACTTCCGTTTTTTACTGTGTGTTGTATATAATACATGTAACAAATTTCTGAATTCATTTTGCAATAAAATAAATAATTTTTTTTTAAAAAAAATTATATGTAGGAGATATAGGGTTTTTGCTTAATTTTAGCATACATATTAACATTTATTTCTTACCCTCCAAAACTAAATAAATTATTGTAAAATTGATCCTTAAAGCTCTTCAAAACATCATTGAGAATATAATTTAAAATTTCATAGTAGAATATTAATAAATACAAAATGAGTAGGACTTTGATACTTTCAAAAATTTCTTTAAAAATTAAAATTTTCTAAAATTTGGATAAAAAATGAAACCAAATTTTCATCTCAAAACATTTTTTTGAATAGAAACCTTGTACCACATGCTAAAACCTAATTTTTAAATTAAAGAGAAAATTGTTCAAAGGGGTTTCGAATCCGAATCCACTGAAATGATTCTCTCCAAAAATACGAAATGAATCAAAAAGAAAAATGGCAGAACAAAACATAAATTATTGATCTGGATAAATATACGACTAAAAAATTCTGCTATGATTCTAGAAAGTTTTTTTTTTTTTTTTTTTTTTTTTTTACGGAGAAGGATTGTTTTGGAGCACAATAAAAATTTGTACTAATAAAATATAGATTGTATAAAAAAGTTTATTTACTCGTAGTAACACAAGTTTTTGTCATGCAGGCCTTTCATTAACTAAGGTGAAAAAATAATATTTTATTACTCTTTCTTCTCTTTTTCCTGTAAGCTTTTGCTATTAATAACTGTTATTTAAAAATTTAATCATGATTATTAACTTGAATCCTCAGAAAGATTTCACAAAGAGAGATAAATGTTTTCTATAACAACTTTTTTTTAGTTGTTTAGTTTTAGTTTTTTAACAATAGAAATTAACAAACACATATTTCAAAATCTCTCTTAAACGATTTAAATAAAGTATGTTAAGTAAACGCTTTCAAGTTCATTGGAGATTTTGTTAATTATATTTTAATTCGTTTTATTTTTATTTTTAAAAACTAGCTTGAAGTTTGAGGTAAAATAGATAACGAGCATTAATTACTATTAAGGATGAAAGATACTGACATTTTCAAAATATGAAGCAATGTTCCATTTAACTCTAAGCGATCGTTTAGAATGGAATTATAACTTCATTTGAAAATGAATAAATGAATAGAAATTAAACATCTGTATTTCAAATTCCCATTTGAACAATTTACATTAAATAATTAAAATATGTGAATTACCCCAAGAATTAATTGAAGATTTAGTTGCGAATATTTTTTATCGTATTTTCTTCACAATTTTTTTAACAAGGAACTTTGTGAGGGTGTTTGGTCGGAAGGAAGACTCGACATTTCTAAAACACTTAATTTATTTACAACACACGTTTGATAAATCCACGATAAGCACCCAATTAATAAATATGAGGACAATTGACGAAGTAAGCGAGATATGAGAAGACTTTAAATACTTTAGTACACTTACAAAATTTAAGAGCTCTGAATTCTTAGTTATCTAATCTAGTTTTAATCGTCACCTTAAGTAATACAAATATCAATTACGAAATATTCATTGCTCCGCTAGAAGTATATCCTATCTCTCCTCTTCCTTAACTTGAAAGCTTATACTATATATAAATCAGTCTTAATTTGCATGATCATGCTCTCTTCTTCGGAGGAAGCTTTCTAATAAAAATAATGGTTAAGGACTGAAAATTCCCCAAGAGGACTGTTAGTGACAAGATCGCGGATAGAGCCGTCACAACTTGAATAGGAGGTAAAATATGTATTTTGTATTATTATTTATGAAAATAAAACTGAAATATATATATATATATATATATATATATATATATATATATATTGAAATTAAAAATTAGCATTCGATTTGTCTTGCAACTATCACTTTAAGTGTAGTAACACTAACATAAAATGAGTGGCTAAAGGAAAAAATTTAGTTTTTTACCTCTTGATGGCTTGTGTCCATAGATGCCACAAAATGAAGCAGGTAAACGAATGCTTCCAGCTACGTCATTGCCAATACCTATCACAGCAGCAGCCGATGTTATGATCGAGCCTTCTCCTCCTGTAACAAAAATAATCTTATAATTTTGATTAAGAATTAAAATGAATATCCAAAAAAGCGAAGTGACACCGTGTATTGCAATTGTGAATCGCAAGAAAATATTAGTCAGTTGTTTGAATTAACTCATAATCTTAATAAATTAAGTATTTAATTTTATTATAATTAAATACTAATTTATTATAATTATGTGTTTTATAAATGTAATTATCAGGGATGTAAAATATTTTATTATAACTTTTAGATAAAGTTAGATAGTGTGTATAGAGTATATTTCTTTTAAATTTAAACAATACTTTTTGTGTTTCGGATCTTTGATAATTCGAACTTTCATATTTTGCAGTTAGATAACAAAGCTTCCAGTAAATACTAATTTTATTTCACTTAATTAATTATATTGCAAGTATCCTTATTCGAAGTAAAAATAATTCTTTAGCAAATAGCTTTTAATTTTGATCTGTTGAATAGTTGTTAATAATGAGAAATTTCTAAGCAATTAATAGCAGCTCTCATTAACAAGAAGATAAAACCATAGATATATTCTTATATAATTGTTTTACAAATTTTAATCATCTCGTTGGTTAAATAACATACATTTTATCAGCGGATAAGATAAGAGGATATTTGTTTCCATATCCGATTTCTCAAAAACAGTATATTTTTACTACTTAAGTCAAATAAATCCAATTATTTCGTTGCGGATGCGAACTTAATTCCTTTTCTTTAAATAAATTATCTCAGATACGAATTTCTCGTGACGCTGTGTTACCCCTTTACTCTTTCACGCCCCGTCGAATAATCCAATAATCCACTTTGAGAAGCATCATTCTAAACTTTAAAAATCTTTTGTCTTATAGAAATTCACAAATCAATCGTCTTAGGGTTTGGGACATAATTGTAAAGTATTTACATTCTAAAATTTATTATTTCCATTTTTACATTTAAGATATTATATATTTCTGCATTTATTTCCACCTTTCAACATAAGTGTTATTTTTTAGCACATTTCTTTAATAATTTTCTATTACTTTTGAGTTTTCACATAAGCGGCTGCTAAGCAACTTCCAAAAATTTCTTTAACAATTAGTCATTGATAAAGATATTTCGTCTCGAAATTCTAAGTTAATTTACTTCATTTTTTTTTAAAAAAAGGATACGACTTTATTGAATATGTGACGATGCATCGGCTTCATTCGACAGATATTATCATCTTCTACATTTACACAATATTTAACTATGAGTTGTACATTTCGAAGCATCGACAGTACATCCAATTTCACCTTAGGAACTCATTGTCGCTTTCTTCTGAACAATGAAACGAATTCTTAAGTTTTCGCATTGTTTGAGTTAACTCTGTGTCTCTACTTGCTAGAGAGGAATGCTCTTCCCTTCTTTTTAGCTGAAATCTTCTATAGAAAGTTTCTTGTCCAGTTATTGATGTATAAAAGTATTAAAATTTTCCCTCTTTTTAGGCAATTAACTAGACGGAAATACAGAAAATATACGCGTTTCAAAAATTAAACTCGATTATATATAAACGCTTTATTTTGCATGAAACGAAATTCCTCCTAACAACAAAACTAACTTTTGTTAAAATGTCAATGAAATGTTTCTGTTAGTGTTAAAATATTATCAAAATGTGGAATTTTCAAGTTGGACATTTACAGGAGCTGGACAAACAATACAGCCATACAAAAAAAAAAAAAAAAAAAGAAAATCTGCAATTGAAATATTCTGGTAAGAATATAATTAGTATAAAGAGTATTAGTATATGATATATCTCAACCATACAATATAACCTGATTATTCTCCAACCCACATTATATTGGCATAAGGAATTTTTGTCATATCATCAATGGCATTAGCATTCTCTCACCACAAGCAAGTTCTTGAGCATTCATAACATGAACGAAGTGACGTTGACGCAAAAGATGGATTTTTATCTTGACAGAATGGTATGTTTCGTCTCTCACTTGTCTTTTAGCTTTAAATTTTCGATTGAAAGTTTCTCGTACTTTTATTCATATGAAAGTGTTTTAAATATTTCCATTCAAGCAATTATCATCGAGTTAGTTGTAAAAAAGGCACAAATGTTGCGAAATTTTGACTGGGTGTAACAGAAAGGCTTTATTTTTTACATAATGAAAAAAAAAAAAAATCTTGCTAAAATATGTCTATTAATAGTAAATTATTATTGAAATTTTATATTTTTTAGTAAATGGGATATCTAATCCTGAAGGTTAACTATAAAGGGCATTCAAAAACTGATCAAAAGAACAGTAATTGAAGATCAATGGACCGTGGTAGCCAAGTGGTCAAAGTCACAAGTTGCGGCCGGAATTCCTTCTGTCGGATTGTTAGTACAAAACTTGATTTTACTTAAGACTCACCGTATAGCGGAATTGACGCAAAGTAAATTTGCCCGGCCAACGTTTAACAGTTTTGGAGAATGGGGTGCCTTCTCAGGTACCATCCTCGTCCCTTGAACGAGGTTCAAAATTACGAGATATATCGGCAATAGTTCTAGTATTGCTTCTTTGTGCAATGTTAATAAAATATACAAACAAAAGCAAATATATACATTTAGTTCGGATGTTCTGATTGAATTACAGTTAGTATAAAGATAAATATTATGTGGTATCTCATCCTCATTAAACATTACCTGAGCTTCCTCCAACAGACCTCCTATTATCATAAGGATTTTTCGTCATACCATTGATGACATTGGCACTCTCCCACCATAAGCAGAGTTCTGGAACATTTGTAACAACATAAGGAATAGCTCCGGCCTTTCGATACAAAGCAGCTGTGTCGGAATCTTCAGGCGCAACTCGGCCTTTTGCTCGTACAAGGCCATTCATCTGAGCCATTCCTGTAGAAAGACAATAATTTTTCATAGTAAAAAGTGCATATGGCAGTAAATTTGAAATTAAAAGGTTTTAATTCTAAACGGAAGTTATTCATGAAGCCTTGTACTTTATTGGGTTACTAGCAATCGCAATTTATTTAAACAATTTCATTCTCAATCAATGCGATCAGGACCGTAAGAAATAAATCGTGAGCTAATTAAGCCTTTTAAAACATTATTTTGTCTTTCTTCAGTTAAAAAACTCTCAAATTACAGTAATTATTTTCTGAGTTCTATATATTAGTTGGTACAAGAGATATATATACTGCAATGATTGATATCAATTTTAAATTTAATAATCTAATCTAGTTCAAAAGCCTCTAGAAGTCTAGGATAAAACAACAAAACAGTTCATCAAAAAAAAAATACAAAATATCTGTATGATAAGAAACTTAATGTCAATGAGGTCATGACATTCTAATATGAAACAGAAAGCCATGGTCACAAAGGATCTATTTCATTTAGCAACACTTTTAAACTTAAAAATCTTTCTGTAATGAATAGCGCTAAGAAAAATGAAAGCTGATCAGAAACTACTATAATTTTTAACTTCAATAAGGTAAATTACAATTATGCAACATTTTCATGATCAAGACGGAAGAGAAAAGACTAAAATATTTTTCTATATGTTATGTTGGTATCCACCTGTAGAAGGAGTTTAGTAAGTGCTGTTTTGTAAGGATGTTTTTATTTATTTATAAAGCACTCCCGTGAAGAAAAAAGCTGTTAGATATTGGGTTCTTTTCTAGGATTGATGACCAGTGTAGTGTTCAAAAGGAAAAATAATGATTACAGCATTTAGTCCCGATTTCTTCATTTTCAGTATACTAAGAGACACATTACGAAAAAAAAAAAAAAAAAAAAAAAAACCCCCAAACCCCCTAAAATTTTAAAAAAAAAAAAAAAACTTCTCCATCGTTGCCAGGTCCTCCACTATAACTTGACCCGCTGCCATATTCTTATATCTGCTTTATCTGATGCCAGGGGCGGGTGCTAAATTCTTACACGCCCCACCTAAGAGTAAAATTAGCCCTTGTGGCTGATTTTACCACTCCACACACAAAGAAAATCATTAAAACAGAAAATTCAAAAACATGAAAAATAATAATTACATCATTCAATAGTCTTTCTGATTGTTCCAATCAAAGTTCTTCAAAAGAAACATATATAATAAAATAAATAGTTCACACAATTGAAATAAGTGACTATGTTCCCAGAAAGATCTAAACTATAATGGAATTGCATACAAATATTAAGAAAATATATATTATACAAAAAAGAATATACAAATATACACAATACAATCCTTGAAATTATGTTTAACAAAGCTTCGCAGGTTTCTTTTGCACTAAGACTGGTCAATGGTACAGCCTCGCCCTACCTGGTGTGCTGATCTACCGGATAAAAGATATATTTATGTCCCTTTGAGCTTGGTGGATCAATTGGACCTATCAAATCCAAATTCACTACCTGAAATGCTAATTCAGGCCTTGCCACCGGTGTAATCGGAGATCTGTCGTTAATCCTGACCGATCGAGTGAGTTGACACTCTTTACCGGATTCACAAAACTTCTTAACATCCGTCCTCAGGCACTCCCAAAAGAAGGAATACTTGATTCGTTCAAGCGTCTTCTTGGGACCCATATGACTGCTGAACACAGAGGTATGAGCTAGTCTCAACACATCAGTCCGTCCGTATTCCGGAATTACTAGTTGTCCAATACTCTCCCCGAGTATTTAATCTCTATGAAATAGATACCCATCTACTTCATAGTAGTTTACTTTGCCCTCTTTGGCATGCTCCCAAGCCAATATTAATTCGGCACAACAATCCTGCTCAGAGTGAAAACTGTCAGCCACCATGCTTCCCTTATCTGTCTCAGCGGTCAACTTCTTGTCCTTAGTAATCGTTGTTCCCACTTCATTCCGACATGAAGTAATATTACTTTGAGAATCCTCAACGTTTTCTGGTGCTTTCTCAAGCAGAATTCCAGATGAGACCTCGGTTTCACCTAAAGCTCCTGAGTCACCTCCCAGGTACTGAAAGCTTTGAGCCAGCGAATTCTCTTCACTCCGGGCTCCTCCCAACATGTTTAAAACATCTGGTGGAAGCAACACATCTTCCACCAAAACTTCTGCCAAAGCACATAACACTTGCTAGTGCACCACATTAACCTGGACACCGGTAGCAAGACTAATCGGAACATATACTAAAGGACATTTAACCGCCGGACTGAAAATATCTTTCAAATAAATCGTGGAAGCTCCTTCAACCAAAATTCCAGGAACTAAGTCCTTTTTGACAACAGTAATTTCCGTACCAGAATCCACCAGCGCATGGACTAATTTCCCATCTACACTGATAGATGTTTTCATTAATTTGCTTACCTTGTCTTCAATAGCTTGCCTAGGAATGACTTTAAAAGCAAGTCAACTCTAGCTGCTACTGTCCCATCTTTCAGTTCTGTCCCTTCCGTGGAAGCTTTATTCACATTAAGCCTTTTATTATCAACTCCTTTGTTCTTCGGACAATCCCGCCTAAAATGTTCATCTGATCCGCAGGTGAAACAAGTTAATTTTTTAATTTCAGATACTTTTGTTTTTTCAAAATTTTTCCTAGAAAGCAAATTATTGGACTTTTTCTCTCCAAAAGGCTGTTTACCCCAATTACCATTAAAACTTCTCTTTTCACTATCGTTCCATTTACCTCTCGCAGGCCCATCAGAGGATTTCCCTTTGAAAGAGTAAAATATATCACATTGTTTGCCCAAGTCCCTGGGTTTGTACCATTTTCCCCCTTGGAGCACACCTATATGAGTTGCCGTCTCAGAATCCAACATTTCAAACATTTTATCGGCTATGATCAGTTGATTGACTGACTCAAAATCCTTCACTCCTCAACCACATTGATGTTAAGCGGGACTCGAACTGAGAGAAAGTTCCATCAGGGTACCGTTTGGCTTTCCTAAAATTTTCTAGGCATATTTCCGGTGAAGATTCATACTCCTTGAACACAACCTGTTTTAAAGATTCGTAGTCTTTTAATCCTTCTTCACCTAGGTTAATTAATAAATTCGACACTTTGTCCCCTAACATGCATAACAAAACCTTCGGCTTGAATTCGTCGCTGACATTTTCACTAGCGAAAGCTTTTTCAAGACTAGAAAAGAACTAATCCCACCCGTCTGATTTACTGGGTACTTTTACTGTTAAGAGCCTTACAATTTTAACTATTTCATCTAAAGATTTTACGCTTGAGGTTTGACCATTATTTTAAGCTGCACTCTGATTAACGTTCCTAAATAGCTCTATTTCCAAGCGTAGTTTCTCAATCATTAATTGCTCTTGTTGTTCTAGCTTTTGTTGCTGTTCTGTCTCTAACCTTTAGGCCGTAATAACCTCCAATAACTCTTTCGCCTCTTCCTCTTTATAATATTTACTAGAGATTATTAAATCCCTCAAAACAATTTTAGACATAGACGGATCAGGTGACTCATCTAAGTCTCGCGCTAATTGTATTAAGTCAATTTTCCTACTTCTGATAAGAAATGCCATTTTTAGAAGCTAAGCCTAATGTCAAATTGCCTTTTGCAACAAATTTAAATAATGTAATACTCGAATGAACTAGTATATACCATTCGAAAGATATATGCAATAAAACTTGTATATGAACATTTATTATCTATCAAATCGCACAGAATTTTTTTTTAAAAAAAATCAGCCACAATATTTACATAAATCACTAAAGAATTATTGCTCAAATAATAAATCTTCTCTTAGTTTTTTTTAAATTAAAAATAAAAAAAGAATCTTATACAGGTAGTGAGTGAGTGACTGTAGGTTTTAATGGCGCAAGAACCAAAGTAGGCTATGCTGCGCCAATCTTATACAGGACAAAACCATGCAAAAAATATCCTTAATTATGAGCATAGGAAATAACCCCAGATTACATTAAATCATCAATAATTTGACAAAATAAAGCACTTTTCTTTAAAATGGAAAACTCATGTAACAAAACAAAAACATGCCGAATCCTCTTTATTTACAATAACAGGAAGTCTACTCGAATATTTTTTTAACAGATATTTTTCACCGACTCAAACATAAATTTTGTGCAATTATTTCAAGCAATTCAAAGTAGGTGAATCCAGCTAATTTTCTTTTAACTTCTGCTAACTAAACTATTATGCAAAGTACTTCAAACCAGTTTCAATTTTTGAAACAATTTCCAGACAGTAGATAATGATTATAAAAGTATATTAATTATAAATTTAACACCAGAACTCACATAACATATTTCATATTTTAACACAAATTAAACATGACTGCATCCCATTATTCATTTAAATATTTAAACGATATTTCCATTTAGGGGAACAATAGCCACTTACCTCGACACGAATGTTATTTCTATACTTGAACACCAATGGAATTTCTTTCGGAATGTTTAAGTCGCCGCACCTTAATCAGTATTTGAAGAAGCCCGTGACTTTTATCCTTTAGTACATATTCCGAACGTAGACGATTTCCTTTTCACTCGGAACCGCTGTTAGACCATTACCGGGAAAAAGTGATTATCAACTTGAAAAAACACTGCCACGATTTTTAATCCTTGTCTGGAGATTTCAGCTCTTTAAATCGACTATCCACTGGAAGCAAAAATTAATCGCACACTGGTCACTTCGAGATGATTTCTTTCATTTAACATCTCATCAACTCCTCTTCTTTATCCCGCGTCTGACATCACTGTTAGATATTGGGTTCTTTTCTAGGATTGATGACCAGTGTGGTGTTCAAAAGGAAAAATAATGATTACAACATTCAGTACCGATTTCTTTATTTTCAGTATACTAAGAGACACAGTACAAAAAAAAAAAAAAAAAAAAAAAAACGATCCCCCCCCCCTACTCCGTTGGATTTAAAAAAAAAAGTCTACCCATCGTTACCAGGTCCTCCTCTATAACTTGACCCGCTGCCAGATCCCCATATCTGCTTTTCTGTTGCCAGGTGTGGGTGCTAGATTCTTACAAAAGGGGTAAAAAAGCATTTATGGCTCTATATTTTAAAAGATCAGACAATGAAATGTAGGAGAACGCTGCAACCAATCGTTTTTAGCAGATGCAGACTTAAAGAGCACTGCTCATCGAAGGTAAAATAATCATTATATGTAAATAAAGTATTGTTTTTGTTTGTTTGTTTTAGGTATGTTCTTTTCCTTGTCTGCATGCAGAAGACAAGAAGTAAGTAATAAAAAATAAAGTTAAATAAAAAGGAAGCCAATAATCAATTCAGTTAAAAATTTAATAAATAAAGAATAATGCTTATTTATAATGAGGACATGAATAATATATACCAATCAATACTCTAATTATTAACTTACCTTTGACGCCAATCGTTTCTTTGCAAGAGAATGGAACTCCTAGTAGTGGAGTGTCTTTAAGAATTTCCTCTTCTGTTTTCATGGTAATGGTCAAAAAGATATCTACTGCTCTAGCTTCGTCCATAGCATCTTCATACCTTTCGTCCACAACAGCATTTATATATGGATGCACAGTCTGAGATCGTTGTACGTAAACTCTCATAACTTCTTCGCAGCTCAGCTAGAAATAATACTCTCGGTTTTAAGACAATACAATTGTAGATACAGTTTCCCTTCATTCGTGAGACGCATTTATAATTTTTGTACTAAAATTATGCTACATCAATTTTTGTTTTCGGATGATTTTTGTACCAAATTGTTTTCAAATTTCCTTTATTTTAGAATTCATGAGATGACATTAAAAGAAGGAAGAATTTTACAATAAATGTACCACTAAAAGAAAATTTGGACATAATGACAGTAGAGGCCCGGATTGGTACATTCCATTTTATTTAGCAATGAGGTTTTTCTTATGATGTTTTTTAGCATGCGTGGCAATGCCCATATTGAGCCTAAAAACCCGAACTTTGCGTCTGGTCGTATATTATATTTTGGCCGAAATTTTTTAATCCTTAATAGGAACCAATAAATTATAAAAATAACATAAAAAGCGTCACCAACGTATAAATATATTTATTTATTCATCGTTGAATATCTTTGGAGTAGATAATCGGATCCAAATGAAATATGGAACATTGGATTTTTGGACCATTTTGTACCTAATCCTACACACTCACCCCAGTATCGTCAAAGAGAATTTTTTTTCTAAAAATCTAAATTAATCATGTTAATTAAGATAATTAATTAATATCATAATTTAGCTCTTTTTTAAAAGGTAAAAGCAATTTTATTTTTTATCCAGCTGCAATAAAAATTTCAAAAATTTCTATGGATACTACATTTTTTTGACGATTGTACATTTATACATTACTGAATAAAGCATAGTAGTCTCCTTTTCAATTTACCTTTGTTCAAACATCAATTCAGTTTTGAGGTAGTAATTGATTCTAATATTATTAATTTATCCAAGAATATCATATTTTATTTCTTGAAATAAATATATTTTTAGCTCTCTCTTTATATATATATATATATATATATACGCATACAATGTTTAAATTTATATATCAGATAATTTTACTCAATCTAATCTGTGAAAGTAATTAAACTGAAAGAATTTTTTATGATCTTCTCGTACATTGGCCGCGAATTAATTAAAAGTATTGTAACTATTCGTTGTAAATCTCTCGAGTTTTTATGAATGAAGGCGTATAGTTTTTTTTAGTTACAGAAAGGAAGTCTTAGAGGCAATATACACCTAGATGTCAAGGTCGATTTTTTGTCTCCCAGTTGGGTCATTTTTGTAGTGGTTTGGCATACTATTTCGAAATTTGATATAAAAACCTCATCGCCAAACGGGGAGCAAAAAAAAAAAAAAAATCTTAACCTACACATATACTGCGTCTGTTCTAAAGAAGTTATACCAAAAGAGATTATTCAAAGCTGAATTCATGATTGTGTATTTATATTCTAATAAAGCGCCTTAATTATTAGTTATTGTAATCCTTGAACATCGATTTTTCTTCCTTTAAAGTAAATTATACTGTTCATAGTTTTTTTTTTTTTTTTATTTTCTAGATAAAGATATATTTATATTACAATCTTTCTCATTGGTAATTGTAGTATATATGACGCCTGTTGGTGAGAGAAAATTGTGGTAACCCCTCCTTTGTATGGAAGAAAGGTTGCTAGTGAATTGGGATAGACTCAGCTTGTACTTGTGTGCTAAAGGCAAGGGTGAAATAAGCTCCGAAACGTGAATGAAAGTCATTGTTGTTAAAGACTTAGAATAATTCTTATATCTATATGAACACAGTAAATTCTCTAGCAGTAAGTAAAAAAGGAAGTAGAGATCGAGAAAAAACATTACAGTAATGAAATTTATTCAGTTTATAGTGGATAAAATGATGCAAGTAATTTTCGCCGTAATATGTGCAACATTCAGTGCAATTTTAAAAAGGGAATTTTCAATTTTTGTTCTCCCAATTTTTTCTAATCTGTTAAAAATATATTATAGTTTTAATTTATTCTTTAATTAATGCTGCACTTAATTTAAATCAAAATTCATACGAAACGCATTCAGATAAAATGAACAGAAAGCTAAATAACTTTTAGTGTAGAACTGTTTTTCACATAAAGGTTTATATGAAACTAAAATTATTACATTGAAAATACTGAAGAATTCGAATTTTGAAATATAATTCTTAAATATCGAAAATCAAAAATTGTAATACGCTGATAATTTTTTCCCTCATTGCTATTTCCTTTTGCTGCTGCTTCAGAAGGTGATTCATACATGTTATAGGAATGTTACATTTAAGACTATAACTGTTTTTGTAGGTTGAATTGATGAGGAAGAAGAGTGTAGATTCCGACAACTAAAAAAATCACTAGAAATCATCTTCAGAATTATTATTTTTCTTTTATGCTGGAAATTAACTAAAGATGCTAATGTGTGCTAATTCATTGTTTTTATAAAAAGGCCACAAGCATGAAAAGATTTTATAGAAATGTAGAATAATGACAAATACTGTATTTTAAATATATACTAAAGTTCACTGACGTGATGATGGCGGATGTGTCGAAAACAATACATTTGGATACTTTGTCTCATGATAAGCGTAGATTCTTCCTCTATATTTCAGGAGGACTTTTTTATGGATTCTGAAAAAGTGGATAAAAAAAGATTTGATAAAAGGATTTATTATCCATCCTTTTTAAGATAACCATTTCAAATTCGTAGAAGTGATGATAATGGAAGAAGGGATTATTCGTTCACTTTCAGAGTAAGTGAATGTCATGTCCACATTTTGTAAGGTAAAAGTTATGGCGTTTAAAAGAGTGTAAGGTTCGCCGCTTACTTTGAAAGCAGTGTGATATTCACAGTTGTGTTGATCCATTAAGATCGTTAAGTGTAGTTGGTGTCAATGTTCTTGTTTCTTATTCGAATCCTTAAACATAATATGCTAATGCAGACGCACTGGGTTTTCTACAAATATCAGTAGGGTCAGGCAGGAAGCTGATTCTTAAGGTGTCATTAATTACAGGTTTTTGTTTCAAGTTAGATTTCATTCTTTAGTGACAAATGTACGGATAAAAGGAATTAAAAACTGCTCTTTATGTATAGCTAAAATATATTAATCAAGCGCCATTTAAAAATTATAATTGTAAAGATTATAAAGAAATATGTTATCTTCAAAAAGCTTTTTGAAAACAAAAATCTGCTTTTCATAAATTATCGAACTGCTGCTTATCAATAAACACGAACATACCAAACTTTTAAATGAATAATTGTTACTAATCAATACTTAACCATTCAATTCAACCTTCTCAAATAATGCCTTGCTTTTATAAAATAAAAGAAACTAAAACTATTTTTTTCAATTGCTTTAATTGTGACAACAATGATACCATATAAAAAAGCATTTATTTAATTTATATTAATATATTAATTCAAGTATTGAAAATTTTTCTTATTTAGATGTTAAATTAAGTGTCAAGCATAGAAATCTTGAAGAAATTTTATTAGACGAAAATTATTTGTTAATTAGAAGGATCTGCTTCGAATTAGAATGAGAGAAAAATTGCTTGTTTTTTTCCCCCGGTATGTTACTTGAAATTTCTCCCATTCTTTGAAACGGATCATGAATGGCGTTTTTTGCATTCAAAATCAATACGCATATTATAAAACAAAATTGGACTCTTACAACTTCATGGTCTTTTTGATGAGAGTAATATATATATATATATATATATATATATATATATATATAGAGAGAGAGAGAGAGAGAGATAATTATGTATATATTTGGTGAGAATAATATATATATATATATGTAATAATTTACCTTAATTCCCATTAATTTCTCACTTAAATAATTTTAATTTACTATATTTGCCCATTCTCTCCCTTAACGATAATGTTCATTCGCATTTCCTGATACAATTCCTTATTCTTTTTAATTAATTCAATCACGCGTTCTAAGAAATTCGCTGACAATGCTCTCTTCTCACGGAACAGATCTGTAGGGATGATCCTTACCAGACTTTAGGTCTATACTTATCTTTTTGGAAATTCTTCCATTCAGACTTTCTGGACTCTGACATTTAATTGAATTTCCCCTTCATATAAATAGCAAAACACAGCGAAAAACGCTCTCTTATATTCTCTCCGCTTCTAACTGCTGTTCTCTTACCCTCTTCCTCTCTCTTTGATGATCATCTGAGATTTGTATGGTAACTTCACTTTGGCCTTTGGTAGCCGAAGCCCGACTAAAGTCTGCTACAATATGGAAATAAAAGTATTTCGGCCATGTATTGCATGATTCATTAATATTGAACAAACGTTAAAGTACATACGTTACATCGTTACATTTTAGTCGGCAGGATCGTCACACACACACACACACACTGCTGTCCCTCCATTAAGTGGCAAAATGTCTGGTTCGGTAGGTGTCCCATATTGCGAGATACTACTGCACGCACGCACACACATCCACACGACGCAAGTCTACAACAATCTGTCCATACGATGCTGCAAGCCGATATCATGGAATTCAAGAGTCGTTCAACGTCTCTAAACGACGACCATTCATGAGCTGTGAAATCAAACACAGATGAATCAAGACTGTTTTGAAAACTGTCATGAGTCCGGCTGGAAACGACTGTGCGTCCGGGGATTAGCTAGTATGTCGTGTACCTTGTTTAGATGTTTGACTTCACTAGCTTTGGGTATGTAGAAGTTATTTTAATCCTTCAATTTGCTTTGTTCCTCAATCCCAACTCGTCATTTTCTTCAAACTTGGCATCTTACTTCTGTCGTGACGTTGGACTATTCGTAATTTTTTCATCTCTAATCTAGGTGACTTTTTGGTAATTTGAGTTGCATAAATAACTACTCCTTGCCAATCAAAATAAAATGAGATTATGTAAATTTGATGACGATAAGAAGAGTTATGAATTGAATTAGAGCGATAATGATATATAAGCGAAATATATTTGAAAGGATGGAAAAGGGATATAGAGTATAATGACAAGCCAATAAATATTTGTAAATTAGATTGGATCATCGTAATTAATAGTCTGTATTGAAATCAGTTAGAAGCGACTCCAAATTAGAGTTTAAACTGAGAAAGCAAGAAGTGTTTGAATTGGAACAAGTGATTTGGTAAGCTAAGACTTTATTATTGGAATATCAACTAAGACTAACTGAGTGATGAGAAATTCGAAACAGAACGGTTTTGTAAATTCTGTGTTGATGGATAATTAACTGTGTTGTATTTCTTTGATGTATCTTCTGTTAGAGTTTTGAGCATATTGACTATTTAACTAGACTTTAAAATGTTTGTGGTAGGCCGTTATACTGTTTACACAAACATTTATGACTGAGTCTAAACTGAAGGCTTTTTATTCTGTTATTTTTTACTTTATTTCTAGTGAGCGTTATTGGTACTCATGCCTCGCATAGGGAATATGTAACTATTAATTTGTATGCCTTATCTTGTTGCACTTATCTCACGCATTGGGCATATTCTTCATGTATTGAATGCTATTCCATGGATTTGACATGCATTAGATGTTGCAATTTGAATAGCTGTTGGAGACTAATTTTCAAGTTATACACTTGAATAAAGTGTTCATTTGGCATTTCTAATACTTAAAGTTTGGTATTTTCTCTTTAATTATGTTCAAAGAAGTACATTATAAATGAGCCAATGTTTCTGAAAGTTGCTAAATCTTGCATTTTTTTTTTTTCATTTCGAGGTATTCGATAATTTGCGATTGAACTGAACTCTGTTTAAGACTCAACAACCTATTCAGCCTGGTTTAATTTTTTACAACTCTGGTTTCTTTTGATGATGGTAATGAGAAAGAAGGAACCTTTAAATAATGTTAAAATTAGTTTTTCCTTCAGAATTTTGACATAGACCACCTTTTATAATCACTAGTGCAAATATACTTTATGATGAAGCACTTTATATGGAAAAAATGCTGTAACTCCATGCATGTTGCCTTTAAGTATACATTTGCAAGCATTTAAACATACATCTGAAAGAATTTTTAATTGGTATCATTTTTTATGCCTCTATGCAATAAAGATTGCGTAGAGGCATTAAAAATAAACAATTAATAGTTAAAACATCAAACATAGGTAAAATATAAACAAAAATAAAATTTACCTGCTTTTTCCTTATTTTTTCAGCAAGTTCAATAGCAGTCATGAGAAGAATCTCATCATCTATTGGTGGTAATATCTTGGTTTTACCCATGAACACTAGATAAATCAAATCCAACACACGATCCGACAGCGGTCGTGTCAACACTAATATAAATCTCAGTAAGTCTGCTAGTGCTTTAAACATCTACGTAAATAAAAAAAAATGTTACATTTTTACAAAAGCATTTCAAAGTATATCTTTTTAACACAACTATTATTGTTTAAACTTTCTTTAGAGAAGTGTTCATGAAATTTATTTTTGATAACCCTCTCCCTTTCAGTGCAAACAATGTTTACTAATGTCTCCGTCCACCCGCAATATTTTGTAACTATGAAAAGAAACCAGAAAAAATAATAATTTGTATTACTGATTAATATATTTTGAAGAAGTTGAATAATTACTGACACGTAAAAGGCTGATATTATTAGTATAATTATGAACTATATAACTTGTGAATCATAAACAAAAGTGAAAACTATAAATTTATGCATGCATCTACGTATGAAAAGGAAGAGAAAGAAAATAGAATTTGATTTTACATTATATTACAAATACAAATGTATAGAATTTAACTACATTGAGAAAAAATATATTAAAAATAGTATCAAATACAATAGAGATTTAGCGTTATAATATCATAAATTAGAGCTCTATAAGTACAATACTTCTTGAGGCCCAGAAATGCAATTTTCATTATTTTAAACTAGAAATGATTACAATATCTTATGTGAATCATTCAAAATACCAGAAATAAGTGTTTCTCATAATGTACTTTTTCAAATTTTTCTCGCTTCCTGCGAAGGCATAAGCATATTTTTTAAGAAATTCTCTATCGGAATATATATTACATAAATAATCTATTTAAAGTAACTGACTCATTCGAAAATAGCTTGCCGCATTTTAAACTCTGAGATAAAAGATTATTTGTTGGTAATGGAATAAAATCGTACAAAATACATTCTATAGAATTACATCAAATTTCACATTTTTTAAAATTTATATCTTGATGGGTTTTCTTTATAAAAATGATCACAATAAACTATTAATAAACATAAAATTTTCTATTAACTCAATTTTACATACATACTGATATCAAAAATACTAATTTGGATTACTATCTCAGTAGTAATATATTTTTAAAACATTTTTTTTTGCATTTAATTTCATTTAATGTTCATATCTTTACTTTATCATTTATTTAAATTTTTTAAGGAAAATCATAAACATGATAATTTTATTTCGATTGCTACATGCATTTTACTATAAAATTGCTCGTTCGAAATGATTGCAAAACATGTGTGATACCAAAGTCATTTTTCGAAAAAATGGGCTATAAAGTCAATAAATTATAAAAAAAAGTTATTAAAAACATTTCTTATTGACCTGGGGGGGGTAACAAGCGTTTATATTTAGCGGAAATACAAAACACTCAGCTGACAATCTAAGCACATTTATGACGTAAAGCATAAATGAGCTCAGGACGGTTATAAAGCACATATTGTGATTGCAAAACAAGGAAATACAACTCAGTCCTAAGAGAAATGCACAAATGTTACACAGAACAGAATAAAATGTTTATACTTCGATATAGAATTAGTTTCACTCACAAAAAGAATGCAGAATTCGTAAAAAAAGAACAAAAATAAATAAATAAACACGTTACAAATATTCCTATTCTGAATAAAAGAAATTTTTTGGTAGCTTTTTCATTCTGATCACGTCAAACAGTTTCTTATACTAAGTTTTAAAGCATCTATATTGCTGTTTTCATCTATGACAAGTACTATAAAAAAAAAAAATTTAAAAGCAATTCCAACTTAGATCAACAAAGAAATTTTTTATTTTAGTTACTTCTTATTAAATAATTACAGTTAATAATTAAATAATTACAGTATATACATTTGACAGGATCACAATATTAAGAGGCAAAAGATTTTTTTTTCCAGCGATCTACACGTTTCGTCACTAATGGTATTAATTCCTAAATTTATATCCTGCTAAATATCGTATATAAGAGAATTTTTTTTTCTCCCATATAAAACTAAAGTTAATTATTTGAAAATCAAATAAAAGAATTTTATGCTTCGACGAGATTCGATCCGAAAACATGAAAATTATACGTCGATCCTCTACCAACTTTGCCATTGCAAGACAAATGACACAGTAGAAGCATTGGCTTATTTTCTTAATTCATCCGGTAAATTAAATGGTTGGAATGCAGTTTAGCCCAACCATCCTTAGCAACAGGAATTATTTGGTGGTATTTTGCCAAATGTGGCTACCCTGGTCCGCTGCGCGAACTTAACGTTCAGCCCCCCCTCCCCCCAAATCGCAAAGTTTATCAATTTTTGAAATCGTGCCAAGTGGTTGGGCTAAACTGCATTTTCACCAATTAAATTTAATTAATGAATTAATATTTGAAAAAACTGTATTAACATGAAGTGTAATCCACTACAAGTTTTAAAAAATGTATTTGGATTTGAGTGGATGAATAAAAAGTATTTTATTAACGATTGAAAATTTGAACACAAGATATATATATATATATATATGTGTGTGTGTATGTATGTATATATATAAGGAGAGTGTGAGCTAATAGTAGGAATTAAAAAAGAGACCTAAAGCATGCTAAAACTATCACTTTAAATTTGAACAATATCAATCATTAAATACGTGTCATTGGGAGTCTTAAGTTTTAGAGGCTTACAGAAGAAAAATATCGTATATAAATAAATAAAGTGGGAAATTAAAACTAGTATACAATTTATTATTATTACGTATCATAATACACTACAAGAAATAGAATAAAGTTAAAAATAAACAGATTAAACTGCAAAAAGAGAACAAATTTAAAAAGGAATTAAAGTCTTTAAATTGCTATAAATTGAAATCTAAATAAAAGTTCACAGGAGTACTTAATAATTATATAAATATATGTAAAATAGAAAATAAATTACTCAACTGTAGTGATATAAAATTAAATTGTATTAAAAAGGAATTAATAAAAACCAATAATATTCAAAATTAAATTATTTAAATTTAAAAATATTCAATTGCTATAATGATCGTAAAATACATCAATACTTCCTAAACCTACGAAACAAAAACCAAGAAAAAGATATAAGATGTTTAAGTGAAAAATGGCGATAAAGCAATTAAAATTGTTATCTCAGACTCTGAACTGAGAATACGTATTTATACTAGTATTATGAATCCTACCCTTCACACTCGACATGATTGCTTCATAATTAAATGGTAAAAAATCAAATTTAAGCAAATGTTTTTATTCATAAAAATAATTGAGCCAAAGAAATAAAAGAAAGAATAAAAAAGTCAGCCAAATTAAAATGAAATATACATATTTATATAATATTTTGAAAATCATGAAAAGTCAAAAGAGTTATTAAACTTTTATTTACCTAAGACGCTCGTGATATACTTATCCTACAGATCCAATATGAGTCATGTCTGCTTGTTAATGTCAATGTACTTAATAGATAGATTGATTTTATGAAATAAGGATAAAGTTTATGAATCCTAAACAATTTATATGTACTGAAAAAAGCTATTATTCCAAGAAAGATAACATTAAAAAAATAAATATTTTCTAAAAAATTTTAAATGTTAGAAACAGAAGTTATATATATATATATATATATATATATATATATATATATATATATATTAAATGTGTAATTAAAAAATAACAAGATAATTTACCGTTATGCAGCTCGTGAAAAACTTTTCATTATTTTTAGTATAGAGTTTTATAGCAAAATATTATTTAGTTTAATATAATACAGATAATATTTCTAAAAATTGAAATAAATATACAACTATTCCAGAAACGTATGTAATTAATATTAAATTTAAAACTCGTACCGTAAACGTGCGCGTGTTATTAATTATTTAGCTATCTATAATTTTCAGATATATATCTAAATATCCTGATTCATCTTTATCATTATTAGTTTGAATTAAATTTAAATATAAAAAACAAAAAGACAAGTTAAGTTTATCTTCAGAATGTTTATTACAATAAAAAAAACCAAGTACATCTTCAAAAAAATTCATAAAATTATTTTTATCAATATATTTTTGTTCAAAATAGTGTTAATAAATACTCGCGAAACTATTACTAGTTGATCCTCCTTGAGGAATACCGTAAGTTTCGTTTGTTTCTTGTACCATTACATTCAATATAGTTTTCTCTAAATATGGTATCAATTAATGATGTAAATTTTTCAAAAGAAATAAAATTATTAATATTATAATACCCATAAATAATTAATAGTTGCCTTTTATAGATCTTCTGTGTCTATAGAATTAAAGAGGTCTTCAAAATCATAAAATATTATTATATCTTATCTTCTATATACTTCCTTATATATTAATTGTGTCTTGTAATAATTTACCTGCTTATATATATATATATATATATATATATATATATATATATATATATAT
>BMAW01112801.1:824266-853553 GCA_019974015.1 Nephila pilipes
TATATATATATATATCACATCCATTAGTGATGGTTCTATATTTAATAGGGTCTTTATGAAATTTTAGAGTAATTAAAATATGAGGAAATTTAATTTATTAATTTGTATCCCTATTTTTTTTATTGAAAGCTGTAATTCTATTAGTAATTCCTTGGTCCCTAAAATTATATTTTTTAAATAATATAATTTTAAAAAATAATAACTAATAAATCCCTTGTTGATATTTATTAATAACTAAATTACAGTAATATTGGGAAATACTATTATAATTACTTTCAATTTTGTCAATATAACATATTATAAAGACTTTTCGTAATTTTGCAACTAATTATTTTTTATTTCATGCATGTTTATACTATCTTTACTCTTAAAATCTATATTATTAATATATTTAGTAATATAGTACTTGTACTCAGTGAATGCTTATGCTTGTAAGCCATATTGATAAAGTTATTAACATTTCACTCACACACACACAAACACACGCAGCATTATATTTGAAAAATATGTAGTTCTGCCACAAATTAATATTAACAAACCCGAGTTAAATAATACTTTTGCATGCCTTAATTTTTGTTTTTTTATGACGTAATTAAAGTTGAAATTAAATTAAAACAAAGGGAGAGCAAAACGATACATATATCAGTTATCCATCCTATAATATTTATAAATTAAAAATTTTTAAGACTATCCAAGGAATTTTTAGAGTTCAAAAAATAACGAAAGTACATACCTTAAGCTAATAAATTGACTTGTTCCAACCTTTTCACAAGTGAAGTAATGAAATCCTTTTTTTTTTTTTACAGATATTTCCTTTTACCCGCAATCTAGCATTATTAAATTTACTTCATTGAATTGCAAATAAACAGGTAACTATCACTAACTACATATCTGATTTTAGTCTCAGAATCTGGATTCATAGAAATATCTCCGAGAATGTAAAGAAAATTTATTCAACCAGTATTTGAAACAGTTTAAAAAGTATCCAATCATGAATCTGTCATGGAACACTTGTGAGCTTATTTATTCAAGTTACTGAAACACGAGTGCAATATCACATGTTTTCAAAACCTAAAAAAGATTGACATTTTTTATTCATTAACTTTGTACCATCTGGCTAGATTGTACCAGTAATTGACATTCAATGATGAATGATGTTACATTGCTCATGTGAGGAATAGTACTTTTTAGAATATTGGTCATGGAATATAGATCTAAAAAATTATGTTGTGTGTTGCAGTGAACGCATCCGGCTGTCACTTTTTGTCCGATACATGTTATTTTATGTGCCGCATATGAATAGCGAAATAGAAATAGTTTTTGTAGGTAGTGAAAGGGAACGCTTTTCAGTAGGAAAATCTGAAAATATATTCTAAGGAATTGTATGAGGGATATGGATTAATTTTTTTTACTTAATTATATTAGTGACTAATAACCATACTAGTAATAATGAAGTGGGTGAGAGAAAAAAAAACAATAAAGGACAATTTATTTTGATTTCTGAAATTTTTGAATTTTTTTTCTCAAGATGTATATCTGAAAATCCTCTAATGAATCTTAACATAAACAAAGCTTTAGTTTAAAAAATCAGAGAAAAACGTTATTTTGAAGAACTGTTCATTATTTTCAATGTTCTTTTGGATACATTTTACTCTGTATGCGAATAAATACAATAGTCGTGGGGAAAAGTAGGAATTCCATAAGAGATTAACTTTTCATTTTCGGATTCAAAATAGTTTGAGGGCGGGAGCCTTAATGCAGCCAATACGTATACTTTTTTAATAACGATCAGGTGACGAGGTTGACACTCTGCACATCCACGGCTTGGCAACGTACGGACTTTGAACAATTTGACATGTATGTCCCCCTACATGATGTTATTTCGAAGTATGAGATCCGAACTTGCAAACGGGTTTTAGAATAGGCTAATTTAAAGTCTCAATTCATCAGATTTCTATTAAAAAAATCGTGTTTCTTTAATACTAGAACAACCGATATTGTTAACAATCTAGAACGACCGTTAGTGGTCATTCTGATTGCAATAAAAAATTGAAAGTAAATGCTTGATTTTTAAACGCCCAAATATCTTAATAAAAAGTTTAAATTATTTTAAACAATTTGAAATGCGCATGCAATATTAGAATGATAAAATTTGTATTACATATAATAAGATACTTTTGTATTTAGAAGAAAAACAATCTTGTATTCTAAATGAGCACTTATTATTTATCATTGGTTTGAAACACAAGATTTGCAAAAAATGTTTAAAGCACCGTTTTTGTGATATTTTCCATAAATGAGCTTACATCTGAAGAATACATTTTTTAAAATTTTGTTTCGTCACCACGAGCATTGATACCGCTTATTACTCATGATTTTAGAAGAACTTGGATTGATTCACTGTCTATGAACTTCGAACTTGGAAACAACGTAAGGGTTATTGGCTACGGACCTATTAATTTTAAGTCTCAGCAAAGTGACGAGGAGGACACCTGAGCTGTCATCCCCTCCCCAAACTTTCCACATGAGGCCAACGGGAGGACTTGGCAACTTCTCAGATTTGTCTTTCGTGTCACCAAGATTTGGACTCACGACTCGATAGAAACAACGTCATCCATGATTTCGCAATCAGTGGAACGTTCCCGGTAAAGAGTTAAGAAGCATGTAGATCTTTCTTTGACGAACAATATGACATTAACTAGGTTCAAAATAAAATATGTCCGTGAAAAATTTACGAAGAATTACAAGCTCTTAATGAAATCGGGGAAATTATAGCTGCAATATCTAGAACATTCTAAAAAGTGTAATCAGGATCTTTCAAGTCGTTCGGATCGCATACAATCGGCTCGTTTGATTGAGTATATCTATGCCACACTTAGTGAAGTTGTAAAAAACCCCGTTTATTGGATTTTTTTTGGAATTATTGGCTTTTTTTTCGCTGCTATGCATATTGCTCAAGAGGCAAACATTCTTTTTGTTTACATCGGTAAACAGTAACGGTGATTTGGCCGTTAACTAGAACTTTTGATAAGAATCGCTTGAGAGTTGTATTTTTTCAAATCAGTGGCATCTCTCTTCTAGAAAGACGCATTGCACTAACAATAGAAGTTCCTTTTGTCAACAATAAGTCCACAAGTTTCTTAGTATTAAAATCATTGACTGTTGGGACATTTCTTCTTTTAAAAAGAAAAAGATCCAATTGTTTCATGAAGACATATTCACAAAGCTGCAAGCATCTATTGCCCTCTTTTTTATCTCTTCTTAGATACATAAAATCATTCGAGAAATATTTGATCTCAACATCCACTGTCAATCAGAATTTTAATCCAATTTTATCAGGTTTATTTACACGTATTGAACAAATTTGTAACGTATATTACACCACAACAGTTGTTCTTCGATTGACATAGCTTCAGTCACTATTAAACGTTATTTAGAATTTTCCACAAAAGGCAACAATAACTCAGAAGGAAAGATAAATTTGTCATTTTTATTCCAAGTCGAATGAGTCGATTTATCATCAAAACACGGGAATCGAAGAGTATCGATGAAATGGCTTCGCAAATGTTTCACTGAGTACTAGATGGCCCCACAGTTTTGACCATAAATCGTTCAAGTCAAGAACAACACACTGCTCCTCTTGAGTAAACTAAAGCAATAAAAGAATCTAATTCTTCATTGGGAATGCACTACGAATCCAATTTTAATTGATATTTAGCCTCTTCATTCTTGCATGTTTGAATATGCTTCAGTATAGATTCGGAAAAAGCAACCACCAAGATTAAGCTTCATTTCCTCCAATATTTCTCTTATTGTGCGAAGAAAATCCGGTTTTTCTTTTAATACTTTTCTTTGGACATATTTCCAAGACACAACAGCACTTGCCCTAGAAATTTATCACTAAATTCCAACTGGAGAACGAATATTTTCCGAAGAGCCAATATTATATTGAGTGGGATTTTCATGATTCATTTCTTCTGAGATGTCCAAGCTTAGTTCACGAATTTTGCTTTCAGAAGGAATCTTGATGTCTTAGTCATTACTTTCATCATTATCACTATAGTTTTCATCGAGTTGATGAAAAAAAGCTACGCACTCATCGAACCCCATTCTTTTGAACAGGGTAATGAAAAAATAGCTGTAAGACGCATGAAATGGTCAAAGCTTGAAACATTGTCTCTGACTCCCATTAATCTACAATGGCTCTGCAAACAACACATACACGAATGGAATAAGAAATCCGAGGAGAAAATAACATTTAATTTACAACATTGACATTTTTTTGTATGATGTATTTAAGAACATCAAAAATAAATCAAAATCATAATATTTCTATGAGCTGACATAAGCGTGTTAAGGTTAATCGATTTTAAAAGTGGATTTGCTGTTAAAATGGCCGCTCCGATCATTTTTGCATTAAAGGAAATTTTTTAACTGAGGTAGGAAATAACGCATCACAATTATTTTACAATTCTTTACATTCACAATTATTTCACAATATTTTACAATTCTTTATTTTACAATTCTTTATTTCTGATTTCCAATAACCTTAAAATATATTTCATGCACTTTGTACACAACGTCTGACAGTCACGGTAATCAAGAGTAACATGTTCTCAACCGACCAATGGTGTGGTCAGATCACGTAACCAGGGACGTCTTAAGACTTCTTGAGGCCTTGGGCCCTTATGAAAAAAATAGCCCCCACCAGCGACCCTTTAATCTAATTTGGTGTATATACATGTATAGATCTACAAAAACATTCCACAGTAAAATGATATTTTATGAAAATATTCGTTTTCTACATTTTAAATTTGTAAAACCATTAATTAAGTCATTTGTTAGTAATATTTCAATTTCAATACTCATCAAGCTTAAATTATTCAAACGTGATTGAGTCGTACGATTCCTCAATTCCTTTTTGACCCGTTTGAGTTTTGAAAATGGACACTCATCACTCGCTGTAGTAATCATCATTGATAAGAAAATTCTCATTATTATTTCAATATTGGAAAACACCGTGAATAGACTTTCATTATATTTGTATGTATAGAGTGTGTTGATCCCAATTCCAATCCCCTATTTTTTATTAATGTTTTTTTTTCTATTTCTTTTCTTTTCTTTTTGTTAATCTTTTCGTCATCAATGATCATATATGACTTGAAATGTTGACATTCCAGTTCCTTTCCATTAATGTCTTTATCGTAAAATTTTGATATTTTCTCGCATGCTATTTTAATTTCTGTCTCTTCCAAATAAGAATTATTTTCAAAAAATCCAAACATTTCAAAAAGCTCCTCATATTTTCTATTACGCGTTTGTAAATTAGAGAGTCGATTATTGGTAAAAAGGTTTCTCTATTTAAATTTTTGACTGTGACTGTTTTCAAACGTTGTGTCGGCGTTTCTATTTCCTTCAAGGAAAGTTACTCTAACACTGCGTTGTCTTACACGCTTGTGAGCACTGCTCCTTTATAAAGGACATTTTCTTGGTTTTTGACTCATAATAGTCAAAAGAGTCACTTTTTTTTTGGGTTTTACATATATCATTAACGATTTTAATAATTTTAAACCTTTCGAGAAATCCATATTTTTACTCTGGAGAAATAGATTTACTTTGTCAATACGTGTCAAAAAGTCAATCCAAAGGACAGTTAAAAAAAAGTAGCTTCTAATTCATTCATTTTCATTTTTCAACAAAAAGTCGAGTATTCACTGCCTGTAATTCATAATTAATTAAGCTATCCATTCTCATGAAAATATTTAAATATTTAAAAATACTTGCAAACATTTAAAAAAAAAAAATCGAATACCAGAGAAACACTTTTTTTCGCTCTTTCGATCTCATTTTATTCTATGCAATTAAAAATAATACCCTAGATTAATAGAGAAGTACGAAACTCCATAGGAGTAACATTACGCTCGGGATTTTTTGGTGTCGTGTCGACCGTAGTCTAAGAGGTTTTATTTCATTATTAGCTGGAATATCCATTTTCCGCATGAGTGAAGTTTTAAATTAAAATGATCAGTTATTAAAAAATAAATGCTTAAAATAAATGACTAGTTATAGCTTATAATCCATTTTTGATATTTACTCTTAAAAAATTAAATTATTTTTCAGACATTTATTTATCTAATTATCAAACCATACTCTAGGATTCCTGTTATATCATTGTTTTTCTACATTTATATTACATCACTACAATCAATAGTAATTTAATATATTCGTTTTATAGATGTTCTTTTTTATTTGGGTTTCAATAATAATAAAAATGGTAGTCATTTGAATTTTGAAGCAAGTAAAATAACGCTTTCCATATCAGAAGCAAATAAAAATATTTATCTGAATTACGATACACACCGGAAATTCTTTTGGAAGAACACAGTGCATTCAAAATAAAGGAAACGCGCATTTATGCATATTAATCAATATAAAAATATTCTAGACTCCATTGAAATATTTATATATAACTTTATAAGCAGTTAAGAGATTATTTCATGTTGTTCAGAGGGAGAGAGAAGAAAGTTTACAAAAAAGAGCAGAATTTTTTAACACAGGATACTATTTTTATAACTTTCTCTGTAAAAAAAGCAAATACAATTGAATATTATTTTACCTTTTTTAATGCGATATAAATATTGGTGTACTATTTTAAATCTCAAAGAAATACAATTCAAAAATAAAAACATAATTACCTTTTGCTGTTTCAAAGAAATTAAATTTATAGGAAGGAATTGCCAATTTAAAACTATAGGCCACTCGTTTCTTCAAAAAGTGTGATTTAATTCAGGATCATTTCAACCCTTTTTTTTATTAGCCCTGACACCTGTCATAAAATAGGGAACGTGTTTTTGTCACTTCTGTTGGGGGCTTAAGTGTATCTCTTGTCCATTCATGAGCGATCCTTAACTCATGTGTGCAAATAAATAAAAGGTCTCTGGAAGGAGTGTCTGTTATGTCTGTGACTGTCCTTTCCACAGCAGCATTTTTATTAATAAATTGGATATATCTCGCTTTAGTAATAAAACTAATATTTTTCCTGATTCTCAGTAAACGTTGTAAATAGGAAAATTTAATACAGAAATAACTGTCTCCGACCAGTCATGACCGGAAATAACATTTGACGATTAAAATTATTCTGATCATGATCTTATTAAGGTCGAGTAGAGTACGAGATGAGGCCCCCTCAAAAGCGAGGCCCTGGGCTCAGTTGGCCCATGCCTTAAGATGTCTCTGCATGTAACTACATATATCTTCGTATAACAGGGCCTGATATATGTTAATTATATAACTGTTCTTCTTTTGACATGAAGAATGTAGAGGATGAGAGGCCAGCTTAGGAAATGACCTCGTCATTGTAATGCGACTCAGAATTACGAGACATATTGACTATACTAAGGTAACTTTGAAAAAATCTGCCAGAAAATTTTGAATGAACTTAAAATTATGTTAAACTAAGACATTGGAAACCTACTTTAAATCATTTTTTTAAATTTGATTTTGTTATTTATAATATATAATCAATTGTAATTCATCATTTTCTTGTGAAAAACTTCATAACCATCGTTTATCGTTGACAACTACTTTATAACATATTATTAAATAATTGGTCCAGCATATTACATCACTATTAATCTTTTCTCCCTCATTTTTAATGTGCTATTATAGTTGAAAGATATAATTTCTATCTGGCTTTCAACCACCTGATATATTTATAAAACTTAATTTTATAAAACAGATAACCTTGTTATATTATTTTTTTGAGAATCACTTACAGCAGCACGAATCTGATGTTTTGGAGAATTACTACAGTAGTTTATAACTCCTTCTTTGACGTATTTGATATTAATAAGCCTTTTATTTATACTTTGATAAAATATGATACCATCAACTATTTCTTTTTCTACCCACTCTGACAACGTTAAATTTTTTTGTATAATTATCTCACGGGATTACAAATATAGGATCAATCTCTTTTTTCTTTTCTTTAGGCTACGCAAAATAACGTGTAAAGTTTTTATTTTATGTTAGATATCATAACTTTCATGTTTTATTATTTCTCTTCGTAAGTAACTCCATTTTCAGCCTCTTAAGTATAATTCCCTTCGGACTCTTCTTTAGTATCATTCTTGTGGTTTCCAAAGATTCAACGCTTTCAGTTCTTTGGACAAGTTTTTTATTTCCGACGTTATATTTCCTTCACCAAGTTTTCTTGTTCGACTTTCCATTCGACTTTAATCACTTTCAGTTCCTTCATCATTTCTTCGTACCTGTTTTCATTTCTTTCTGTCCGGCCTAAATCTAGTCCAGCAAAGCTCTAAATTGCTCCTCCATCGCTTTATCCTTCATTGCTGTGGTTACAAGCATTCATTACGGAATCTCACTTCTGACATCAATGTTAAAAAAAGTCCAATCATACTTTGGTATATATGAGAGAAATCAATCCAACTAGGAGGATAACGATGAATGACGCTTTATTTATAAACATTTAGAACAAGACGAACACAGTAGACGAGATTGGATAGATCAATAGCAAAAACAGGAAACATAGCACTCGTTCAGATGAGCGACTCAGATACAGGAACAAAAGCAGCACTTGTAATAACAGTCATAGTACTTTTAACTAACGTTCACCTCACCAGTTTACTAGTTCGCATTACGGACAAATTTCGATGATAATACACTGCACTTTCAAGCCAAATACTGACAGTTCCTGCAAAGTCACTCAATCAAGCTACCGATAATTCCTCGGCAGAGTCACTGCAGAATACCTCGAATTGAGTTCACCTCGTTGATCCCTCCAGTTTTGCATCTCTCTTTTTTTTTGATACTACGTTTATGTGAGACGTCACACAGAAAATTCAGGAAAAGTCCATAACTTTCGATCACGCCGCAATTGCAGCACTTTCGGGTACCTTCATTTTTTCACTTAAACCTCTCAAAAACACGTGCACGCGATACACATTCCTTGCAATACAATTTGTTTCATTAAATTACAAGTTTCAGTAGCAGTTTTTTAAGTTTTATGTGAAATTTCAAAACAGTACGTTGTTCTATTACTACACTTGTCATTTTCCCAGCGAAAGAGCCAAACAAAAATAAACTGTAATGTGAACGAAACCTACGGCTATACAGGTTTGAAAGAGGCACTGCATTCGTAAGAGAAGGCTTCACTCTAATCAGCTGTTGGTCGCTGAACCTTTTGCAGTAGCGTCAGTCCCGCTATTAAATATCCACACCTAATGTGTGTAGAATAATATATATATATATATATATATATATATATATATATAAAGTTTATTAGACATATTTTTAAATTTTACAAAATCATCCCTAATAACTAAAATAAACAAAACAGCCAAGTTAGGAATATTAACTTAAGTTAAAAAAATGTAAAAATATTTTAATGAAGAAAAGTATAAATTCACCGAAATACTATTACAAATAATAAATATAATCCAAAACAAAAAATAAACCATTAATCAAAAATCACAAACCAAATAAAGTACAAAACTAGCCAAAATATAGCAAACACCAAGAAAAAAGAATTAAAGAAAAACAAAAATGGAGATAATAATTTAAATACTGTCCCATGCATTGGGATGGTAAAAAGATGTTTATACCAGTTTTATGGATCCAACTATCACAACTTTAGTGAGTACATTATCATTAATGGTATAGAGCAAGAATAATCAAATTTCATATAAAAACAGAATTTAACATTAGAAAAATAAAATAAATGTAGTTAAAATAAAGTAAATAAACTTAAAATTAAAAATAATATATACCCATTAACATACACTTATAAAAGTATTTTTCAATCTAAATAAAGCTAAAATTTTCATCTGTTTAACAAATTTTGTGTACATATTATTCCAATATGGCGCGATATTACAATGCTTATACACCATCAAAACTATTGCTTGATTGACGAGCTTAGCCAAAGATTTACTAAAAATTTAAAATTTGATAATGTTTACAAAAATGAATTTCTACTAAAATTAGTAAATCTAAGATTATCAAAATTCTCTAGAAACTTTTCTCAAAATATGTGTCTCCAATTGATGGCTAAATTTAAAATTAAAATAAAATTTTTAACAAGACCAAAATTTATTTAAAAAATTATTATAAATGAATACTATCACTATAAATAGGCAAAAACTAACAGAAAATGTAAACCAAAACACACACACATACACACACACACACATATATGAGGTCCATTCAATAAATCCTTAGAAAATCCCAAAGGTGGCCAGATGGTTTGCTTTTAGTAAGTATCATGAGTCACTAGACAGCTGTCTTGAAAAATGCGAGTTTCAAGCGGTGATTAAACACTTATATTTAAAATGCTTAATCAGAGCTGACTTAGATGAATTAAAATCAGAGCTGACTTAGATGAAGTTCCTGGTACATCTACTCCTGTGTTTGGAACTGTTTACAATTCGGTAAGAGTTTAAACGTGTCCTTGCATTCACAAAAGATGAACGTCAATCGGGACATTCAGTGGAAATGACTACTCCCGGAATGATTGACAAAATCCACGATATTGTTTTGAATGATTGGCGAATTAAAGCGCGCAATTGTTGAGACTACTTGCATATCGAAAGGTACAGAGTTTTCAATATTGAACGAAAAATTGGATGTGAAAAAAATCTCTGCAAGATGCGTTTGCACTCAGTGGAAAATGAACACAATCGTGTTATCGACTCTGAGGTTATTTTGGCGCTTTATCGTCGCAATTCTGACAAATTTTTGTGTATATATACAACTGCTGACGAAACATGGATACACTAAACTCCAGAGACAAATGAACAATTAGAACAGTAGCCTTTTGAAGGGAAAGGCTTCGAAGAAAGAAAAGACGGGGAAATGAGCTGGCAAGGTGATGGCCACGGTGTTTTGGGATGAACGTGGAATCATCTACATCGATAACTTGGGAAACGGAAAAATAATAACTGGAGAGTATTATGCGTGGTTATTGCACCCGTTGAGTGAAGAAATCAACGAAAAACGTCCTCATTTGAAATACAGAAAGATCCTATTCCATCCAGGCAATGAACAGGACCACACATTTGCAGTTTCAAAGGCCAAAATCATGGAATTAAAGTTTTAATTATTACAACATCCACCATTCTCTGCAATCATCAGATATGACCCCCCAGGGATATTTTTTTTTTTACTGTAAACTTAACAAAATGGCTCGACGCACATAGGTTCACGTCAAATGAAGAGGTATCTGCCCAAACAGGGGCTTATTTAAAGGACCTTCTGAAATCTTATTTTTTAGATGACTTAAAAGAGTTAGAAAAATGCTTGGGAAAGTTTGTAAAGCTAAAAGGAGGGGTTATGTTGAAAAAAAACTAGTTCACTAAAAATGATAAATTATAATTTAAAAGGAAGTATGTTAAAAAATAAATCAAAAATTAGAAATATCAAAAATATGTAGAAATCGAATTTTTTTTTATAAAACCAGTATATATATATATAATGTTATTTTTTTTAAAAAAAGACTATTAGATTTCAGCAGCCGATGAAGCAAGAATGCACACAGATTATAAAAAATATTAAATATACTCTTTAAAAAAGATTTCGGCTGCATACAAGTATTATTGTAAGCAAAAAGGTAAAGAAAACAGAAATTCGAATCTACAATTGACACAAAGGCTATATTTAGATTAAAAGAAAACAAATAATAAAAAAAAAACTCCAAGGAATATAACTTAAAAATACATATATTTAGTAAAAATGGAGACATTAGTAGATTGAAAGAAAGAATTAGTTATTTAAAATTTTAATGTAATCTCAGAGAACTTACATCTTTCAATGTAATCTATCAGAGAACTTGCAAACGAAAAGAATGTTATCTTGGCGATTTTGATGCATTTTCTTGAATGATGTTTATCATGAAAAAACCCCATTAATAAATGAAGATTGCGAATTAACTGAGCTCTTGGGATATCTCTTAGTCTCGATATTGGTTTCTCTATCAATTCAGCGGCCTCGTCGAAATGGATATTTTTTAAACTACAGCTGAGTAAAACTTTACACAGCTTTCACATTTCAGTTTTGCTTTTAACTTCTACTTGTCTTCATTATTTTTGCATTCGCTTGTTTTATCATGGTCATAAAAACATTCATATTGTGAATTAATGACCTAATGTGGATTTGTGATGACTAAATGTGACTGGTATGGTGGAAATAAAATGAAAACTTTGGGAGTGACTTAAATATATAACAAGTTCGATTATTCAGCAGATTTTCTCTACAAAATTTACTGATATTAACGTCATACTAGAAGTTATACGTGAGTTGCTACTAGTGTATCGCTTAATGTCGAGCCTAGGTGAACGTGTAGCAGCCTTCAGTATTCTGCAAGATAGATACTTAATGAAATCGAGACTCGAACTCACGACAGGAATATCGCTGGTCACTCAGTTCGTGACCGCGACTATTAGGCTATTGCGGTATAAATGTCATGCAAATATTTTTAAATAGAATGAATTTAAAAAAAGGAATGAAATATCTGAAGTAATACCAATTTTTAATAATATAAAAATGCTCAGTCTCGAAATATAAAAATACTTAACCTTTAGTCTTTAAACTTGCCAATAAAGCTGTTGTATAACTCTGGATAGTGACTACGTAGATAAATCTCAAAAATAATGAGTAAAAATTAAATTTCTATCAATACGCATTTTGTAATAATCTAAAACTTTACGACACCCCAGGATAATAACTTAATGATACTGCGGTTTACTTCGATCTGCAATTTCCTGAAACCAAACAAATCAACCTTAACCGCTGCAATTTACAACATCATGTACATAAAGATCAATTAATATGCAGAATAGATTTAACTGACATATCTGACTTAATTTTAGCAATAATTAAAACTTTATGATACCCCTCGTGTATACAAAATTGAGCATATTTATTGTATTGGTTTTTATTTTAAAAGTAACACTCCGAAACCAATTTTTTTACTTATTGTCCCGAAACTTGTCCAAAGAGCATTTATATCTATTTTGAATGATTAATTCTTGGCGTTTGAAAAAAAAATCTTTCCTATTCCCGAATGCCTCACTTTATTTACCATTTACATTGCGTCTTTGCATTTATGCAGTATTAGACAGAACGTATGATCCTGTTTAGGATCATAATTTAATATTGATAGTAATAATTAAATTCATTATTTTTGTAAAAAGAAATCTCAGGCTATTTGTAAACCCCGATGTGAAAATGATTTCTTTAAAATAACAATGAAATATTAAATAAAATAAAAATAATTGGCTTTTAAAGTATCTGTTAGCATACAATATGCATTGATTTTACTTAAAATGCATAGTTTGATCAATATATTTTGAGATAAACAATCAATGAATTTATCTCAAAATGTGTCGATAAAAATTAAATATTAGAGTTAAAATGAATGTAAGTTTCTAAAAAACATAACTTCTGCATTACAAAGGAGCCTAGAAAAGAGAAATTATTATTTTAAAAACTTTGAATAACCTGGAATCCTTATTTATATCTATGGTTTCGATTTTGATTATATGTTATCTTTTAACTAAAGTATCACAGATATTCCTAATTTGATAAGAAACTCGATCAAGATTTCCAGATTTAAAAAAAATAATGCATATGTAAAATCTAAATTTTTACAAATATTTAAAGATAACCAAAACTATTAGCAAAAATTAAACTTACATTCATGGTTAATATATTCTCCTTTAATGTGACATATTCATAACAAAAACAAAAGAAACTGCGATCGAGTGTTTACTTCTCAAAAGCGTTGACAGAACTGGAGTTAGACAAAGAAGGGGCAAACGTGTCATGTGACCAGAACTGGTTTCATTATGTCAAGGCGGTTATTTTAATGCTGTGTAACTCCCTAATTTTAATATTCGTATCTATTTGGATCATGATGTTGCCTACAGCCAAAAAAAGAAGGTAATTTATCATCTGTTAAGAGTAAGGTTACAGGCAGAAACAGACGGTGAAAACAGGCGAAGTCAATGCATCACTTTCTGTGATTCTTAAAACGTTGGTTAAACAAACTTATTCCAAATAAAGAACAGGCGGTCAAGAACGAAATGCAAATGAGGACGTACGTGAGATCTTAATATGAATTCAAGATTTTCTTAAAATGTCAACGAGATTTAATATATAGATAAGGAAAGAGATGTTTCTGATTCCAAGTGAAATTTTGAACGGAATTAAAATTTAGAAATAAAATGCAATACAATTTTTCACATATTGCACGGAGATTGAAGTTATATTATACTAATTTTTATCAATTTAAAATTTTAAAAATTATCAATTATACAAAAACTGATATTGAATGAACTAATTTAGTCATAAAGAGTATTTTTGTGTTTCCTGAAATTTGAAGACGGAAATTATAATTTTGTAATGAGATTTAAAAAGGAATTATATCTAATATACCTTAATAATGAGCAATATTTTTAAAAATTTATTTATTTAAAATGTATTTGCATAATTAGCTTTTTTTTTTTGTAAAACTTATTTTTATACGTTAAATTTCCTCAACATTTATTTTTAAAAAATGTATTATAAAGAAACATAATGTATCAATATTTTGTAGAAATACATTTATGTTTTCAAAAGTAATTTTTTAATTATACCTTTGAAGTATTTTTGGGGAATTTTTTTACTGTTCCAAACTTATTTTTAAGAATATTTTATCAGAAGTGTGAATGAATAGTTAAATATTCTTTTTTTGTATTATTATTTTATGTAAATTAATTATCAATAAAGCATTTCAATATCATTTTATTACATTTTTTAATTGAAAATAGTAAATACGTAACAGTTGTGCTAATTTATTGCTGTAAATTTTTTTCTTTATATAATTAATAATATATGTAAATATAGTTTCTCTCCAGATGTTATCCTTTATATTTAGTTGCTTTGACAAGTTTATTAATTTTCTTAACAAACTTAACCTTGAGCATTTCTGTTCCTTCATTCTTAAAAGAATTAAGTATTAAAAAGAATTATTAAAAATAATTTATCCAATTTCGCAATTCTATATTTTCAAAAATAAATGACATAGCATGATAAGTAATACAAAAATACAAAGGAAAACTGGGAAAATTTTATATTGTGAACAAAATAGATGACTCTCATGTGTTCTGTTTCACGAAAGCTGTTTTAGAAGCTTTCACGGAGCTACCTCTTAGTTGGATAAGTGATAATGGATAGTATGACTTGATGTTACAAAGCTGGCCACCTGAGTCACCTGATATGGTCCTATTTGAATTTAACGACGGATTTCTACCCTGATAGAACAAAGATGGATAGGAGGTATGTGGCGATAATCTTAATGTTTTTGATATATCGTACACACACATTTTCATTTTAATGTAAATATAATTCATCGAAAAAATTTAAATAGGTTTAATTTTTTTAAAAAAAGGGAATACCTATTACAGAACATGCTCGCTCCTTCCGTGTAAATATAAAAAAAAATAATTATAAAAATGGTATACATGTGGTAGAGGTCATTTATGGTCATAAAACATAGTAAACAAAGTTACAATTTATTTCATTCACGACAATACTAGAACTGTTTAACGCATTTTCACTTCATAAGTACCCACGATTGTGCGAGATAAAAAGATGGTGGCAACATAATATTGTTTTATAAATTTATTCCAACTGACTTAATTTTCGATCTTTTTGGGATTCATGTTTTCATAAAATGTCTTATTTGATCTATAAAAATACTTATTTTAGGGGAAAGGAATTCTTTATTGTGTGGTTTTCCTATTTTTGCATTTTTATGTTTTCTTAATATCATTTGTATTGATTTCTTTTAATGTATCATGATAAAAAAGAAGTTTATTTTCTTTACCTATTAGTAAAAAAACCCTCCTCTATTATAATTATACATGAAAAGAAACTATTACAAATGTTATCAATTCCTTAATGATTTTTATTAATTCTTTAATTTCGTATAACTATTTCCTTAACTTTTACTTATCGATTAGATCTTGGCCTTTTACCATCCATGGTATATTTGAAGAGCGTAATTTTAGGCGATGAGTGATAAATTATTATTCTGTGAAGTTAACAGATGAACATTTTGTAATATCGTATTGATCATAATATTACAACGTTTATTTAAAAATTTTCTTTGTGTTTCAATTTATTTAACATTTGATATCAAGTAGAAACAGAACATGGACTACTTCAACCGCCAAAAACTTTGGCCCACTCGACCCCACCCTCTATAGTTAAATGGTCTTGAAATCTTCTGCTAACCTTTTGAATTCCAATGGTTGATGGAAATCCCAGAGCATTGAAAATGCTTGAGTAGCCTAAACTTGAATATTTAGGAATTGTCATGAGATAATGAGATGATGGCTGTGAGTGAGTTGGAATTAGGAGAATTGGATCGCCTTCTTAGACTTCCTCAATTTTTTTCAAACTCTTTGAGCAACTCAGAGCATTTATAGTAACATTTGTCTTTTATAAAGCTTTCTATTATTCCGAAATAAAGGGCAGGAAAAGCGTGATCTGAATATCCAAAGAGGTTTTTGATAAGTTATCAGTGTAAATTAACATTGCCATCTCCATACATTAAAACTTTGATTTGGAGTCCTTCTAGATCAAGAATTCTACTTTCCTACATGTTAAAAGCATATAGCTGTTCGTTCATCTGTTACAATGGCGCATTATTTTCATATTCGTCTTCAAAATGTTTTACAGCCTATGAAAAAAAGGAATGAAAAAAAAAGCTCTCCCTCTCTCTTTCTCTCTCTCTCTCTCTCTCTCTCTCTCTCTCTCTCTCTATATATATATATATATATATATATATATATATATATTATTATTATTATTATTATTACTACTACTACTACTACTACTAATATAAATAATATTATTGATGAGAGGAGGAGTTAGTACTTATAGAATAATTTCAATTTAAAAGTATCATTCTTTATCTAAAAGGACATTCAAGGTCTTCAATTTTTGAAAGAAATATCTCTTTTTCAGATACATTTTTTAAATATTAATAAGAATCATCAATGTATTATATATTGATAAAAGTTAATTTTTGGTATACTTTTTTGAGTTTATTTTTGATAGAACACATTTTTTCAGTTTATCTTACTTTACATTTACAGGTGGATAGTTTTGAAAATTTTAGAGAATAATACTTTGTTCCTTTTTTTAAAAATATGAGCTATTTTTAAACTGAAAATATTCAAATGTATCTATTTTTTTTTTAATTCGTCGTTAACTTTGAATTATTAAACTTCTGAAAATGTTCATGAATCGAAGTAATTTGCATTCAAAATATACCAAATGACCTGAGCATTGTTGTTTATAAATTAAATGAAATAAACCTCACTCTTTCATTTGATTTTGGCATCATCATTTCAGTTAGGTATGAAACATTAGAAACTGAATAAACTGCTTTAGATTACAGTTTTATGTGACAAAATTCTATTCATATTTACGAACTGAAACTTGATCTTTTTTGGTGAACTGTTATCTTTATTGAGCTTTTTATTATCTCATTAAAATACTGAATCTCTCCCTTAGCTGTAACCGAGTTAAATATAAGTTCCAATATCACTATAAATACATTGTTGTATTACTTTCAATCTATGATTAAATATTTCGAACCTGGTTAAAGAATTTTACACACAAACACGTACGCACACCCTTCCCCATATATATATATATATATATAATATCATTTGAAACTTATTGGACTCTCATCAAAAGCTATGTTTACTCTTAAATGTTAATATATATAAGTTTGAGAGTAAGTGTTTGGTTTATATATGTATTTATATTGGTATTTTATCTTTAAGATTATAGAAATATATATTTAACTATTGAGCAAAAATTAATTCTTGATACGTTCTGCTGAAATAAACCCCCCCCCCCCCCGTCATAGTTACGGGAATAGTAGATTTATTTTTGTACATAAGTGTCTGTTTACAAGATGTTAGTCCTACACATTAAGATTAATTGAAGAAATACATTTATAAATGCAATTATGATATAATTTGAAGATATGAAAACGACTTATACCTAAGCAGAAACTGAGGAGAAGACTTTTGCCTTAAATAGAAACAAACTGGAGATTCATCTGAATTAAAATGTACAGCGAAAGCACGTAAATATATCTCATACGCATTTTTCATAAAATATAGACAATGAGAACTCTTTTTTAGAAGCAAAAAGTTTTTGAAAACTTACTAGAGGGTTTATAATCAAATTATATATATCGAACATTCCTAATTTATTTAGAGAATCTCTAGCAAATACACTTTATTTTCTTTTAACGGGAGCAATGAATATACACATCAAATACATAATAGTTACAATTCTTAGTTCTGATAAAAAATTGAACGTAACAATTCAAATCCCGTTATCACAATATCGGATTTACACATATAATATGCACATACACTACATGTACTCTCTTAAAAGATTCACACAATGGCTCATCATAATATCGTAGACTCGTCCTACATCTCATCAATGGCAACAATACGCTGCAGAAATGCGTCTCATTAATTGCGTTATCTGTTGAGGGAGACACCATCCTATGCATACCTGAGCTGTACGTCGGTGAGTCGATGTGGAATGCAGCGGAATGAAATTGTCCTCATGTTAAGACATTTCTTTAGTATATGCCCCATCGGTTGATAACTGAGATCAATATTTGCGGATAATTCCAGGATAGTTAATCAAGGGTCTACAGAAGGGAGAACATTTACGATGTTAATATAATGTTAAGGAATGGACAGCTTACCTGTGCAATACAAATCCTCAGTCCCATTCTAATCCAAATGAAACGCTTTGACCCATCGTGGGATCCTATACTGTAACGAACTATCGCATCAGGTCTCACGTAATCCGTGATAACATTCAGATGCAATTTTATTACGGAAAACCTTGATTTTAGTCCAAGACCACTGATAACCTTTTGTAAACATGCTCTTGTGCAGTAAACATGACACTCTCCCCTTCAACGTTGCACAGCAACTATCCTTTAAACTAGATTGGCTATTTTTTACTACCTGCTCATCGAAAACAACGCTTCATGGCCTCCATATTCTGTTTGTGCATGCTCTTTCTTCTGTGATTAGTTACCACTATTTTATTTACAACCCTCGTATATCAGGCGTACTTTTCCCAATCTCAGATAAAGAAACTGCAAAATATCAAATGGTGAAAATTGGTCAGAGCCTGAAGACTTAGCTGATGTAGAGGAAATATATTATGTTGAAAAAAATCAGGGCATTAAGCGAAACTACTCCTAATTTTAACGAAATTTTAAATAAATTATCCAGGTTTCCAAGAGACCCAAAATATGTTCCCACCTCGGATGGGAAACAACTTAATTAAAAATAAATATCCCTCACCCTCTAAGAAGTATTAAACATGTGAAAGGTTTTCTCATTTTGCTAAATCCTTTCAGCTGTGAACTGAAATCAAATCCGAAAGACAATTTCATTCCTTAAAAAACTCATACGCCCTACTGGAAATTGAGTTACAACTCGTCGTAAAAGTCTAAGCTACACCCGTGAAGTCACAATACCATTAAAATATAAACATTAGTATCGCATAAACACTCTTATTATGAAGGTCAGGCTTTAATATATTCAGGACAACTGAAATATGTGTATTAAATCTAAAATATATTCCATAAATATCATCAAAGTAAAATAAGGAAATCAGTTGATTTCAGCTATCAGAGAGAAGATCATCGTAAAAAATACAGGGCATAATTAAAAGATTAGCCTTCCGTTCCACTCATTGTGCACTACGGGTTTCGGTAGATAGTGTCTAGTGTAAGGACCTCAAACAGCTTTTAGGGGAGCAATTACACTATTTTTTTCGGTGCATAAGTCCTCCGACTGCATAAGCCCTACCTTAACTGATATTAAATCCAGAATTCACTCATTCACTTACACTTTCATCTAACTTGTACTCTTTCACTCTTATTTTAACATCTGAGGAAGGTGCCTCTTGCTTAGTTACTAAGAAGGGATTGCCCATGATATGGCCACGGATTATCGCATGGGTGTCGTGATCAAAACTTTCCTTTCACTTAACTCACCCGAGAAGGGTACTCTCTTTTTTAACCACCTGAGAAAAGTTTGAAAGACCTAGGTCTTAGATTGTCACGAGAGGAAGCGATCTAAACTTAGAGAGTTTAAACTCTTATTCAACTATCCCTATTGTCGGGATGACCGAGGTCAACTGTTCTGTTACTGTTATGATAGTCCTTAGGTAATTAAAGTTACACGCCTGTAGAAGGGAAGCCAGATCCTTTTCAAGATTTCACTTGTTATTCAGTTCACAAATCTTGGAAAAACTTGTGATGTTATGTGCGGCATCGCCGTCTTCACCACAAACCTAAGCACTGACTTCGGAAAATTTAAATCTCTTAATATAATCGGGGAATCTGTCAATACCTGTTACTAACTAAACTTTTCTCCTGTCCCTTTTTTCACAAGAGTATGGTTATGAAATTAAACACTGTTCTGGCAAACAGATGAAAGACAAAGATGCCCTTAGTAGACAACGGGTTATAAATATTATATGCAGCATTATAAAACAGCAAATAATTAAAACTCCATAAAACTATCGAATACATTTAAATCCATTGATAAGCTGTTATTTGCAGCGAAAAACTTCTGAATTTATATTGAATTACAAAGTCTTGTATGCGATTAATGAAGGTTATGAATTATTAGTAGTATCAGTGATGAAGCAAGTTGATATTTTGTGAAGAATGCTCTTTCTTTCGGATATTTTGCCACGGCAAATAGTAAAGACTATATGAAATGTAACTATTATTTTCCACATATGAGAAAGTGTGATAAGAATGTCTTAAGAAATCGCATTGAATGTATATTAGTCAATAAGAATGGCAAAAAGGAAGGCCTATTACGTCCTATTCCTAATGAAGATCTATCATTATCAACATATCATATGAATTATATTGGACTATAAAATGACGACCAATAATAAATACTATCATATATTCACTCAATGATGCATTTACAAAATTCAAGTGGCTATATCCAATCAAAAGTGCTACAGCACTGGAAGTTATTGAGAGACTGAAGTTACAGCAAGAAACCTTAAAAAATCGTACTCGCGTATGGTTAGTGATATAGGAGGAGCCTTTTGTCTAAAGAATTCGAAGAATATTGTGCCAAAAAAGAAGGAACCATTTTCAAATTACTGTGGGAGTTCCAAGGGGAATTGGACAAGTTAAAAGAGTCTTTGGAGTCATAATCCCATTATTAGCAAAGATGTCCACTATGACCCTACAAAATGGATGAAGCAGGTTGATTACCTACTACGTGTAACAGTATATCCACACGTACTAGTACTAAATGCTCATTATTTGAATTACTCCTAAGAATTAAAATAAAAATCCTGAAGTTTAGCTCATATGAAATTTGCATGAGGAAGAGAGTCAAAATCACTCTAATTAGAATCAAGACAACATTAGACAAGGTGCGAAGCAGAATAGTTTAAGAATTCAGGTGGATAATTGTTTGAAGTAACACATAATACATTCAAAAACGTAAATGAACTTTATCACTAGTCACATTTACATGAGCGTCTCACTGAATAATGATATATGACACCTTTGTTTCAGTTAATTTAGAAGAGCAACATGTATACAAATGCAATGATGAAGAGAGATGACCTCGTATATATTTCAATATTTCAGGTGAATATGTGCATACATATTGAAATTCGAAATGACATGAACGAACAGAATTCTTTCCTTTTCATTTAACACGCACACACACAGATATATATATATATATATATATATATATATATATATATATATGCAATTTAAGTGAGTAAGAGAGGCGCTTTCAAAATTATAGAATATCCGAATTTGGAGATATACTATAAGAAGAAAGATAAATCTAGCTTCGATAATTTCCTTCCCATACATATCTATAGCTTTTGCAAAAATGTCTGTAATAATTTCATTGTATCTTTTGATATCCGCTAGGAGTATGTAGTTGTATGGGTTATTAACTAAAGCTGAAATGACACATTCATTTTTTGCCAAAGTAATTCAAAATTTACGTGGGAATGTACCTTTTCATCCCATCTGACGTTCTTATTGTTGTCTGTTAGCAGTCTCGAGAGCAAAGGGAGATCATTAGCGTAATGACACATTGGGCCTTTACTTACAACACATATGTCAGGATCCTCCGGAAATACACACTTATTTGAAATAAAGCCTGTAAAAAGACTGATTGAATTTTCAAATTTTCTTCAGTAATCTATATTTATTAATTTTATAACTGAAAATAACAAAATATACCATTAAATCACTAAATACTTTTTATGGATCACTACCACTGTAAAGGGAAGGAATAATAATAATGTAGAAAAGACCTTTAAAATACCGTAAATAACTCAAACGGACAACTTAAAATACATTAAAATGATGTAAAAATAACTATACAAGTAGGAAAGTTCACAAATTATAAATGTTTTTTTTAACTCTTTAATTTTTATCAGCGTTCAACAAATCGATGCACTTTTGCTCAATATTCTCGAATGCGAGAGACTTATACAATTAAAATTGAATCGAAAGTTATTATAATGAACCTGATTCAGTGAACGTACTATCAAAGCTCTGAAAGCTTATAAATAATAAGAGTTAATTCTGATTTCTAACAGTAATTAAAAAGTGTCCTTTAAACAAAAAAAAAAAAAAAAAAACGATTTAAAATTCGAGAAGGTAGAAAATAAAAAAAAAAGGTGAAAAATAAATTAATTTTTTTTTAAATTTGGGAGCCATAACTAGAATTTAAGAGCAAGTTAGTAGATTTCTATGACATTTTAGTGAAATGATGACATGTTGTTAGAGATGCGTACTTAGTTCCCCCCATATAATAAAACATAGAAAGCTTTTTTAACTTTAGAAATAAATTTAGCCTCAGAATTGATTTTATTGAGTTGGATAAATCGAGAGATAATATTATAAAAATAAATGACGAGTACAAATGTCTTTCAAAGGCCATAGCAAATGATTTTAAACATAAAAGAAATATTTTGCCATATATATTTTCCGCTATGATAAAAAACGCGACACAATTTAACGACGCATATCAATGAAATTTTTGATTTATCGTTGAATAAAGATATGCCACTTTTTGACATTAAGAGCAGTAACAGGAAAAGAATTGATGTTTTAAACAACATTAAATATAAATAAATCATTTCTCTTCTTTCTCCTATACTTTCAAACTTTGTTTAACTTCAGATATAAACCAAAACGACATAAGACATATCTATGAATGAAACAGCTGAACAAAGGACAGAAAATGGAATTTAAAAAATATATATACTTATAATATACTATAAAATAAATTTGATTTTAATATGTATATATAATACTACAATAACATCATAACATTGGCAAGAAATTTCTTAAGCCAAAATAAAAATTTTAATAAATAAAAACTGCATGCTAATTTGGACTCTTGGGAGTAAGAAGAGAAACTGAAGAAATCAATGATTTCTAGATTCGAGATTCCTGACTATTTTCACTGTTTTCTTACAAAGAGGTTACAGGTAACTTGTATTTTTAAATTCTGTGTAACTGTGAAACCTTATTTATGGTATGAAATTGAAAAAATTGAAGAAATTATCATATTTATATACTGTTTACTCTAACAAATCAGGATTCTTTATAATAGATTATTTGGTCATAATGCAATAATAAAAGCTTCACAAATAGCAAGTAATAAGTTAGTTTCACTTAAAAATTGTCTTGCATAATAAATGAGCGTTTTCAAGTTATATCTAACTCGGCCATGAAATAATCACGTGGTTTTTTCAGAAAATTTAGAAGTTCCCTTTACTTCGCCGTGTTTAAAATTCAGCAACAGATCTCAATAGCGTGTTGTGTAATTTTATTGCGACATGATTCATTAAAATCAATTATTTTCTAAAATTTGTAAAAAGTGTTTCTTGCACCTTGTTAATATAACATATAAAATACTTTTACACGAACTGAAGGAGAAAAAAAAAGAAAGTTATGGCGCGTGCATGGAACAGAGAGAGTGAAAGAGGAACTAATGAAAAATTTATTTAAAATAAAAGCAAAACCTAAAAAATCGGGGAATTGTAATGATTATTTTCAAAAAGACAAATAAATCATAAAAGAAAGATTGATCTGATCAAATAAATAAGAGTATGTGTTCAATGAATTCTTCTATAATTACAGAAAGGTTTTTTTTTTAACGAAAGAAATATTTTTATGAAGAGAAACACCGTAAAAGTGTTGCTAATAAATTCAGATTGAGATAAAAATTATTTAGTTACTCAAAGTAGTCTTATGTAGGCCTTAAATAATTTGGCCTTACATTACATAATTTGAGAGAAAAATATTTTCTTTTTCTTTTCTTAAGCCTTCCCTCATGATTTCTGCTATTCATCGAGATATGATTATTAACTTGAGTCAACAAAAATATTTAATACAGAGAGATATTTGTATTTTATATTTTTTTTGCATTTGAAAATGCACAAAAGGAATAGAAATTTTTAAAAAGTATATATCGAATTATCTCTAGAACAATTCATATTAACTAACTAGAATGTGTGAATAACACTAAAAACTAATTGGATATTTTGTTGAATATTTTTTTACCGGTTTCTTTTCTATTTAATTTTAGAAAGAAACTTTAACTATTGGTAAAATAGATATTTTGCATTAATTACTATTTATAAATAAAGTAACTGACAGTTGAAAAATATAAAACAATGTTTGATCTTTCTTGAAACGATCATTTAGAATGCACTAACAATCATATAAAAATGAGCAGCTTAAGTAAAACTTTTTTACTCCATGATAGCTCCTTAGATGCCACAAAATGAAGCAGCTAAGCGAATACTTCCTGTCTAATACTATTAAGCGAATACTATTGTCTAAGACTATCATAGAAGCAATCGATATGACAATAGAACTTTCGCCATCTGAAATAAAAAGTCAAATGTATTATATTAATGCCTCTTCTGATTGAATAATCTTAGAATTTAGTTAAGAACTGAAATGAATATCAAAAATCAAAGCAACAACTATAAAACGCAATTGTAAATCTTAAGAAAATGTTGATCATTTATTTGAATTAACTCGCGATTTCTTTTTATAGCTGAGTACTAATTTATTCTAATTATGTTATTATAAATGTGATTAGCAGTGATGTAAAATGTTTAAATTTATTTTTAAAATTTCATTATTGATTTTAGATAAATCCTTTTGATTAAATTCCGACTATTAGTTCACACTCTCCCTATATATATTTTGTTCAAATTTTCAATAGTTAATAAAATACTTTTTATTCATCCACTCAAGTTAAAATACATTTTTTAAAACTTGTAGTGGATGACACTTGATGTTAATACAATTTTTTCAAAAATTAATTCATTTAATTGAATTTAATTGGTGAAAATGCATTTTAGTTCAATCACTTGGCGCGATTTCAAAAATTGCTAACCTTGGCGATTTTTTTTGGATGAACGTTAAGTTCTCGAAGCGGACCAGGATAGCCACATTTAGCAAAATACTGCCAAATAATTCCTGTCGCCAAGGGTGGTTGGGCTAAACTGCATTCCAACCATTTAATTTACCGGATGAATTAAGAAACAATCCAATGCTTCTACTATGTCATTTGTCTTGTAATTGCAAAGTTGGTAGAGGGTCGGCGTATAATTTTCAAGTTTTCGGAACGAATCTCGTCGAAGCATAAAATTATTTTATTTGATTTTCAAATACCTAATTTTAGTTTTATATGGGAGAAAAAAAATTCTCATATATAAGATATTTAGCAAGAAATAAATTTAGGAATAAATACCAACAGAGACGAATCGTGTAGATCGCAGGAATAAATTTTCTTTTGCCACTTAATATTGTGATTCTGTCATATGTATATGCATATTTATATTAATTGTAATTTTTTAATGAAAAGTAACTAAAATAAAAATTTTCTTTGTTGACCAAAGTAGGAATTGACTTCAAATTTTTTGTTTTATATTACTTGCTTATATATAATCCTTTTAAATTTACACTGTACTTTTTGTATCAGATGTTTAAAATGCGTAATGTAAGTTTGGGTACTGTTTACAAAATTATCAGACTGTTTAAAGAGACACTTAGATTATCACCTGAACAGATAAGGAACTGTGGGAGAAAGTACAAAAGCAGCACCAGATATTATTCTATTTTACCAAGGAAATCGAAAAAAAAAACTTAATTGACAAGTTTTAACTTTCAAATAGATTTAGTCGAGTCAAATATCATGTTCATGTATCCATGTTTGTCACCGGTAAGTAGGAATTAGTCTCAGGTGTTTGTGTAATCAGAGAATTAATATCCAACTAAATCCACGATGAATAATTCAATATAAAAACCTACGTTTTTAAAAACAACGTTTTTATATGGTGGCAAAGTTTATTAGAGAAAATTATTGAAATATTAGTTAAAAGTGTTAGTTATTTTTAACTTTAAAATTTACTTAAAAAGAGACATTTGTGAGCGTATTAAAAAATTCATAATACTCATAAAATCAAAACATGCATTTGAAAGTTTGTAAGTCATTCTATTAAAAAAAATGGGAACCAGAATTCAGAAAAAATTATTGTGATAAGACACGGTGCCAAATATTGGAAACTTTCTTTCTTGCGAATGATTACTGACTAAAAGTCAGCAACCCTTACTATCTCGGAGATAGTAAAGGGGAGATAGTATGCCGCATGAGGTATCAAAAGGTTTATGATACCTCATGCGGCGTGGGGAGTGCCCGGTGTTCCCAGAGGGGGAAAGAAATTTTTTTTCTCAATCCTAAAAGCGCCGAGAGGAAAGAATATTTTGACTTATTAAAATTAATTGAAATGTTAGTTAAAACTTGTCGCAAACGTCTAAATATTGCATTGTTAGGCGAGTACGAACGATTCCCAAAATTTCAAAGCTCTAGCTTGATGGGAAGTTGGTTAAATTAAGGATCAAAATTTGATGACACATACTCACACTCACTCACACACACACACACCAAGTGAAATTCAGAAAAACGTTTTAAAAAGAGACTTCGTGGATAAGAAAATATAAACTTTTGAGTGAAGGACAGTGATAAAACTGTTTTTTTCAGATAAAACCCATTTAATTTTGCAAACTCAAATGTCTAGTTATTTCAGTGTTTCGCCCAGAGCAACAAATTGACTTCCAATTAACCAACAAACTTTAGAAACATATCAACTATTGCATGAAATAACTCGTTAAGAAAATGTTAACTTTTGCTGTTAAATGCTGATGAACTTTTAGGATTAGCCATGGAATGAGCCCGACCTATCTCTGCACACTTGAGGGCAGTTCTTAAGGGCAAAATGTGAAAAATGAACTGTCAAAGTAAAAAGATTGCGATTTCTTCTTCACTCAAAGTTTGCTTTTCCTACATTGAAGTAATGGTGATGCGCCAAAACTTAATAAAACTTCTGCCGAAAAGTAAAACAAATAATATAAAATCCAGAAGTTGTTACATTTCGCATACTGTAATAACTTTCAATGTTTCAGTAAACATTCCAAACAAAATTCAACAGCGTTTACGTAAATGAGCATGATATATAAAAAGAGAGATGGTGTTTATACATTTTTAGAAGGTTTTTGAAAAAATATTTAAGAGAATGCAAATATTTTGGGAACAGATTTCATGCAACAGTTTATAATTTCTGAAATTATCTTCTGTTACTTACTCCTAGAAAAGTTACGTATTGTTTCACTTTAAGCTATTCGCGAATCCCCCTTTAATAAGCAATGGCTTTGCTAGATGTTTATAAACTGGAATTGACGAGTTAAGTGGAATTATAGGGAGAGTCACCTTATCTATTCTTCAGAAGGTAATAAAGTATTTTGTCCAGTTCTTACACATCTTTATTTAGAGACTAAAAATTATTGAATATTTAATTAAAAGGAAAGATTCGTTCATTAAAGTGGCTTTGAGGAGAATTAAAATGGATTGACGTAATTGTTTTAATTATGAGGTTAGAGAATATTAGTTGCACATGTAAACTGTCTTTTGATTTATTTTCCAAGTTGCAGAGATTACAACTAAAAAATTGACAAGAATATTGGCTTGTCACTGACGACTTCAGAAAAGCGGATATTGAGGTAACACGTTATTTAAATCTAGAAGACTGTATTATAGAAGAATTAGTAGCAATTGCAAGTTATTTTAATCTATATTCTATATAAAAATAAAAAAATAAAAAAAAAAAAAAAAAAAAAAAAAAAACGACGCACCAAGAAGGAGTTGCCCGATTGTAATGAAATTTCGTATGCAAAGACATTTGAACCGAACATGCCAATGATTAAAATTTTGTGTCCAATGAATGAATAGCGGGAGCTACAGCACACTCAGCAGGTATATATAATAAGCGATTCTCAATCTGATGGTCAATTTTTCTGTTGCATTGCGATTTAGCATACCTTTCAACGACTGAAAAAAATGTCTCGCCGCAGCATTCGAGCTCATTACGAGCAACTGTCACAGTTTCAGTGAGGTCGTATCATTGGATTGAAAGAGGCAGCTTGGGCAAATCTGAGAATCACTCGTCATATGTGTCGAAGTGATGCGGGGATTAGAAGATACTGGCAAGAATGGGTGGACAATTGCAGATTTCAGTGTCAGGATGGTAGAGGTCGTCCTAGGTCACAGCAGGTAGGGAGGACAGAGTGATTGTCAGATCAGCTGTCACAGCACCTGATTCATCGTTATCAGCCATCAGACGTGCGAAGCTTATTTTTCAACTAGATAATGCCAGACATACGGCACGTGTTGCTATGAACTATCTCACAGCTTGTCAAGCACTTCTTTGACCAGCCAGATCTCTCTCCAATCGAGCATGACTGGGTTATGATGGGAAGGCGACCGCATCTACCAGGGAATGTTGATGACCTAGCCCAACAATTGGAGCAAATGTGGCAAGAAATACCTCAGGGGACCATCATGGAGCTTTATCACTCTATGCCACGTCGTGTGGCAGTTTGCATCCAGGTTACAGGTGGCACAATACGTAATTGAGCTCGTTATTTCATAACTATGTAACTCTGAAGTAAATCATTCAATTTTTTAGAAATTTTAATCGTTTTCTATTCTGTACATAATATTCCTATCCGCCAATTTTTGTCTTCATTGGACAAATCTTTCTTGATGCGTCGTTTTCTTTTTGTTATAGAGTATATATA
>BMAW01112804.1:0-12834 GCA_019974015.1 Nephila pilipes
TTGGATTCTTCCTTAAATATAAAAATATGTTTTAGTAGTATTTTGAAACATTTAATAATCTGGTGATATATATATATATATATATATATATATATATATATATATATATATATAAATTAAAATAGCTTCATAAAAGCTTTCATGACCATTATTATTAAAGGACTCTGCTTAAAAATCTTAACCATTTTATATCCCTTAAATTTATATCAACAATTAAAATGGTATTTGTATTAAAATCATCAAAATGGCGGACATAAATTTATAAAATGATTTATCCATATTTACTGCAAGGAAATAATAAGTGTTTCATATTTTATTTGAAATTTTTTGCAAAATCTTCAAAGAGAATTCCTTTTCAATAAGTTGGTACAATATAGCAATCTATTCATTTATTTTTCTTGTCCAAGAATCGCTCTCGTATACTTCACTCTTTGACAGATCTCATCTGTAGAAGAGAAGAGAAGGCTCCTTATCTCGAGTTCTGAAAGAGATATCGCCATGAGATGAAAATATATTCAAATATGGTCGCATTTGTAATGATGTAAATGTCAGCTCGATATTCTATGTTGGGATAATGGATGACAATGTCCATCATATTTTTGAAGGTGCGAAACGATTTGAGAACTTATTTGATGAATTTTTCTTTTGTATTACTAATTATTTCAAAAATATATAAAATCAAACACTTAAATGCTTTTTTTTACGAAATGTAAACTTTTTCTTAGAAGGACATTTGTATGTAATACTTTAACAGAGTTTGAAGCAATTTTAACATTGATTAGATTTGTATTTGAAATTCAAGAATAGGTTTGCTTGAAAGTAAAATGCTAACACTTTATGTACCGTTTCTTTAAACATATTTTTAATTAATTACATGTTCTTAATGTGATACTTAATTTTAATAACTGAATTAATTTTTCTGTGTTTGCTCTCATTAAGAGATAGTTAGATTTCTAAGACAAACGTACTGCGTTTAGCCATTTTTTCATTAACACAATGTTTCTAAGCAGTTTACGACATTTTTATTTTAATTACATCCTACTTACGTGCATTAATTCAGATCCTAAAACTATACAAAATGAGGTAAAAATGGATTTATCAAATAAATTCATTAAATGAAACATAACATAAAGAGTTTTGAGTGATAAGAAAGGCTTAAGACAGAATATATTTTAAAGTAGTTGAATAGTATACTAAAATTATTGCCATATTACCTACAGTTTATTTTCAATAATTTATTTTAATTAAGAAATATTCTTATCGCTAATACATATGGCATATGTTCAACGATTAAATAGGATTTTAATTTGAAATAAAGTGTATTTTAGAAACAGGATAAGTTGGGCTGTATCTATAAATAATAAATAAGTTCATTAATTTTTTTCCCTATAACAAATGACAAGCAAAAAGAAATTAATTTTAGACATTTTTGGAAGTAATCGAATCTGTAATGTATTTCAGTTAGATTTGATAATGGCGTAAATACAAGAGCTAGAAAATTAATAGTTTGAATATTACAAATATGAAAAGAAATTAATTATATTCAAATAGGCAATAAATTGCGTTTTCTTTTTTATGGATACCAAGGAGATGGACGAGATAAAATAAATTTTTTCAATACAATAAGAAAAGTTTAGTAACCTATCAATATCCTTAAGCTTGTTAAATATGTATTGTATTTTTCATTAGATTATAATGCTTCTAATTGCCAAAGAAAGTATATTTCTTACAAGAAGGATCAATGAACTTCTTATCAAAATTTGATTGATAACGTATATTATTTGTAAACAAGTAACTGACTGAGATTAAAAGTAGTTAAAAGCTGTGTTGTCTTATTTATATTAACTTGCCGACTACATTTCAATTTGTTAAGAAAGTGTTATTGATGAATTTTATAATAATGAGAGTTTTCTGTAAGAATATACTTCAAAAATAAAAAATAGAGCTAACAACCTGAAATTCCTGTTTATATTTTTAAATGAATATTTCTTTAAATTAAATATATGGGTTTTAATACATATTTGGAAGAGCAACTCCAAAAACATACTATATATTTATAATTTCTAAGAGGATTTTAACGAAGACAAAACATTCTTCTGAGAGAAAATTGTCAATTTCATGGATCTATAAAAAAGGATATTTTTCTGTAATGGGTTTAAACAATTTATTTCGTCTATCGAAACCATTGTGTTTTATGGAGTTCTAAAGGAAAAAAATACAATATAATTAAAAGAGAAATAACAAACTTTAGCAAAAACTTTCTGTTAATAAGAAGATTACAGAATTTACTTGAAAACTAATTTTGTAATAATTAGGATTTACAAAATGTGGGAAGATTGCAGCTATGTAAAAACTGAAAAATGTTTTTTTACTTAAAAAAAAACTCTATTTTTTTTTAGAAACACACACACAATACCTGACTCTAATTTTTTCTCCTTTAAAATGCCTTTTTATACCTAAAGCATTAAATAAGGCACATAATAAGGAAAAACGTAAACTTCTTAGAGCACCAAGCAAACACTCCTTCAATAAAAAATTGCTGAATACTTTAAAATATTTGATATAAATTTATTCTTTAACAGATTGAATTGCAACCTTTAAAATTTTTTCAATATGACTTAAATAAAAGAAATATTCACATAATTATATGGAATATATATTTTTCAACTCTCTATATATAATTTATTTAATATGAGAAAATCTGGAATTAAAATTAGACGAAAATGGATAAAATATATAAAATATTATATTGACTGGTTAAGTCCCTTAATATTTAATAAATTAAAAACGTAATATTTCTGTAAATTTTTAGTAGGTCTAATCCTCAATGTTCCATCAGTTAAATAATTAAAATTATTTCAAGTTCAAAGTATATTAATGAAATTAAAGATAAGGAGGATGTTACATAGCAAACTGCTATGAAACTGATTCCAATATTATGTTTGGGCTTAAAATATTCATCTGATACACCGAATTATTATTAATTTGAACCTCAAAAACTGCGGCTGGTTTTTCTTTTAATGTATAAAATAAAATATTTATGGGTAAAATCGCTTAAACTGGCAATTGAGAAAGCAATAAAATATGTTCTTAAAGTCATTACGTTTCCGAGACAAAATGTTTTATTTTATTCTTTCTTGTAAGTCTTGTTCTTTATTCTCAAGGCGTATTACGTTTTTAGATGATATTCTTTTTAAACATACATGAGAATATGTTCTTTTCTGAGAGATTGAATTTGATAGAAAGATATAGTAAATTAAAATTTGAAAGTAGCATGAATCTCATTTTCCTTTTTCATTTCAGAAGTATGAATTTGACAAATACGTGAATAAAATAATTTTTAATACATTATAATATATTTCACAAGTAAAAAATGTATACAATGTATAATTTCTGAAATAATAAGTATATTACGATAAAAAAATATTTTTCGAATGAAATACCTTAAAAATAATCACATTTAATATGAATAACTAAAATTAGAGTAATTTTATCAATACTGATGGGAAAATAGCTTACCCTGGCAATGAAAACGTTTCTAAACTCTGAAAATTTTAAAGCGTGATTACTGATGAAATTAACAAGCAATTCGGTTTCATTTTTAATTATTCAATTTGAGGGGAGTGTAAAAGTACGTCATTCATCTAAAGCAAAAATGAAACTTGAAGGATAGTGAATTATCATTTCTGTAATGAATATTTTTTTAATCTTATTTTGTTTGCGATAAAACATTTTGAAGAATGGAATCACTATGAGAAACATAAAGAAATCCTTATAGGGTACGTTGACGTTGACGTTGAATTCCAATGGGCACCTAGAGCACGGGGTGCTCCTCTAGCCCAAATCTTGAAGAATAATAGTTTTTTTTGGAAAGGTGGAGTTTTCATTCTGGAGAGAGAGAGTTGATGGAGATAAATTGAAAGTTTCTTGAGTTTTGGATGAGTAGTTTAGGAGCTATGGTGATTAGAAGTTTGCGGGAGATCTGGCACCATCTATTGGAGAGAAGAAGAATTGTGGTGGAGAAATGAAGAACCAGTATTAGAAAAATTTTCGGAGAGAAGGTGATGATGGTATCTTGAATTCAGATTGGCTGCTGAGTGAGTAGTTGCGATGCTGCGATTGGCTGTTCGCATGTGTGTAGAAGTTACTATAAGTAAGGTGGGAGGGGTTTGTGATGAGGCTGGGCTGGATTTAATTGTGAAAATCGTGAAAGAAATTAAAAAGGGGGAATTAAGGTGGATTATAATCATAGAGGATTTTCCTGGGTCTTTTAATATTAGGAGTAATTTGATAATTTTCGAGATTTTGAATATTTGGATTATTAATGTTTTCAAGGGAGTTAAAAAAATTTGAAGTCAGTTTTTGGATGTGATTTTTTAAGGTAGATAGTTGTAATGCTTTATATATTTCTTTGTTTTTCATATACAAGGAAGCCTTAGCGATCATCCTAATAGTAGAGCTCTGGGAGTTTTCAAGAATTTTTAGATTGGATTTAGCGCAGTAAGCCCAGATTGGGCTTGCATAGCTGATAAGTGGTCTCATGATTGCTGTGTAGATTAGAATTTTGTTTTGGAGGTTCATTGTAGATTTTCTGTTGATTAATGGATAAACTTTGTGTGAGAGTCATTGAAATTTTTCTCTTGTGTTGGTCATGTGTTTTCTCCAGGTTAGATGTTTATCAAATGTGAGGCCTAGGTACTTAGCGGAGGTAACCCAATGAATTTGTTTTTGGAAGAAGGTGGGTGGGGGAGGGTTAGTTTTTCTTTTTGTAAAAATTACAGCTTGGGATTTATCGACATTAATTTTAATTAACCATTTATTGAAGTAATCCTGGAGTTGCACAAGGTGCTTGTTGAGAGCAAAAGTTACGGTTTTGGGGTTTTTAAATTTTGCGACAATAGCAGTGTCATCTGCGTACATATTTAGTGTTGTAAGGGAGTAATTTGGAATATCGTTAATGTAATAATTAAATAAAAATGGACCAATTAAACTTCCTTGAGCTACTCCAGAATTAATTTTGCTTGAGGTAGATAGGGTGTCATTTATTCTAACCTGGAAAAAACGTTACAGCATGAGTGGATGAGGAGTATGAGTGGAGGTGGAAATTTATCATTGATCATTTTGAAGGTTAATCCATTCAGCCAAACTCTATCAAATGCTTTTGCGATGTCTAAAAATACTGCTCCGGTGGATTGTTTTTTCTGGAATCCTGATGAAATAATTTCAGTGAGTATGAGGAATGGGTGTAGAGTTGATAATTGTGGGGTGAAACCGAATTGATTTGGATTATTAAGATTATTAGTGGTTATAAAAGTTTTTAGTTTTTCAAGGATGATAGATTCGCTTAATTTACCAAGGGTAGAGAGGAGAGAGATGGGTCTGTAGCTATCTGGGACCTTATAAGGTAATAATTAACGAGTCCTTATAACCTTATCTCTAAGGGTCCAAATCACTTCTGAATATTTATAGCTTGATAGACGAGGTAAGTTAAATGATCTTTCCCGAATATAGGAAGGATATTATTATAATTTGTGCTATTATTTTTATCTACTGTTAAATTTATTCATTTCATTCAACTGATCCAGGTAAAGGAGGCAGTTTGATTAAGTTATTATATGGATAAATTTGTAGAATGTACTAGTATTTTTTAGGATTGCATTGTAATGATTAAGTGACAAAAGGGGACTGGTAGTAAATAGTAAAATCTTCTTGGTTTTTATTTTATTTTGATATAAAATATATACTTATATGAAATCCATAATGTACAAAATACACAATATATAAAGAACAATACCATTGGGAAGAAAAAATACGTTAATACAGTATATGAAACATTTTAACAAAGAAAAGCTTTTGGGGTGAACAATGAACTAAAAAGCCGTATAAATTGGTGTGTCTACAAGAACCTCAGTTTGTTTAAAAAAATTTAAGGATTTTATTGGATTGAAGAAATAGATATATTTAATTAAGTTTTTTTTTAATAAATCAATTCATGTATTAGAGTAGGTATTAGAAGGAATTCTTTATTTTTTGCTCATTCTGTGTAATCATGCCTGTATTAGAACAAATTCTTTGAAAATTGATTTAATTCCGGAATAGAACTACAATGAGTTATAGTACGGTACTACGGTTGCGAAATATAGCTTTATTCGAGCTAAAAATTTGTAATTTGTTAATTCCCCTTTGTATGACCTTCCATTTTTTTTATTTTATCAATAAATATGAAACTTTTAAATATCATGTCGAAGACTAAACATTTACTAAAGAAGATAAATTAATTCAAAAGATGCATTGAAACTGAGAAGGTAGTAAGATTTCTATTATGTTCGGACAATTCTTGCATAAATAAGTACAGCTACACGGTCTTTTTAATCAAGTTGTCTGAAATTTTAAGAAAGCTAAAACTTAAGAAAATGTATTTTTACAAATCAGCTATCCATTCATATCATTTATTTTACTGAAGGCTGTCAGTCTGAATTTTCAGATAGGTCACGAACCTCGAACACTGTAGCTTTTTGAAAAATTATTTTTCCTCATTCAAGTAAGGTTTAGGTACTAAACACATATTTATGAAGATTTTATATCGTTTGCATTTAATTGATAAAAAACGAAAAGTAATGCAATATTAAAGACGTAGCCGTGCAGTTGGAGCACATAAAATATTAATACTGTATTCATGCCATTAGTTATCTGAAAGATCTTAAGCAACAAAGTCATCCCGAGCACCAAAGGAACATTTCTGCAATTGAGAGTTCACATAAAGACATTTTACTTTGCTTTTTAGTAAGATATATTTAAAAAAATATATGTAACTAGTTCCCAATGAAATAATTTGAAAAATGCAGTATTCCATAAAATTTTTAATAAAACTTTTCATCAACACTTTTAGTTGTTTATTAAAATATTTAAAAGACTTTAATGCGTAATGTTTTGTCAAAGTGCTTAAAAATTTGTTAATGTTAATGGATTATTAAAATGTTTAAAAATCTGTTTTAATCAACATGGCATCTCAAATTCGACATATTCAATTCAGGAAAGATTATTTTACTTTCGTTTAAATTTCTTTTCTGTGACCGTATAAAACGCAATTTTATATCTTAAAATATTGTAACGTGCTCGGCTGACAATGTAGTCTTTGGCAACTCTCAAATAAGAGTGCCCAATAAACGAACCAGACTCACCGAAATTTTTTTTTGTTTATTTCCCCTAAAAGTATATACAGCTTTCTGTAAATGCAGAGGAATGATAAAAGTAAGCATACATTTTAAGGAAGCAGAAAGTAAATACAACCAACTCTTTTTTTACACGATTTTGAAATAACACGTTTCACCCAAAAACTTTTTTACGCGAATTTTTTGTTCTAACACGAATCTTAAAAAAAAGTTTTCCTCATAATTTTACCAGTGTAATCAGAAGACGATTGGTTTCTGCCCACACCTGTGTGAGTGACTTGATCTACTTCATGGCTTCTTTACTTAGTATTCAGGACTTTCTGGGAATTCCTGAATTTTATAATAACTTTTTTCTTTATTTCGTTGTTCTTAAATTTGAACACAGCATTTCGATTCCCTGCCAAACTGGAAATCCATTACGTCACTGTTTCGACTGTAATCGTTCGATTAAATTTTTTTAAAAAAAACATTTTAACATGTTATTATCTTGAAATTAATCCCTAAAATCACAATATCTGTCATTTACGATATTACTTTTTTAACAAAGCTCTATGCAATTTTTCATTTCGATAATTCAAGTCGAAGGAGAAATTCAGCTATTAACAGATGATTTAACTCGTGAGGGCTTGAAATTTGCTACAAGTGTAGACCAAAATTTTCTTATGATTCTGAAATGAAACGAGCGTGCATTAAAATTTCAACGTAATCTTAAGTTTTGAGTAGCAGGATGTCAAGAATTATATAAGCATCATGAGGAAAAAAAACCAGCCACTAATAACAGAATTAGTCAGAACAACAACAGAGGCCGTTAATAATGAACGAAATTCTTCATTTGAATCAAAGTCGACAGTTGTGCTAGACATATTTGACATACGTACATATGATAGCAGCTTTGCTCTAGTTCATAATAAACGTGCACGCTTGATATCAAGTAGCGAGTAATTGTTCACAGCTTTATTCCTAATTTCAATTTGGATATTTATATGTTGCATGTAGCTATAGACTAAATTTTCATTGTACATTAATTTGAGTTCTTTTGTTATAAAAATGAATTGTTTTCGATTTATAAATACGTTATGTGGATTTCACTATTATTTTTTGCATGTTTTTTTGGGAAAATATTTTTAGAGTTTTTTCATCTTACACGATTTTTTAAAGTTGTGGAACATATCACCAAATTTACCATATGTCGCATGTATTTTTTTTACATGAATTGTTTTGCACAGTTTCCTAAGGAGCATATCTACCGTGTAAAAAAAGTTGAGTGTGTATTATATAACATAGGAAAGTAACATTTCAGTTGTAATAGAACTTAATCAATGTCTAAATCTATATTCTGACTCAGCATATAAAAATAGTCTAGACTGAATAATCCACTGTGTTGCTTTATACATACGATTGAAGCCCAATTAATTTCACACTTTAACTGTACTTTATTTACTTCTTTAATTTATTTTAAAATAAAAATTTGAAATAAGGAAATTGGAAGATGCTGATGACTTCACAGTTGTAAATTATTTGCACAAATTTCTGAAAATGAATACGGGCTCGCTGGTAGAAGTCGAATTGATAGAACAGTCAAAATGACGCAACAAGTGGAACGTCAAATCATTATTTTAACATTTGACCAGCATCATAAAATTAGAAATGAAATAATGAAACTCGAAATTGTTTTTTTCTTTATATAAAAGCTTTCGTTATTCCGTGATGCGAGCTTTGAATAAATATGCATTTAAAATGTATAAATGAAAGAGGCTTTTATATAGTATATTATTTACAATTTCGCGGGATCTATTTTTTCATATTCCGAAAAATTTTAAACATAACATTCTTCACTTATTTTTTTTAACTCTTATTCAATCATTAAAGAATGAGTTGACCTTGGAGGAGCGGAAATTGGCTGCAGTATCCCGAGCAGACAGCCCTTGAGATTGGCGCGCAAAAGGGTCTGACCCCATGAGGCAGTTTTAGAGAGGAAGAAGAGTACGACGGGAAGAACGGTTCTCAGATCAGATCTGCTAGACAATGGATAATGTTTTACCTCTGTACCCACACTAAATCAGTCTAAACACTAGTCTTATAATCATAATTGAATTTAATTAATATACATAAGATGTGCTTAATTATAGGCAATAAAAAGTCACCCATGTGCTTGTAGAAACTAAAAACACCTGCATTTACAGTACAGAAACGATTTAAATTAATGTTTCAATAACAGAAACATTTAAGAAAAGATTAATTTCTCATGTATAGCATTTAAAATTGGAAACAGATATGAAGACAATTAATTTCTCGGAGGAAATGAATTGTCTATAATTGTATGTATAGGAATTTTTAGAAAATCAAAAACGTAAACAGATTTTTATTTTAAAGTTATCATGGATTTTCACATACATTTCTATCAATTTTTTTTTTCAATTTGATGTTTATTTGTTGAATGATACGTCTTATTTTTATGAAATAAATAGTAGAAAAAAGGAATTGAAAATAAAATATCTATTGAATAATAATTGATTCACCTTTTTATGAAAATGCTCTATGAGGATCTTAACAACATTATTTGTTTAATAATAAAAAAATTGGAATTCAAAATGTTTAATTAAGTACTTCAAATGTAATTTAAAAATCTAGACACGTTATTCAATTTTCAGATGTGTATTTAATTTGTCTCACAGATATTGAAATAAAATCGATATTTTGATTTTTGCAATTTCTTCATTTAATTTAAATCATCACAAGCAGAATTAATTTTGCTCTTCATGTCTGCTACAGTTTGTATGGAGTTCAAAAAATATTTCAATTTCTCAATAATGACAGAAATATTTTTATATTGCATATCTGCTTTTAAAAATGCTTAATTTATTCTGTGGCTGAATAACTAGCAGAATTAGGTATATATATGTAATTTATTCCAAAATTTTAAACCTGTAGTTTTCTTCATTAAAAATATTTTTAAATGAATTATCTGAAGTACTTCGTATTTCCAATGAAAGTGTATCCTACCTAAAAAGTATGTATGAATTCTTAAAGCAGTTTTAATTTAATCAAAATGTTATTTTCTGATTTAATAAATTGTATAAATTCTTTTATTTCTATTTTCATATTTCTTTTACTTCAATCATTTATTTCACTTCACTTTTTAAATTAAAATTCAAAATTACTTTAGGTAAAGTAATAATGTAAAGAAATGTAAGTTTCATAAGTTGCATATTGCTGTATACAACTTCATCGGTATGTGTGAAGTGAGTAAATATTTGAAAAAAGAAAACTCCCTGCATTTATAATTACTTTTAAAGAATAAGAGGAAGTAGGGTTAATTACTTAAAAGAAGTGGTAGATAACTGTAAGATAAATGAAAAATGTAAGAATAGCTGCTCCTTTTTTTTTAATTGCTGGTGAATTTAGTCACTTATATGCAACATTTTTCAATTATCTTAATGAAACTGTTTTTATTATACACATCTAGACAACTTAATGTTCTATATTGTTTTTAATATAGTTTTAATTACAATCCTACCTTTTTTTCTAAAAGCAAATATTCGATAATCTGGATACTTATGGTTTTGTGAGTGATAAAAATAAATGTATAATTTATTTTGCAGAATTTTCAAAGTAATTATTAAACAGCTGTATTGTGTGATTATGGAATTACAATAGCTCTTATAACTCGGCATCTAAATCATTGTTTCATTTTTTAAGAAAATCTTTTTTACAAAATGTATATGCAGTAAAATATTTTGTTTTTGATATTTTTTGCACTTATATTCCAATTTCCTATACCTTTAGATAAGTAAGATGGCAAAAATAGCAAAATAGACTTATCAGAGAGAGAATAGTTCAGAGAGACAGAGCTTATATATGAATCAAGCATTTTAGAAGCTTATTTATGAATTCAGCAAATCGAAATTGATTAATTGTGATACATACTTGAAAATGCTTTAATAGAGCTATTTCGCTTAAAGTTCACTCTGAAATCTCTGATATATAGAATTGAAAGAGTTTTTTGAAACATTCGTTTTTTTATTCACAAAAATTAATTTTTGTGAATGAAACGCATTTAGAAACAGTTTTTTTAAACCTAATATTTTTATTTAACAGTAACAACATACTTCCATTGAAAGAAAGCTCTAGTCCCATTAAAGTAGCAGAATAAAGAAACCCGGAAAGGAAACCTGGGTTCAGATTTTTATTTTCAACTGCTTTTACTCACAGAACATTTCCGCACATTAGCATTGACGACCTGCTATAAAAGGCCGATCATTTCCAAACGCGATAAATGCATTTTTACTCTTTTAAGTAGAATGTACACTTTTTTTTTATTCTACGTTTATAGTTACCTTTCTTAACTAGGGAAAGGGAAAGGAATTTAAAATGCTTAGCATAATCCAGTCAAGAGGAAATTTTAGGAAGGAAAAAAGATTTACTACTCATTATTTATTTTTACTTTTTCATTTTTTGAATATATTTCGCTCTTAACGCCTTTTTCTACCGACGTTGTCGTTAAACAAGAAGATTGTAAAATGGCTTTCAAAGTATCGAAGAATGAAATAGTCGAGCTTAAAAATGAGTTGTTTAATAGGTTTAACGCCAAGTTCGATGTTTAATAGAGATTTCCTTAATGCTCTGAATAATGAAGGGTACATGAAAGCATTAACGCGCACCTTATTAATAAAGTCCCGAAGTATATTATTCGAGTTTCAAACTTTGTCTGAAATAAAGGAATTAATCTTAAAGAAATAAGGCATATTTTTCTTAGGAAAGTGTTAAGAAATTACTTGCAATTATTTATTCAACATACTTGATGTAGATCTTTACGTAGTTTTTAGTATATATTAACAAAAAATAAAATATATTATTAGCTTTTTCTATTTTATTCCAAAAAAAAAATCATAATTTTAAAATATATTATTACATTTTTCGAAAGTTTCGCTAATTCTATCATATAATTTATAAGAAAATCGAAAGTTATTTTTAATTTTGATATTTTTTTATTATGAAAGAAAAGCTGAAACATTTCTAACTATACGCTAGCAGTTTATATATATATATATATATATATATATATATATATATATGCAGAATGGAGGTGAAGGAATGTACATCCCGAATCTACCCTGGTTTGCTCTTACGCAAAGGGTTGGATTTTCTAGGGAAGTAATTCGATTTCCGGACTCTATGATAACTTCGTACTCTTTCAATGATTAGACTTTAAGTTGTTTTACTTCGTTTATTAGAAAGAAAGATAGAGGAAAACTATATACAAAAGCTTCTATGTACAATTTGACATATTTCTAATAACCAGTTCTTCTAAGAAAGGTAGATATGGCTATTTTAAACCATATCGGTGATGGGCGGTGGGCGGTGGCGCGCTGGCGTTCGGAGTTTACTTTCAGCGAGGGTAATACGGAGGGAAAAGAGAAGCGGAAAGATGGGAAAAGAGAGCGAGAACGAAATGTTGCTCAGATTTATTCAGAAATAGGGTGCGCTGCACGAGCTATCGCATGACGCTGTTTTGTGGTGCCATTTATTGAGTAACTGAGGAACTGGTTTTACAGTACATTTGAAAATACAATTAATATTTTGATAATTAGCTGGAAAATCCTACACACACACGCATATATATATATATATATATATATATATATATATATATATATATATA
>BMAW01112804.1:12844-30711 GCA_019974015.1 Nephila pilipes
ATATATATATATATATATATATATATATATATATATATATATATATAGGTAATGTTAAATAATTGTATGTCAAGTAACCTTTATTTATGATATGACTGTGTTGGTGAAAGTAATGTTTGTTTAAATATAGGAAATATCTTTTTATAAAAAAAAATAGTGTAATTTTTTTTCTGCTAGAAAGTTAATATAATATTTTAATATAAAAAATATTTAAACTTCGTTGGACACCCCATAAAATAAAATCATCTCTGACACTTTGCCCAAAATATACCGCTTATAACAATACGGGCTATTTAAAAAGCATTTTGAAACAATTTCTTAATTAAGAGTAAAAATACTGTAAAAATTTTGAAACAGTAATGACAGTAATTTTGAAGCAATAAATCATTTTTACGGCCATTTAAGATATTTAAAAAATAGTTATTGAATATTATTAAATCAGATTTTGTGCTAATTTCACATATTGAATATTACTTAAGAACTTAGCAGAAAAGGAAAATATTTATGAAATATGCATAGAAATTATTTAACGAGACCTAATTCATTCATAGAAAGGACATTGTTTTGCAGACTATGTTAAGAAAGATTAGTTGAAAATATAAAATTGGTGATATATTAATGTTGTTTAAGAATTTGCATTTTGTATTTTTGAAAAATGCTTGAATTTCCGTTAAAATAAAATTGAACAAAGCATCATTCGATAGATTGAAAAAAAAATCGTAGGTTTTTTCCTAGTCCATTTAAGACTTTTGAAGAAATATATGTTACAAATAAAACTTTCTAAAAATAGCAATAAATATTATTAAGATGCAAAATGTTTCACTTGTTGATCTCCTTGCAAGTATATAGTAGGTTAAAATTAAGGTTTGATCTGAGCTCAGCGGGCATTTAAAGGAAATTCTAGCTGAACGAACTCATCTAAATATTGAGAATTCGTATCATTGTTATCATATTACTTTCAAAAAAAGATTTTACTAACAAAGAAAGAAGTAAATTTAAGTTCTATATAATTACTAAAAATTATGAAATATATTCAATGATCTCTGAAAAATAAAAACTTACTTTAAGAATTCATAAGTTAAGGAACGATTTTAATATTTATATGATTGACAAATGATTAAAAACCTGAGTTTTTTTCATTCATCTCTTCTTTATAAGCTACTTATTAAAAATTTACCAAATGTTATTTATTTTAGAGTAAAGTATTTTATCTAGAAATTATAAGGAAGAAAGGAGGAAAACTTGAAAAGGAAATGAATCATTTTAATTGAAAATATTCAATATGTTGAGTTATTTTAATGGAGACATTTTTTATATAATAAACGTTTAATCGTTACAACGTTTAATCTTCATTTTTTGTCCTTTTTTATGAGTATTTAAATCAATATTATGGAGTATATTTGAATTGTATAAGCAAACTGAAAGATTTGCGAGAAAAGTGCTTAAATATAATATGAAAGGAAAATGCCCTTAAACTCAAGCATCAGTTTTTCATAAACATCATCCATCATTAAGGTTATATTTACTGAAATACCTTTTAATTTCTGTTAAGTGCACATCTACCTTAAATACCATGACATTAAGTTGATTAGTTCAGACATCATCACACACTGTAAAACTGCTTATTCTATTTAAAGATAAATGCCTTGAATAATTAAGATTTTTAATGGCCGAGATAAATTATTAATGCTAATGTCAATAAATTTTCGTTTAATACGATATTAAGTTAAAAGTATCATCTTTGAATATTGGATATCTAGCGAGATTACTTTTAGTGGAATTATAGGTTAATGTGTAAAATTAACAGCGTTTTATGTGCATATCGCGAGTAATTAAACTTTGTGTAATTTGGATTATCGTTGACCTGAAAATTTTTATGTGTTTTTTGTTGCAGTAAAAATTAACTTTGAGGTTTAAAAATAATCAGATTGCTTATAAATATTAATACGGCAACATTGAAGGATAATCAGATTGCGTGGAAGAATAATATAATCGATCTTCGAAACAATCGTCAAGTGAGATCTTGAAATGCCTAAGTAGAAAAATAAGTTTAAAAGAGATATTTATTCATGTTGAATGAAATGAAAACTACAGTAAATGCAATAAAAATATTTTAATTAATTGACTTAAATGTTGTTTTAGCTGCGATTTTCATTTCGAGAGAAAACTGCATCATAAAGCAGTTAGATAATGTATTTTATTACCGTTGCTTAAATATGACTATAATGCACTTGTTACTTCAATATCATTTAGTAAAATATAGTTTTTTGTGTCATTTAATTCAAAATAGTTACATCATTTAATTGACAGCAATTTTCGTATGAGAAATTTTGCTAATATATATTTTTTACAAAAAGTATTTATATAATTTATTACTTAACTTTCTTTAGAGATTTTACTTTTGTATTTGTATTCCTTTATTCTTAACAGATGTATAATCCCAGGTTGGATTATTGATGTATTTTAGTGAAATGACAAAAATCATAAACTTATATTAAAATTAAGGTAAGTAAGGACATATTTTTACAGACTAGTAGAAGTCATTTAACACAATTTGCTTCGAATTGATTTCAGTTGAATCAATTTCAAAAATTGCTGATAAGACATCGATCAAATTTTTTCTCCGTTTCCACTTTATCGCACGATAGACGGTTTATTGTCCAAATAATTGCACGAAAATATATTTGCACATATTACGTTTTTATGAAGATAATGTATATTGCCAATTTTATTCAAATATAATTTATTATTCAGATATTTTTCATTTTTGAAACACCAAAAAATCCTGTTATCATCTAAAGGATTTATTCTATTATCAGAAAAGAAAGAAATATTATGTAAACGTTAGGGAAAATTTATATAAGTTATTTTTTGGTTTTAAAACTAACTAAATGTACCTGATAGAGTTTTAGAATATTTTGTTCTCAGTATAAAATACTTTATTAAAATGAAATCTACTTTTAAATGGCTGTAAAAAATCCAAATAAACAATAATACTACCTTTCTGACATTTGTTAGAGTAGAATAAGTATTCTTAACGACTCAAAATGTTTTAGTCCCATTTAAAACTATTATTAATGTATTAATTTAACTGCTATATGGCTAGAACTAATTTAGGATGACATAATCATAACTTCGTGATAAAATATTTCATAGAGTTTCGTATTATTTATTGTATTTGTTTACTTCATTAAGATTCTTTGTAGAAACACTAAATATAACATGAGCAAAACATGGAGTAATAGATTAAGGTTTAGTTTGAGTAATTAGTATGATAATGACAATCATCTGAATCTTAAATACATAAAGAGAAAAGTTTTATTTAATAAGCTTAGAGCAAATAAAATATACTGATACCATATAAAAAAAAAAAGGTTCTTCTTTCCTTAAAACGTTTCAAAGGCAATTCATTCGTTTTTCATGGCAATAATTTCTAAAAGGTGTGTTTCATTCAATTAAGTTTTAGAAAATAATAATTTCGCTTTTTTTCTGAAGTGATATAGTTTTAGCAATGTAAAGCGTGATTTTATTTCATTTTGGTAACATGATTGAATCAAATAACAGGCAACGTCGTAGTATGCAACTAATTTTAGAATTAGCTTCTAGATTTAAGAGTTTTGTTTAGTACTTATTATGTAACAATCAAAAGATTCTTAGAAATTATATCGCTTTAGGTTTAGATGATATTCAAAGGAATACAGGATCTTTTTCTTTGAAATAACTTGATAACAATAAATAAATAGTAATATACCATAATCTTTCGAAAATATATATATGTCACTTAAATTTCAGCTATAAAAATACTTTTCTGTTAAGATATTGTGATAACAAGCGATCAAATGAACCACATATATGACCTGCTTCATTTCCATTGTATTATCCTACGGTCACAATGGTTCATGAAAACGTGGTCTCTTTGTAGACGTTTTAGTCAACAACTAAAGAAACTCCGAATTACAGTTCTTAACTACTCCAGATCAGTGACATTCACAATAGCAAGATTCAGAACAAATCACTACAAGGCCATGAAATTCGTCTTAACCACTCAAGAACCTATATCACTTGTAAAAATTGCCCAAATATTCAATTGACATCAGAGCATATTTATAATTCTCCACAAATTTTACGGAATCTTTTTAAACTATACATTGCACTGAATATTTATTTATCCCCACAGGAATTTCTCTACAGAGCTATGGCCCTTGATCTGGCAGCTGCTCTCATTCAAACCTCTGAAACTATTTAATATGCATAACATACACGTTATATTAGTCGTGGACACGACAACATCAACAGTAATAAAAGATTATGCAATATTTGTAATGTAATTAAAAATGTATCATACATTAATTTAGAATAAAATAAAAACAGCTAACATTTTAATTTGTTAAAATACAAAAATCAAATTCTCCTCACATAAATTTCTCCTTACAATATAAGAAAGAGTAAACTCTACTATCCTGGATAAGAATGCAATGAAAAAAAATGAAGAATAACTGTGACAAAATCATAGAGATAACTGAATCTTTCCTTTCAATTTTTCTATTAAAAGGAATTTTTCATGAAATCACTATTATTTTTGTACTGAAACATCGTGATAGTTGGAAGAAAAAATAATTTTACATGTGTTTGCCACTGTATCAGCGAAAACCAGATCCTATACCTTAAAAATATTTTTTGTTTCCCATAAAATAAAATTATTTATTTGCACTATAGTAGATTGAAAATAAATTTCTTTAATTCAGATGCGTATCCATGCCCTTAAATGACAAAAAAGAAATGCGAATGTGTTTAGAATATAACGAGGAGACACAATGCTGTTTTTACACTTGATAATAAGGTATGCTCCAGAATGACTTAGGTACCTGTAAAACGTTTGTGTGTTTGTGTGTGTAAGCGGAAACATATAAATATTCAGCACGCCAAAGTTATTTCTATAAATATTAGTTTAAGATATGGAAAATCATTGTTGGGGTTAGTTCGTGAAAAAGTATTTCAAAAAAATATTTCTCATTGAAAAACGAAAAAAGGAGGAATATTTTCAAATACTGATAAAATATGTGTTATAATTCTGATAAATAAATAAAAATAACACTTGTATAATTTAATTTGAAAGATTAAGTTACTTTTTATAAATAAGTCCTTTATAGTATCCAAATCAAAAGAATTAAGTCTAATTTTCCAATGACGTAATGTTACGTAACAAATATTAAAATAAAGACTCCACAACATAGCATACTGAAATTATTAGAGTAAAAATTATAAATTTTCATATAATGTTACAAAATCAGTAATTCTAAACAAAATAAATATAATTTCCTTCAATACAGAAATGTGGAACAATAAGCACATTCTTACTAAAATGACTTTATAATTTTAAAAAAGCTTTTTTTGGTGTGATAATTTTTGTGATAATTAGCCTTTTCCCCTTAGGCTAAATATTGTAATTTTTTTTCTTGTTCGGTGTATTAAAAATGAATTCTTATCTTAAGCAGAGTTTTTAGATTTAGCAATTTTAATTGTTTTGAGTTATTGAACATTTTTTTTTTTATTTTAACGGATCATTGAAATTATTTATTGTTCATTTATTAAAAACCAATTTCGTATTTTATACTTGTACTGAAAAAGGCTCATATTTTTATATCTTACATAAAAAATGCATATATATATATATATATATATATATCACTGTAACGGAAGAATGAAAATTAAGATAGATAACTAATCAGAATTAAGATATAAGAAATAATTAAAGTATAAAAAAATTCTTTTAGTAGCAAAAAAATCTTACAATTTTTCTTAAGCTTATAGAATAAGTGTAAGAAAAATGGAGATTTTGTAACTGATTAAACCTTTAAAAAGAAAAAAAAAATACCCTATAAAACAATTAAGAAAGAGAGATAACTCATGGTTATAAAACAAGATTTTCCCGCTCTTATTAAAACAGGAAATTCAACTTTGACCTTCGTCAAAGAGAATGAGTAATAACTGGGATGAATTTTAAAGACTTAAAAAATAAAAGTAAAGTGGGCAAAATAATAGAAAAAAAAACCCCTTAAAAACTAAAAATTAAAAAAAAAAAATCTCAAAAACAAAATTTTAAAACCAAATAATTTTTAAGAAAATTTAAGAGAAACTAATTATTAAAATTTATAACTATTATAATTTGAATTACTCTTAGTAAAATTAAAAAGAAAACCTGCTATCAAATAAATATTTTTAAACTTATCCATCTTAATATAAATTTCATGTGTTTTAGTCAGAAGTCTAATATAACGCAAAATTTGACAATAAATTGAGCCGCTCAGAAGCCAATGCGGTTAAGTCCATTTTTTGATATTTTCTGATTTTTGGAAATTTTGATGAAATAAATAATAATCTTCTTAGTTATTAAGGGATTTACTCGTTGGTTACTTTTTTCTAGGTTAGATAGCCCTTTTTTTAATAGCTTCTGAATATATTGTATAATAATTTCAGATGCCATTGTGAATAAGTCCACCTTTTATCAATATTTTTTTTGCATAAACTTTGGAATAAAAATTAAATTCTTCTTCTTCTTTCGATATTTGTTGGTAACACTGAAAAACAAAAAATTCATAGTAACTGTAACCGTTACTTCTAATTAGAATTGTTTGAGTTTTATTCATGTGCGTCAAAACACAAAAATTACAAGAGAAACTTATATGTATACAATCCTGGTTGCCATGATTTAAAGACTAACGAGGGCTACATGTATGTTTGGCCTATAACCCAAGCATCGCGGGGTTCACAAGAAGTGTCATCGTGTTTAACTAAACACATTAAATTGTACGCAAAGGATTTTCAAAAAATTATAATGTATTCAGATTCATGTTCAGGACAGAATCAAAATATAAAAACTGTGTTAAGTTTACTGAAATTGGTTCAGAGTGAAGATATAAAAGCTGAATCAATTGAGCTTAAATTTTTATTAAGTGGGCAGTTATTTGCCCAATGATCCTGATTTTGCAGTTATAGAAGCTTATGCAAAAAAAAAAAAATCCGTATATTTATAAGTGACTGGTATCATATAATACAAAATAGTAAAAGAAAGAACCCTTTCAGAGTTGTCGAAATGAATCCACAAGAATTTGGAACAAGAACCATTGAAAGAAGCTGTTACCAACAGAAAAAAATCAACATGTGGACAAACAGTCAATTGGCTTAATATGAGATGGATAAAACTGGAAAGTTCAAACCCAAGCAGCATTAAGTTCAAATATAATTTAGACGAGGATGATACCTTTCATGTAATTGATATAAAAAAAAAACAAAAATAGATGGCCAGTAAATTTAAAAAATATAACTCAACCTATATTATATCCTAATGGCAGAACAATTTCAAGAGAAACAAAAAAATACATCATGTGTTTATTAAAGTATTTACCTCCAATTAAACACGACTTTTGCAGGACATTAAGGACAACACGTGGTGATCAAGATTTACATTTAAATAACTCGGAAGAAGATGATGTTTGTTATGATGAATAAAAATAAAACTTATGACAATAACTGTTATTTTATTATTCTTACATAAATTTCTTATCTTTTTCAGCTGCCAAAAGGTATAAGTCCTAAAATTTTTAAGATACTATCATTATTTCAATAAATACTTACGTTTTTATTTACACATCCTGTACATATCTTGTTTTTTTGCAGAGTTTACACCTCGAAAAAAGACTTTATACACTTTTCTAATTAAATTAACAAACCAAGAATTTTAAAAACTAATGTATCAAAAAACATTAATTTTCTCAATTTTTGTGTTTTGGACTTAACCGCATTGGCTTCTGAGCGGCTCAATTATATATCCAAAAACATTTAGACTTAATGAATTCCCAAACAAGGATCTTTTCTGAATCCGAAAGGAGACAAAAAAATCTATTTCATCATATATCTCTCGAAATTTTAAAAATTAAATATTCCTTTTCATTTATATCTATATGCTTACATAAAATTAAATATTGTGGATAAAAATTTAAGACAGGTTTAACATCTTTTTTTATAAATTTAAAAGAAAATAACATCATCAATATATCTAAACTCTCTAAAACTACTACAATAAGAAAAAGTTACTTTTATAAAAAATTTAAATGAATATTGCCTATGCAGCTACTTGCAGGCCTACCTTATGCTGCACCTTTAATGTAATTTTATAATTATTAGCAGAATATCTGTTTCAGAACTTAAATAAAATCCATCTTTTCACCAGAATTAAAAAGCTCTCCAAAATCATATTCATTTATAGCATAAATCTGTTTATTTTTTAATATATTTGGCACTAATTAAAGTCATAGCAATATTCTTCAACTTATATATAATTTGCATAAGCTTTTGTAATTTTTTTTACCAGCAAGAGTAATACAAATATTATAGCCATTAGTTACTGACCTAAATTTAATAAGAGTATTATGAAATTTTGGTGTTAAAAGATGTTTAGGTAAATCAGCATTGTTAACGCCAATTTTCTACCATTTCATTTCCTAATAATATCATTAGGAAATTCTTTCTGACTATTGCTCATAACTCTAAAAGAGTTATTATCTCAAGTTGCTTAATAATAATAGTATTGTCCAATTGCTTGCCTCTAACAGATAATTGTTAAGTTCTCTATCGGCATAAGGAATAATAAATCTCCTGGAGATTAATAACAGCAGTTTTTATATTTTTCAACTAAATATCGTCATTGTTACTAATACCTATTTTGTACAGACCAAATTTTCTTTTAAATTTGGGACCATTGGTTACTATTGAAACCATTTTGAAAATGGAGACCATTTTTTTTATCAAGATTTATATTACATTTTAATTTCTTATCTCTGAATATATCCAAATTGCCTGTAATCACAAGTAGATATTTCTCTTGTGTATACTCTTTGAAATCATTACGCATTACTTATATAATTATTTTTTTAAATGTAAGTTACTATTGTAATTAAATCGAATAAGACTCCTTTAATTATATTCAAGAAATTTTTTGATGCTGAGAATTTTAATAGGGATTTATTATTTTTCACTTATTAATAAAATTATTAAAACTAACCTTGTCAAAAAATAAAATTTATTAATTTTATAGCCCAATGTTCGATTTTTTGCAGTTCTAAATTATAGTATTTCATATTGCACTTATGGAACAAATAGTTATACGCTCAAATTAAAGAAAACATTTATTCCTAAGTTTGCTGTAGGCCGTGGTAAGTTAGTGATCATGATCGTGAACTCTTGGCCAATGGATTTCATCAAGTCATAGGATCGAACCTTGATGCCTCTAAAGACCCGCCGTGTAGCCAAGTCTGATGCACGTTAAATCTGTCAAAACTGAAAGTTCTCCCGTGTGTGTTGCGGAGGGGTGGAGTGAGAGGTGCCAACTCAGATGTCAACCTCGTCATTTGACTGAGGTCCAAAATTAAGATATCCATCACCAAAAGCCCTCATTTGCTTCTAGTACTTGTTAATAAAACCAATAAACCAATCCCAAGTTTGTTATCATGTAATAAATGATCTCTAACTCAATTATTTTCCATTTTTTCAATACAAAATAAAAAGTGTTCATTATATAAATGCCAATTTTTTCACAAAATTATCATTAGGCTCAAGAAATATTTTCTTCAAATGTTCCACATTCATAATTTTTATCTACCTTTATCCACACAGACACACACAGACACACAGACACAAACACCTCCTTTTTTTCTTAAAAACACTGTAATTTTTTACTTGACATTTTTACCTTTATCATTGTGATAAAAATCTTTTTCATAATTATTCCTATTATTATTAAAATACATAATATTTAGCAATTCTGGATATAATGTCTGTAAAAATCAATAAAGAAGTTTTACCCCCTCAACCTATTTTTATTATAAGGAACAATTTTGATAATACTCACATCAACTTTGTCAAAACCATATAAATGAAAGTGCGCAATTTCAAATTGATTCTTGTTTTGCAACAATAAAGATTTAGTGCCAAATCTATGCTGATTAATTCTAATATTAATGTAATTCGAATTTTGTCCAATATATTTTAAATGCATATTTCGTAATTTAGGCGGTAAATACACTTATAAGTTTCACACAGCAGAAATTTAGAATTCTTATTAATTGACTTTTATCGATTATTTTACACGTTTGAGATCTAGAACTATGACTTAGATTAAACAATAAATTCTATTTTTACATATAATTCGATTATAAGAATAGCGGAGGATATATTCTTCATTATTCCTATAGTCAAAAATATCATTTCCTAATTTATTATTACAATGATAAGTATGGTCAATATTTTTTATTCAAAAAAAGTCTAGATTTATAAGTACTATATTTGTGTTTTAACAATTCAAAATCCATGCATATATATATATATATATATATATTGTATAACTTTTTTCCCACACTCTCCACTCTTCATCGTCACATTAAATACCCACAAAAACTTAGCAAGATTTTAAAGGGATTATTTAAACAATGTCCTCAAACATAAAATAATCAAAACTATTCAATAACTTTAAATACCTAATATAAATACAATAGCCAGATATATTGAAAGTGAATTCAAACACTCACACTCCCAAAACGACTATAACAATAATGTTATAACTCAAACCCATTACCAAATATTCATTCAACACAAGTAGTAAAGCCGAATCCCAAATGAAATATTACAATTATACAAACACAAGTACAAAATTAACAAAATTTAACCCTAAAACTAAAGGAAACTCACATTAAGATAAATTCCAATACAAAAAATAGTAACTTTTTAAAGGGTCTCAGGCGTGTTAAACTTCAAATTTTTCGATTTTGAAATATATATATATATATATATATATATATATATATGTTGTTTTTCATTTCAAGCTGAACATTTTGATACCATCCATTTGACGATACTTAAGAAATTTTAAAAGTAATTTGAAAAATTCCAAAATGTGTTTTAGTAAGATCAGTGTTTAAGTGGACAGATGCCACGCCCACAAAATTTTAGTTTCTGTTTACATTTCCTTATTTTACTTCTAAGTCAGCCTGGTTAAAATACCTTAATCGCTGACACTTATAAGAAGGAAGCCCACAACTTAGCGCATTGTTTATACTTGCTTTATTTCGCTTTGCTAATTTTCGCACATTGTTTGAACACAATTTTTAGCATTAATATAAACATATTCTTCACCCATTCTTGACTTGAGAAATAGATAGTATTTCTTCGAAAAGGCCTTCTGGAAAGCGTCCAAAGTAAAGGAGATTCTATGGGAACCAGTTTATTAAGAAAAACTAAAAATAATTTACCATATGAGAAAATATTTACCAACGAATGATGTTAACACAAAATCTGCTTTCAGCAGGAAGTTGGCTTGTGTTCAGTCTTCTTTGGAACATGATTTTTCTGCGGTAAGTGAAAATTTTAAAGGATATAGAATACTCTATCACATGTTGATATAATTTTATTCTATCTGTGTCAAGTTGCGCTAAGTGCCCTGGACTAATGAAAATAATTGAGCAATTAAGGCGGATTTTGTCTTCTTGTTTTCAGATAGATTGTAAAATCTGTGGAATTGTCAGCTCTTTTGTAAGCTGTGAAATGACTGGCAATAAAAAAATGCCCCAGAAATAAATATAAGTTCTGTTTTGGTAATGAGATGTATTGGCAGAGTCTTAGAAGACTTAAAAACATTCTGCACTATGATGAATCTTCCTGGTCCTGTCAAGCAAAAAGCTTATGATGCTATAAACAACAAACTCTTGCATGTTCCGAAAGAAGTAGCAGAAACAAGAGCAGTGGGAGAAGAAAAAATCTTCGTCTTCTGATAACATCCTAACAATCAGCTATGATGGGACTTGGAAGAGGAGACGACACTCGTCATTAGTTGGAGTGTGCTCTGTGATAGGTGCAGAAACAGATAAGGTTTTAAATAGGGAAGTACTATCGTATTTTTGTAAATAATGTGATCTTTACAAAGATGTTAAATTTGGTCTGAAATGCAAGAAATGACAGAGAGACCATAGGATTCCATGTAGAAACAACTATTCTGCTTCTACGGGTAAGATGGAGGTAATTAAAATGTTGAGAATTTTCAATCGTTCCGAAAAGCTTCACGATCTGAAATATTCCAACTATATAGGAGACGGTAATGTTAAAACTTTCAATGCTCTTTCTGAAATCAAACCATATGGTAATGACCATCTAATTCAAAAGGTTGAATGTGTTGGTTACGTGCAAAAGTGGAAGCGCCCAAGACTTAGGAAGCTAAATTTAATACATGGAAAAAAGAAATCTGACGGTAAAACTATTGGCGGTATAAGTAGGCTGACTGATAGTTTGATCGATAGACTTACCCAATTACTATAGGAATGCTATACGAAGCAACTTGACAAGTGTGAAATATATGAGGAAAGCTATTTTGGCAGTTTGGGGTCACTCATGTAACACAAATGAGGAACCTATGAATTGATTTTGTCCAACAACTCCAGATACATGGTGTAGTTATAACGATGCGATCAATAACAATACTCAAGCAAACTACAACCATAAAAATCTCCTTACTAAAGCAGTACGAGATGTTATAAAGCCAGTGTTTGCAGATTTATCTCATCCAACACTACTGAGAAAAAGCTTAGGAGGTAAGACGCAGAACCCAATGAATGTCTGAATTCATTAATATGGAAATTTTACCCGAAGACAATTGGCTCTGGTCTCCGAGTTGCAGAGATTGCAGCAAATCTGGCCACAGGCATTTTCAATGATGGTAGCCAAATACGTATATTTGTTATAGAAAAGTTTGGCTTAAAAATGGACAAGAATATTTGCTTATCACTGGCTGAACTTGACAAAAGTAGAATCAAGACTTCAAAAAAACGGAGTTTTTCGCATCATCTTTTGAGGCACGCAAAGCAAAACGAATGCACAAAACTAAAGAAAGAGAGTTGTTAGAGCAAAAGGAAGGTACAGTTTATGACCCAGGAGCATTTTAATATGTAAGTTTCAAAATTTAATTTTATAATTGATTGTTATAACTTTAAATGCATTTTTCTCAGTTTGAGTTTTTTTCACTTACGCGCAGGATATTTCAAAACGTATTATACTTAAACACTGAAAAGTTCGTATGTATAATTAGTACTGTAAATTCTTTCAATTCAACCTAAATTTAGTTTCATATACTTATTAATTATTTTAAAAAAGTTGGAAAATACTTAATTTTTTTAAAAATGTTTAAAATTTTGTAATATTTAAATTTTTTAAAAAAATGTTTAAGATTTTGAAATATTCAATTTTCTTAAAAATACTTTTTAAAGATTTATTTATGGGCTGAATATGAAATTTGAATGGGCTGACATTTAAGAGGGTATATTTGATTTTGTAAATCAACTTTTTGCAAGTACTTAGAACTAATTGTGTAGAAAATATATGGCGCGTAGTGGAATTTACTCAAATTTTCTGAAAGAAATTTAGATTGTTTTTGGGGTCTCATAACATGAAAAAAATATTAATATATTTTAAGTATTTTACTTGTATTTTTAACCTCATACATTTATAAAGCATGTGTAGAAATATTAAATTATTTAATTTAAATTTAAAATAGTTATAATTAGTCGAAAATTGAATATATTTTCAGCTGTCGAGAAACATTTAACACCCCTGAGACCCCTTAACGATAATAAAAGCATACCATATTAGCTTAATACGTAGCACAATTATATAAATATTAATAATTCATAAAAAGGAAAGACATAATTATTATCGCGTATAATTAAACAGCATAACAAAAATAGAAATGTCTAAATAATCATAATGTCTTTAACTTAAGCAAAAGTTATCCAAATTCTCGTATATATAATCCTTTTGCCAATCTTGCAAATATACATATCAAAACATAGATCACTAATGTAAGGAAACATTTATATAGACAACAATATATATATATATATATATATATATAACTCAAGGAACCAAATGTCTATATCAAACTTCTTTAGTTTTAAAATATTAAAAGAAATTAAATGATTAAAAAAAATCAAGTAGAATTTTTAGGATACCTCTCCTACCTTATATCTGGAACAGAAATCTGTAATATTTTATCTAGACTATGTCTGATAGACACGAAAAATATTAGAAACTCTTTTTATTACTGCTAGTCTCAAAGGGCTGAACCATTAAATGTAATTGACATCGATGTGTTTTATTCCTTGAAAGTAAACTCTGATACGGTGCTTTGAAACCCAGACGACACAATAAATAAAGATTTTTCAGAAAAATATGTAATAAATTCTGTAAATCTTGAAATTTTCCATGATTTCTAAATCGAATGTGTCTGGAATGGCTTTCAGAAGGACAAGATATTCGATCTTATGTAATGAAATTTACTGATATTTGTGTTGTTAAGGAACGTAAGTTCTAAGAGTATTATTGAACAAGAATAAAACTATTTTTATTTCAAACCGAAATGAAATTTTTCCTCAAAGTAATAAAAAAAAATTCTATTATCTTTGGAGAACTGAAACGAAATATGCGTTTCATTTATTATTTTTTTTTTTCAAATTTGAAATAAAAAGCGATCAATATTTCAAAGAATATTTATATATCAATGATTAATATATTGATTTTAGTTAAATTAATCGGTGTTAACGTGTGGTGTGTACTATCTATAGAATACCTAAATTTTTGAAGAAGTTCAATTCGATTTAAAAATATTTTGGATATACATCTAACAGAAAGAATTTTCAGAGTAATTTTTCTAAAATGATCAGTAAAATATTTTCCAATATTTTATTCATATTAGAAATACAGCTATACTAATTTATACGTAAAAATTATTAGTAATCTCAAAAAATTTAATAACGCAAAATTATAGATGGGAAAACAAGTTCCTTGTATTACTGTTATTTAATATGGTATTGCAATTATCGGAGCACTTCCCATAACTTCTGTTTAATTATTGTAGAGTAATTTCTGTTCTTGAATTTTTATTTAAGTTTATGTTTAGGGTACATAATTGCTTTGCTAATGCGCTGTATAAATGATGGAATGAAACCATTGAATATATATATATATATATATATATATATATATATATATATATATATATAGGCTTCCATTATAAAATTAAATTTTTAAGCAAATGTTCTAGATATTAATAAAACAGTACACAACACAGTAATGAAAATTAACATACCAGTGGTATTCAAATTTTTTTAGGTATCTTAACTTCACTTTTCAAAACAATTATAAAAAAATATTAAAAATCAATCGTCATAAAAGCAAAATCTGAAATTCAAAAATTTCTAAGAAAATTAAAATGTAGCACTCTAGAGTGAGAGAATAATATCCCATTCACCTGTAATTGTACGTAGAATGAAAACACATAAACAAACAAAAAAACTGAGTGTTATCAAAATTTGCAGAGGTTCATTGTTTCGCCCCAGAGTCTGTAAATATAGTCAATGTATCAGATTAGGATACTTCGTAATTTATGTTTTCCGATAAGAAAAGAAAAGTTATGTAGAATTCTATTCACTTAAATCCAAACGAATGATTTAGGGGTTGTGGACCAAATAATACTATTTAAACTTTCATTACAGTGTAGTCTTTTGCCATATATATAGAGAAGCCCAAGAACTTACAGATCTCTAAATACTTTTATATAGTTCAAACTGCAAGAGGTAAGTTATATTTATGTTTATAGGATGCACGAGTATAGCCCTATTAAATTTACACCACAAGTCATTACCTGTGGGAAAAAGACCACGTTTTGGAATCAAATATATTGAACGTTTACAAAGCGCATGCAGCTGCTTCAAAGGCGATAAGTTGGTCGTGTTACTTCTGTAGGCCAAACCATAATATCATTAATATTTATTTGTTTATACGACCGTCAATCTACTACAACTACCTTTTGATTTTTGTCCTCAAGCGTTATACTTTTTAATTTGGATTTCAATACTCGCACTTGTGCCTCACACCTCTTCCAAACATGACAAATATATTCCAGCTTTTCAATGTTGCCATTGATACTTTGTAAGACTTTGAGAGTAGAGCTGCTTTGTACGATTTAGAATTACCATCTCCCACGGACTGTGTAGCTTCTTTAATGTCCCTGAGCTATTGAACATACGAAGCTAACTTTTAACTTTTATTCCTCCTCTATTTCCAATGCAATCTATTGAACACTTATCTCTGTATATATTACCGATCATAAAATTACACGAACACCTTGAAAATACTTCGATTTTATCACATTTCCAGTATCAACAGTAGTAACTTTCCCAACACCATTTAGAGAAATATGTCCCCTTTTTTGCCTGGGACCATGAATAGTCACGAGTACATTTGGGCTTCCACCATTAATTGATATAGTTACTTAAGCAGTAAAAATTTCAATTTAAGCAGTTGTAAATTTCTCTATCCCATGTGAATTCTTTCAGCATTTCCTTTACAAATCGATCTCATAGCGAATTAAAGGTCCCTGTTAACTTCATAAACTTTAATGTTTTTGATTAGCTAAAATCTTAGTAATTCTAGTATTTAAAACTAGTTGTTTGAAACTACAACTGTTATAGCATTTTACAGTTCTGTTGACGAACCTTGCATTGGACTTCCTATGTTAACGCGGATGCCTTGTTTTTTTGCATTTTACACACAATATGGATAATTGTATTCAGCAAACATCTTATTTTGATTTAATAGATGAATTGCTGATATTCAAAGCTTATGATACGTATGCAGTTTTTGTAACTTCAGAAGAACTTTTGTAAGGTTTTCACTTACTTTAAAGGTCCGGATTGGAAGCCAAATCAAAATAAAAATTATTTTTGCTTATTAAATAAACTAAAATTATTAATGGATATGCGTGGAAGAAACATAAATATTTCATAAAATCTATCTGATATACAAAAGGATACTAATCAATATTACGAAAAAGGAAACAAAATAAAATTACACTCACGGCATAATATTTTTAATGGACAGAAAAATAGTCCTAAATAACCACTTTTGTTTATTGACGTACAAGACATTATATCATTTTCTTGAATAAGTCAAAGATTAACTGTTTTCATAAAAGCCTACTTGAAATACCATCTATCATCTGAAAATGACAAGAGCATTATATAACAAATAGCCCTCTCTGTCTCTTTCGGTATAGCATAAACAAAAAACTCTTTTGTGAGCTTCTGGACAAAAACTCTTAATTTTCCAATGAAAGGAAATTAATTAGAATATATTCAAGCAGTTATCGAAGACTTTCCAAAAAAATGCATTATGCTCTACATTCTTTCAAATTATTTGGTTGTGGTATGTTTACTATGCCTGAAAGTTTCAGAAAAATTTCCATCACCATCTTCTTGAATAATAAAAACCACAAGGCAAAATTCCTGCAGGCAGAAGAGTGGTAAATGGCAGTTATTAGTTAGTACACTTGGATAAAGATAAAAATTCTCTAATATGAAACGCCAAAGGACTTGATTAATGTAAAAATACAGTCTAGCTTATGTAATTGAAATATAACATCACATTCAAATTATGTATGGATTAACAGAAAAATTTAACTTGTTCAGGACTAGCGAAGGGAGGTGGGAAGTACTCCACCAGCCTAGGCTCTCCGAAATCATACGTAAGGACGAGACCGAGCTATTTCCCCAGTTAAATTTAATTTTATTTAAAAGTTGAGATAAAATCAGTTCTGTAGTTAGATACTTTAAAATCAATAAGAAAATTGAATGATATAACAACAATAACTAAGGTCAATAACATAAAAGTAGTAAGATAAAATAAAAAGGAAACACAATGCAATACTAAATGTAAAAAAAAAAAAAGAATTAATATAAATGTAATACAAAAATATAACAACATAAGACTTG
>BMAW01112804.1:33306-73245 GCA_019974015.1 Nephila pilipes
AATAAAACATTCCGATTTTGAAATCAAAACCGGTCGTCATGATTCCCAAGGACTAGAAAAGTTCCATCATAATGATGATAACGTAGGCAAAGTATCAGAAGACATTATTGTGACTATTAAATACTGAAATCTGCATTTATAAGTATGGACTCACATCCTGACTGTTGTAAATCAAAATAAGGCATGGCCTATACACTTACTATCTTTTTATCCTCTAAAACATATGTACATTAAAAACAGATTATTAACAACCATTGAATTCTCAATGTTGGGCTTGTAACGTAATCCTAAACATACACACAAATTGTTGAATAATAGTAGCGTTTTAATAAAAATCATGTCATTGGACAGTAAGAATAAAACACGCAAAATGAAGTAATCAGTATAATTTGCCAGTTCAACTGTATTTCTTAGTAATCGTATATTTTAATCAAAGGACATATTTCTGTGAAATGATTCTAAAATGTAAAAGAAGAATATTGTATTTTAGTAAAATGGTATTTAATTTTGTTGCATACTTAATACATCTACAGTACTGCTGACAGTGACAAAACATTGATCTTTAAAAGAGTGAGGAAAAAGACAACAGTAACAATTCTACAGAATTTTGAACCGACTTATACGATATCTGATCTTTTCATGTTCTTAATAACAAATTGAATTGTATATTACGTCATGAAGATATGCAGTCATCCAATTAAAAGACGAAAGATGTATACTGTATCGTTATAATTAATTTCAAAGAAAGATTAACAAAGTAATTTTTGCTACATAAAGTTTTAAATATTTCAAGGTGATAGACAAGATAATTTTTTACATACAATTATATAATAGTAAAAGTACCAAAGAAGATTAATCCGATTACATCAAGCACAATTTTACAGGAAAATAGTTTGATGAGAAATTTTTGCGTGAAATAATAATTAGAATGATTAAATTTGATGTAAAGTGTGAATAAAGATCTAAACTCAGAATCTGGAGTCAGAAAGCATTATTTTGATGATGATAAAACTGAAATATTCTTTCAAAGACTGATTAGAAAATGTTCTATATGTTTGTAAGATCTCAAGATAATTAGAAGCTGCAAAGATTAAATAAATAAAAAAAAAAAATGTTCATGTGCGTAAAATATTAAAAGATTGAATAAAAGCTGCTTTTTCCTCCCTTTGTAAACAATAATAATTTAATTGAATTCTTTACAAATAAAAAAGTGATCGGGGAGGGGGAATCGTGTTGATAATTAATTTGAAACAGGAAGTGAAAATGAACTGTTTCCTTGAAACAACTGCTGTTAAAGTGATAAATTTATGATAAGATTAGAAATGAAAAATTGGAACATAAAATATTGCTTACAATTACATTTGTTTTATTCTCAAATTCCTTTGGTTTTATATCCTCAAGATAATTTTAGACAGTTTATTTTGAGGTATATAATTGTTTTTCCTGTCTCTGAATTTTAAAATCTTTGTTAACCTTTGTTTCTTGTTGAAACGATTACTTTTTTTTATAGGTAATGACTTATTAGTGAATATATTTTCCAAAAATGAGGTATTTTTGTTTTATCTTGAAATATAAAAGCTTGAATGTTTAAGTAGCCATATTTTATTTATAGTTGTTGAACCACTTTACGTGAAACATTTTTCTCCAAAGTGATGAATTTTTGGAAGTTTTGGCTATTTTAGCTAACAATTATTTTATCTGTGTTCTTAAGTGAGGTGGTATTTGATTATTATAATTAATGGTGTGAACCAATTCGTGTCAATAATTATTCTGTCACTGCACGAGCTAATATTTCAGTTGACAGTTTAAAGTGCAAGACTTGCAAGAAAATTTGAGAAACGACAAACTTTTGGTCTAAAAAGATAGCTAAAGCTTCTCCTGAAGTATTTAAATGTTCAAAACGTTAATTCAACAGAAGCGTGGAATATTAATCTTCACATATGTTTGGGGAGTTTTCAAATGTGACAAAGTTAGAGGCATTTCACTAAAGTGTAAACAAATATACATGATGATATTTATATATAAGTAATGGATCCAGGTTTGTATATTTTGTTGCAGAATCATTTGTTTTAAATCTTCGACAAATATAAATTAACTACTATAATAACATTTTACCATCTATACTTTAACCTTAGAACTAGTTTAATTTATGTTTTTAATCTCCCTAAGTAAATTATAGCTATATTTTTCATATAAATTTTAATAAATCAGTAGTATCGTTGAACTATAATATATTATAATTAAAATGTTTGTTTTTATATCATTTTAATTTGCTTACACATTGGTGAAAAATTATTGAAAATCAAGATATATACCTGCAAACCAAGCAGCCAGCCAGCTTATGCCTAGCCACAAAGGCATGGCAAAAAGCCTGGCAAAAAAAAAAAAAAAAAAAAAAAAAAAAAATATATATATATATATATTGTATAACTTTTTCCCCACACTCACCACTCTTCGTCTTCACATTAAATACCCCCAAAAACTTAGCAAGATTTTAAAGGGATTATTTAAACAATGTTCTCAAACATAAAATAATCAAAACTATTCACTAATAGCCAGATATATTGAAAGTAAATTCAAACACTCACACACACAAAACGACTATATAACTCAAACACATTACCGAATAGTTATTCATTCAACACAAGTAGTAAAGTCGAATCCCAAATGAAATATTACTATTATACAAACAAAAGTACAAATATAATAAAATTTAACTCTAAAACTGAAGGAAATTCACATTAAGATCAATTCCAGTGCAAAAAATGGTAACATTTTAAGGGGTCTTATGTGTGTTAAACTTCAAATTTTTCGATTTTGAAAAAAAAAAAATATATATATGTTGTTTTTCATTTCAAGTTGAACATTTTGATACCATCCATTTGACGATACTCAAAAAATTTTAAAAGTAATTTGAAAAATTTCAAAATGTGTTTTAGTAAGATCAGTGTTTAGATGGACAGATGCCACGCCCTCAAAATTTTAGTTTCTGTTTACATTTCCTTATTTTACTTCTAAGTCAGCCTGATTAAAATACTTTAATCTCTGAGACTTATAAGAAGGAAGCTCGCAACTTTGCGCATTGTTTATACTTGCTTTATTTCGTTTTGCTAATTTTTTTGAACACAATTTTGTGCATTAATATAAGCATATTCTTCATCCATTCTTGACTTGAGAAATGGATAGTATTTCTTCGAAAATGCCTTCTGGAAAGCGTCCAAGGAAAAGGAGATTCTACCGGAACCAGTTTACTAAGAAAAGTTAAGAATAATTTACCTTATGAGAAAATATTTACCAACGAATGATGTAAACACAAAATCTGCTTTCAGCAGGAGGATGGCTTGTGTTCAGTCTCCTTTGCAACATGATTTTTCTGAGGTAAATGAAAATTTTAAAGGATATAGAATACTCGATCACATATTGATATAATTATATTCTGTCTGTGTCAAGTTGCACTAAGTGCCATGGAACAATGAAAATAATTGAGGAACTAAGGCGGGGTTTGTCTTCTTGTTTTCAAATAGATTGTAAAAACTGGGGAATTGTCAGCTCTTTTGCAAGCTGTGAAATGACTGGCAATAAAAAAATGCCCCAGAAATAAATAGAAGTTCTGTTTTGGCAATGAAATGTATTGGCAGAGTGTTAGAAGACTTAAAAACATTATGCACCATAATGAATCTTCCTGGTCCTGTCAAGCAAAAAGCTTATGATGCTACAAACAACAAACTCTTGCATGTTCCGAAAAAAGTAGTAGAAACAAGAGCAGTGGAAGAAGAAAAATCATCGTCTCCTGGTAACATCCTAACAATCAGCGGTGATGGGACTTGGAAGAGGAGACGACACTCGTCATTAATTGGAGTGTGCTCTGTGATAGGTGCAGAAACAGATAAGGTTTTAAAAATGGAAGTACTATCGTATTTTTGTAAATAATGTGATCTTTACAAAGACGTTAAATTTGGTTTGAAATACAAAAAAAAAAAAAAATGGCAGAGAGACCATAGGATTCCATGTAGAAACAACTATTCTGGCTCTAAGGGTAAGATGGAGGTAGTTGAAATGTTGAGAATTTTCAATCGTTCCGAAAAGCTTCACAATCTGAAATATTCCAACTATATAGGAGACGGTGCTGTTAAAACTTTCAATGCTCTTTCTGAAAGCAAACCATATGGTAATGACCATCTAATTCAGAAGTTTGAATGTGTTGGTTACGTGCAAAAGCGGATGGGCCCAAGACTTAGGAAGCTAAATTTAATAATTTCATGGAAAAAAGAAGTCTGACGGTAAAACTATTGGCGGTAAAAGTAGGCTGACTGATAGTTTGATCGATAGACTTACCCCATTACTATTGGAATGCTATTCGAAGCAACTTGACAAGTGTGAAAGATATGAGGAAAGCTATTTGGGCAGTTTGGGGTCACTCATGTAACACAAATGAGGAACCTATGCATTGGTTTTGTCCAACAACTCCAGATACATGGTGTAGTTATAACGCTGCAATCAATAACAATACTCAAGCAAACTACAACCATAAGAATCTCCTTACTAAAGCAGTACGTGATGTTATAAAGCCAGTGTTTGCAGATTTGTCTCATTCAACACTACTGAGAAAAAGCTTAGGAGGTGAGACGCAGAACCCAATAAATGTCTGAATTCATTGATATGGAAATTTTACCCGAAGACAATTGGTTCTGGTCTCCAAGTTGCAGAGATTGCAACAAATCTGACCACAGGCATTTTCATTGATGGTAGCCAAATACTTATATTTGTTATAGAAAAGTTTGGCTTAAAAATGGACAAGAATATTTGCTTATCACTGGCTGAACGTGACAAAAGTAGAATTAAGACTTCGAAAAAACGGAGTGTTTCGCATCATCTTTTGAGGCACGCAAAGCAAAACGAATGCACAAAACTAAAGAAAGAGAGTTGTTAGAGCAAAAGGAAGGTACAGTTTATGACCCAGGAGCATTTTGATATGTAAGTTTCAAATTTATAATTGATTGTTATAACTTTCAATGCATTTTTCTCAGTTTGAGTTTTTTTCACTTACGCGCAGGATGTTTCAAAACGTAGTTATAATACTTAAACACTGAAAAGTTTGTATGTATAATTAGTACTGTAAACTCTTTCAATTCAACCTAAATTTAGTTTCATATATTTATTAATTATTTTAAAAAAGTTGGAAAATATTTAATTTTTTAAAAATGTTTAAGATTTTGAAATTTTTAATTTTTTAAAAAATGTTTAAAATTTTGTAATATTTAAATTTTTTAAAAAAATGTTTAAAATTTTGAAATATTCAATTTTCTTAAAAATACTTTTTAAAGATTTATTTATGGGCTGAATATTAAATTTGAATGGGCTAACATTTAAGAGGGTATATTTGAATTTGTAAATCATCTTTTTGCAAATATTTAGAACTAATTGTGTAGAAAATATCTGGCGCGCAGTGGAATTTACTCAAATTTTCTGAAAGAAATTTAGATTGTTTTTGGGGTCTCATAACATGAAAAAATATTAATATATTTTAAGTATTTTACTTGTATTTTAAAACTCATACATTTATAAAGCATGTGTAGAAATATTAAATTATTTAATTTAAATTTAAATTAGTTATAATTAGTCGAAAATTGAATATATTTTCAGCTGTCGAGAAACATTTAACACCCCTGAGACCCTTAACGATAATAAAAGCATACCATATTAGCTTAATACATAGCACAATTATATAAATATTAATAATTCATAAAAAGTAGAGACATAATTATTATCACGTATAATTAAACAGCATAACAAAAATAGAAATGTCTAAATAATCATAATGTCTTTAACTTAAGCAAAAGTTATACAAATTCTCGTATATATAATCCTTTTGCCAATCTTGCAAATATACATATCAAAACATAGATCACTAATGTAAGGAAACATTTATATAGACAACAATATATATATATATATATATATATATAACTCAAGGAACCAAATGTCTATATCAAACTTCTTTAGATTTAAAATATTAAAAGAAATTAAATGATTAAAAAAAAAAAATCAAGAAGAATTTTTAGGATACCTCTCCTACCTTATATCTGGAACAGAAATCTGTAATATTTTATCTAGACTATGTCTGATAGACACGAAAAATATTAGAAACTCTTTTTATTACTGCTAGTCTCAAAGGGCTGAACCATTAAATGTAATTGACATCGATGTGTTTTATTCCTTGAAAGTAAACTCTGATACGGTGCTTTGAAACCCAGACGACACAATAAATAAAGATTTTTCAGAAATATATGTAATAAATTCTGTAAATCTTGAAATTTTCCATGATTTCTAAATCGAATGTGTCTGGAATGGCTTTCAGAAGGACAAGATATTCGATCTTATGTAATGAAATTTACTGATATTTGTGTTGTTAAGGAACGTAAGTTCTAAGAGTATTATTAAACAAGAATAAAACTATTTTTCTTTCAAACCGAAATGAAATTTTTCCTCAAACTAATAAAAAAGTTCTATTATCTTTAGAGAACTGAAACGAAATATACGTTTAATTTACTATTTTTTTTTTTCAAATTTGAAATAAAAGGCGATCAATATTTCAAAGAATATTTATATATCAATGATTAATATATTGATTTTAGTTAAATTAATCGGTGTTAACGTGTGGTGTGTACTATCTATAGAATACCTAAATTTTTGAAGAAGTTAAATTCGATTTAAAAATATTTTGGATATACATCTAACAGAAAGAATTTTCAGAGTAATTTTTCTAAAATGATCAGTAAAATATTTTCCAATATTTTATTCATATTAGAAATACAGCTATACTAATTTATACGTGAAAATTATTAATGATCTCAAAAAATTTAATAACGCAAAATTATAGATGGGAAAACAAGTTCCTTGTATTACTGTTATTTAATATGGTATTGCAATTGTCGCAGCACTTCCCATAACTTCTGTTTAACTATTATAGAGTAATTTCTGTTCTTGAATTTTTATTTAAGTTTATGTTTAGGGTACATAATTGCTTTGCTAATGCGCTGTATAAATGATGGAATGAAACCATTGAATATATATATATATATTGGCTTTCATTATAAAATTAAATTTTTAAGCAAATGTTCTAGATATTAATAACACAGTTCACAACACAGTAATGAAAATTAACATACCTGTGGTATTCAAACTTTTTTTAGGTATCTTAACTTCACTCTTCAAAACAATTATAAAAAAATATTAAAAATCAATCGTCATGAAAGCAAAATCTGAAATTCAAAAATTTCTAAGAAAATTAAAATGTAGCACTCTGTGTAAAATGTAGTGAGAGAATAATATCCCATTCACCTGTAATTGTATGTAGAATGAAAACACATAAACAAAAAAACTGAGTGTTATCAAAATTTGCAGAGGTTCATTGTTTCGCCCCAGAGTCTGTAAATATAGTCAATGTATCTGATTAGGATACTTCGTAATTTATGTTTTCCGGTAAGAAAAGAAAAGTTATGTAGAATTCTATTCACTTAAATCCAAACGAATGATTTAGGAGTTGTGGACCAAATAATACTATTTAAACTTTCATTACAGTGTAGTCTTTTGCCATATATATAGAGAAACCCAAGAACTTACAGATCTCTAAATACTTTTATACAGTTCAAACTGCAAGAGGTAAGTTATATTTATGTTTATAGGATGCACGAGTATAGCCCTATTAAATTTACACCACAAGTCATTACCTGTGGTTTTACACAACGTTGTGGAATCAAATATATTGAACGTTTACAAAGCGCATGCAGCTTGCTTCAAAGGCGATAAGTTGGTCGTGTTACTTCTGTAGGCCAAACCATAATATCATTAATATTTATTTGTTTATACGACCGTCAATCTACTACAACTACCTTTTGATTTTTGTCCTCAAGCGTTATACTTTTTAATTTGGATTTCAGTACTCGCACTTGTGCCTCACACCTCTTCCAAACATGACAAATATATTCCAGCTTTTCAATGTTTCCATCTTTGTAAGACTTTGAGAGTAGAGCTGCTTTATACGATTTAGAATTACCATCTCCCACTGACTGTGTAGCTTCTTTAATGTTTCTGAGCTATTGAACATACGAAGCTAACTTTTAACTTTTATTCCTCCTCTATTTCCAATGCAATCTATTGAACACTTATCTTTGTATATATTACCGATCATTAAATTACACGAACACCTTGAAAATACTTCGATTTTATCACATTTCCAGTATCGACAGTAGTTACTTTCCCAACACCATTTAGAGAAATATGTCCCCTTTTTTGCCTGGGACCATGAGTAGTCACGAGTACATTTGGGCTTCCACCATTAATTGATATAGTTACTTAAGCAGTAAAAATTTCAATTTAAGCAGTTGTAAATTTCTCTATCCCATGTGAATTCTTTCAGCATTTCCTTTAAAAATCGATCTCATAGCGAATTAAAGGTCCCTGTTAACTTCATAAACTTTAATGTTTTTGATTAGCTAAAATCTTAGTAATTCTAGTATTTAAAACTAGTTGTTTGAAACTACAACTGTTATAGCATTTTACAGTTCTGTTGACGAACCTTACATTGGACTTCCTATGTTAACGCGGATGCCTTTTTTTTTTTTGCATTTTACACACACTATGGATAATTCTATTCAGCAAACTGATCTTATTTTGATTTAATAGATGAATTGCTGATATTCAAAGCTTATGATACGTATGCAGTTTTTGTAACTTCAGAAGAACTTTTGTAAGATTTTCACTTACTTTAAAGGTCCGGATTTGAAGCCAAATCAAAATAAAAATTATTTTTGCCTATTAAATAAACTAAAATTATTAATGGATATGCGTGGAAGAAACATAAATATTTCATAAAATCTATCTGATGTACAAAAGGATACTAATCAATATTACGAAAAACGAAACAAAATAAAATTACACTCACGGCATAATATTTTTAATGGACAGAAAAATAGTCCTAAATAACCACTTTTGTTTATTGACGTACAAGACATCATATCATTTTCTTGAATAAGTCAGAGTAACTGTTTTCATAAAAGCCTACTTGAAATACCATCTATCATCTGAAAATGACAAGAGCATTATATAACAAATAGCCCTCTCTGTCTCTTTCGGTATAGCATAAACAAAAAACTCTTTTGTGAGCTTCTGGACAAAAACTCTTAATTTTCCAATGAAAGGAAATTAATTAGAATATATTCAAGCAGTTATCGAAGAATTTCCAAAAAAATGCATTATGCTCTACATTCTTTCAAATTATTTGGTTGTGGTATGTTTACTATGCCTGATAGTTTCAGAAAAATTTCCATCACCATCTTCCTGAATAATAAAAACCACAAGGCAAAATTCCTGCAGGCAGAAGAGTGGTAAATGGCAGTTATTAGTTAGTACACTTGGATAAAGATAAAAATTCTCTAATATGAAACGCCAAATGACTTGATTAATGTAAAAATACAGTCTAGCTTATGTAATTGAAATATAACATCACATTCAAATTATGTATGGATTAACAGAAAAATTTAACTTGTTCAGGACTAGCGAAGGGAGGTGGGAAGTACTCCACCAGCCTAGGCTCTCCGAAATCATACGTAAGGACGAGACCGAGCTATTTCCCCAGTTAAATTTAATTTTATTTAAAAGTTGAGATAAAATCAGTTCTGTAGTTAGATACTTTAAAATCAATAAGAAAATTGAATCATATAACAACAATAACTAAGATCAATAACATAAAAGTAGTAAGATAAAATAAAAAGGAAACACAATGCAATACTAAATGTAACAAAAACATAACTAAGAATTAATATAAATGTAATACAAAAATATAACAACATAAGACTTGAATAAAACATTCCGATTTTGAAATCAAACCGGTGTCATCAAGGACCTCAAGACTCAGAAAAGTTCATCATACATATGATACCGTAGGCCGTATCATATTTATTGTACATAAATACGAAAATTGCGTATTTATGTACATGTGATCACATCCTGACCGGGGTTAGTAACAAAATAAGGCATGGCGCTATACACTTCCTCAATACTCCTTTTTATAGCCTTAAAACATTGTTACATTAAAACAGATTTACAAAATGAACCCTTATTGTTCATCACGTTGGGCTTCTAACGTATCCAAACATTGAACACACAAATTTTGAAAATAAATGATCGTCATTAAGAATTTTCTTTTTAAAAAAATCTGTAAAATCATGCATGGATCAGTAAGAATATAAACATCTAAAATGAAATAAACCTTTAGTATAATTTGCATTGTTAAATCTGGTTCTTCTTAGTAATCTATATTATAATCAAAAACCTATATTATATTGAAAATTAGATATCAATCAAGTCTTAAATGCAAAAAGAAGAAATATTTATTTTAGGTAAATGGTAATATTAATTTTGTACTAATTAATAGCATCAAGTTAACGGAACAGGTAAACATAAACACTTTGATCTTTAAAAGAGAAGCGAAAACGACAAACAGTAAAATAATACGAATTTTGAAAGAACTTAATATCAAAATTTGATATCAAATTACACTTTTTCATTATTTTATGAACAACAATTTTTGCTGTTTTAATTTAGTACATTACTGAAGTGTAAGATACATGTGAATATCCAATTAAAAGACGTTAAAGCGATGCATAATTTCGTATCGTTATAATTAATTTCAAAAGAAAGATTAACAAAGTAATTTTTGCTACATAAAGTTTTAAATATTTCAAGGTGATAGACAAGATAATTTTTTTTTTACACATACAATTTATATAATAGGCAAAAAAGTACCAAAAGAAGATTAATCGATACATCATACAATTTTACAGGAAAAAATAGTTTCTGATGAGAAATTTCTTTTGGCGTGAAATAATGTAATTAGAATGATTAATTTGATGCAATTATGTGTGACATAAAGACTTAAACTCAGCAATCTGAGTCAGAAACATTATTTTGATGATGATAAAAACTGAAATATTCTTTCAAAGACTATTAGAAAAATGTTCTATATGTTTGTAAGATCTCAAGATAATTAGAAGCTGCAAAGATTAAATAAATAAAAAAAAAACTAATGTTCATGCGGTAAAATATTAAAAAGATTGAATTAAAAGCTAAGCTTTTTTCCCCTCCTTTGTAACAATAATAATTTAATTGAATTCTTTACAAATAAAAAGTGATCGGGGGAGGGGGGAATCGTGCTTGATAATTAATTTGAAACAGGAAGTGAAAAATGCACTGTTTCCTTGAAACAACTCTGCTGTTAAAAGTGATAAAATTTAGTGATAAGATTAGAAATGAAAAAAATTTGGAAATAAAATATTGCTTACAATTACATTTTATTCTCAAATTCCTTTGGTTTTATATCCTCAAGATAATTAAGACAGTTTATTTTGAGGTATATAATTCGTTTTGTCCTGTCTCTAGAATTTTTAAAAATCTTTGTTAACTTTAGTTTACTTGTTGAAACGATTACTTTTATTTTTTAAGGTAATGACTTATTAGTAATATATATTTTCCAAAAAAATGAGGTATTTTTTGTTTTATCTTCGAAATATAAAAGCTTGAATGTTTAATAGTAGCCATATTTATTTAATGTTGTCGGAACCACCTTTACGTGAAACATTTTTTTCTCCAAACGTGTGAATTTTTTGAAGTTTTTGCGCTATTTTAGTAACAATTATTTTATTCGTTTAAAGCTAAGTGGAGGTGGTATTTGATTATTATAATTAATGGTGTTAGGAAAACCATTATTCGTGTCAACTAATTATTCCTGTCACGAAGCTAATATTTTCAGTTGACAGTTTAAAGGTGCAAGACTTGCCATGAAAATTCTGAGAAATCGTGACAAACTTTGGTCTAAAAAAGTAGCTAAAGCTTCTCCTTGAAGTATTTAAATGTTCAAAAACGTTAATTCAACAGAAGCGTGGAATATTAATCTTCACATATGTTTGGGGAGTTTTTCAAATATGTGACAAAAGTTAGAGTAAGTACTTCAGCTAAAGTGTAAACAAATTATACATAAGATGATATTTATAATTATAAGTAATGGATCCAGGTTTGTATATTTTGCTGCAGAATCATTTGTTTTAAATCTGTTCGGACAAATATAAATTAACTACTATAATAACATTTTACCATCTATACTTTTAACTTCAGAACTAGTTTAATTTATGTTTTAATCTCCTAAAGTAAATTATAGTTATATTTTTTCATATACCCTTAATAAATCAGTAGTATCGTTGGAACTATACTATATTATAATTAAAATGTTTGTTTTTTTTATATCATTTTAACTTTGCTTACACATTGGTGAAAATTATTGAAAATCAAGATATATTTCACAATTTTTTTTTTTCATATTTTGGAATCATAATCAATAAATGTTAAAATGAACATAATTTTAGATGTTTTTTTATTAATATAAAATGTCCAACCCTGAAATCAACAAAATAATATTTTATTAAAAATTTTAATTTTTAAAGTCTACGAACAAAAATAATATATTTGCATGTACGTATTTAATCAGGTATATACGACTTAACGAACATAATAAATTCAGAGTTTAATCAATTTTCAGACGCGTAGTATTGATTTCGGATTCCATAATTAACTTTTATGCTAATTGTTAATTTCAAAATAACAGCAAGGGAGGCAGTTTGAATAAAGTTCACTGCCATCGGAACTGGTGATTTGAGTAAAACGCGAAGCAGATAATAAGAAAAAGTGAAGCAGATAATAATAATGAATTTAAATACTACTATTCATAATCAAGACTGTAGCAATAGAAAATGGTAGACGTCTTTGAGAGAAAAGGACCTTTTTATCTGATCATTTGTACATAAACAGGAGAATAAATAAATATTTAACCATATTTACTTCAATTAAAAGTTTAAGAAGACGGATCACACGTGAACGAATTGGTTTCTTTTCAATAACAATTTATTTCAAATTGTTTTATTTAAAAAAACCTGTTTCTTTTAGAAAGTGTTCTCTTTTATAGTAATATGGATTGTGTAACATAAAGCTATAAATTGGTAAAAATGTTATAACAATAACTATCACAAAAATCAATAGCACCTATGATTGGGTATGATTTGATATTGCCACCATTGTTGATATGATAAATTAATTAATGAAAATAAAAATGATGAAATATATTATATGAATTAAATTGACTTAGCAATAGTTCTGGAAAAGAAATTCAGAATGTTCGTAATAAAGTGTTTTTTAAATTTTCTCTGCTTAATGTAAACATATTACTTACAACTTTTCATCATTGCATCAAATTTAGTGAACCTTTTGTGTCAAAAAATACGAAAAGCAATCTGAATTAACTATATGCAACATTTATTGAATAAATCGATGATTTCTTTATTATTTTTTCCTTTTAAATTTGTAACAATAAAAATTACATAATTGCATGAAAAAAGATGCTTGTTTAATGTAATAAATTAAACGGGTAAGGTCCTATATTATTATTTGTATTTATTTCTAAGGTTTTTCTTCATGATAATATCTTTCAGCTTACCTTCAGTAAGAAGTTTTCTAAATTCCAAAAACAAAAGCGAAAACAAAAACACGAAATTTAAATTTTTATTTTGTATCAACGATTTTGTAGTTTATTATTTAAATCTTGCTGTTTAAATTACAAATAGAATTTTATTGAACTACCAGAAAATAATTCAGAGATAATTTATTTCTTCCTGTTTTTTTTATAACATTCTGTCCTCAGGAAAAAATATTTGTTACATTTTTTTCAAATTCATAGTTCAAAATTCTGCAAATTGAATTTGATAGTCTTAAAAATAAAAGAACGGAATTGACATGCGGATAAATAATATATATATGGGATGTAGGTGGAGAGGGGTGTATTTCAATTAAAACTAAAGAAATAGTTTCAAATAATTAATTAAAAATAGTATAGAAACAATTATTAAGATATAATGACGAGAAAATTGTTAGTAACGAAAAAGACACTATACTTAAAAAAAATTTGAGGATAGAAATAAAATTTAAATTAATAAGGAAACAATCAAATTGTTTTTGCATTCATGATTACATAGACACAAATGGAGTAGTAAGACATTATAAAAACTTTAAAAAATTTTAGTAAGAAGGAAATTATTTTAAAAAAATAATAAATACATAAATGATGGTATGAAAAGCAAAATATTTTCGGACCAGATATTGAAAAATCGATGACAAAAAGACAAAGAAAACTATAAAGAAAAGAAAATATCAGGTTTTTAAATTCTATAACTAAGATAGTTGTGATTAGTTCAATTAATTTTGATTTCAAAATTGATCCTAACAGAAGAATATTATACAAAGTATTTTGCCAAAAAAAAAAAAAAAAAAAAAAAACGTTAAACATACAAAAAAAGGAGAATTAATGTGAAATGCATTTGAAGACAATGTGATGTATATAAGATATAATTCATATAAAAAGTAACAAAAAATTTAATCAGAAGATTAAGAAAATACTTAATCTTACATGAGACGTAGATTAGGAAATAATAAAATCATATCACGAAGAGGCCTCTAAATTATGACAAATTCATTTTCGAAGTGGGGACCAGAACCATTCATCACAACACTTTGTTGAACATCAAATGAAAAATTAAATTTAAAACAAAAATATTGAAGGAAAAGTACGTAAAAGTTAAGAAATGAACTGAATGTTAAAAACAAGAAAATAATTAGTCTATTCTAAATTGCTATCAATGAAATACAAGGTATAATTTTTTCTGACAAAGTTTGTAAAAATTATCAAGAGTTTTGTAAGTAACACTTATATTAGTCCCGAATCTACTGTTACGTAAAATATTCTAATAAATAATGTTTCTGAAGATATTAAGACTTCAAAAATCAATCTATAATAGAACCTTATGAAATTTAAAGCTAAACTTCTCTCTCTAAAATCAAATACTGCTATAGATTTTATTGCATTATATATATATATATATATATATATATATATATGTGTGTGTGTGTAGGCGTGTGTTTAATTAATTAAAATTATCGTTTGTTTGCAATAATTTTAAATACCTAGGAAAATAAGCTGAAAAAAAGGATTATAATGTCCATTCTTCATTATTCAGCTTTTGAGCTACACCTCAATCTAATATATTACTTAAAAACCACTGAACTCCAATTGAAGAAACGCTAGAACGAACTAAAATATATTAATGATAATCACTGTAAAATAGACAAAATTGATAGACGATGATTTAAGAAAGGAATCTTAGCTTATCATACCACTCATTCTAAAATAAATAATTATCACTTCCAGTAACTTTGTAGATGAATACTTTAACAGGAAGTTACTTCATTCCACAAAACTCTGGTATAATGACAATATCCATCTTCAATTACTTATTAGAGAAATTTGTACTATATGTAACAATTGTATTTGTCCTCTGACCGTGAGACACACTTTGACTGCATGATTTGCATTTAACATTGTTCGTTTTAAACCTTACACATTGTACTTAACTGATTTGGTTGAGGTAAGCCCCCCTCCCAAACATATATTTTAATTTTTCAATGACAATTGTTTATTCTGTAATATTTGTTATTGAACTTCATTTTATTTTTTTTTTATTTTGACTTGAATTTCAATTTGTTTTATGTAGAAAAATTATAACATTTTCACCTTGAGACTGGCAAAATATATCACAATAGGATTCAGTGGCATATATTTTATATAGTCAACCAACCAAGTAATCGATTAATTCTTACTGGGACACTGAAACTTCTTCATTTTTCAGAAATGGAATAACTCACTCAGGACTTTGTTGCAGGTATACCTTGCCGAGTATGGGAAAAAAAAAACTAGCGTCTTTGAAATTGTACATTAATATTCTCTAACAATCACTCTAACAATCTATTTATGCATTCAATCTTGAAAAGTTATCACAAACATTGTTGAAAAAGAACATTTACCGACAATATATTGCAAATTAATAATTCATTTTCCCTGTTATATCAATGTTTTGAATTTATGTTTGTACTCGTTACAAAATAGGGGGGAAAAGGCGATTTACTTTCACGATATTTTCCTCACAAAATTCTAATTATAAATGGAATTTTAATTTTAAAAGCATTTAATTTTAATTTTAATGAAGACCCTAATCTAAATACACTTTCAGAAATCAGTAACTGTATCAATTGAAACAGAAGATACCTATTCCAAACATTTGAATTTAGTGGCGCGATAAGCTCAGTTTTTACCTCTATAAAAAGAGATTCAAAAGCCCAGATTACACCAACAAACTCTCTATATACCATAAAGCACTCCTCTCGTATGACACATTACACCTAAAGAGTACATAACAGTATGTAATATTTAAAACTCTCTAATAACTATAGAACTTCTGTAACTCGGAATGTTGTAAAAATATTAACCCAAATATTCAAGAAAATATAAAAGTAGATTAAGGGATATTTTTGAAGAACCTATATCCAAAACGGTTGAGTAATATTTGACCGAAAACCTTCTTATACTTCTTAAGTGTTCCGTAGAAACTCCTTTATTTCTATGTTAGAAGCAGTTGATGCATGCTTATCTAGAGACCAAACTCATGCTACTTCAGTAGCCAGCAGGGTAGGTCATTTTTTCACCGAGAACTTGCCCTTCATGGATTAAAAAAGATCTATGCAACCATTCCAGAAAGTAAGAAAAGGAGACATGAGAGATCAAGGAAAAAATTGTGCTTATGGTGTTTCCAAGCTAAGAGTAATCTACAAATGTCAGAATGGTTGTTGTTTGATACAAAAAATAAAACCCTGTTAGGAAGTGTTAGTGGGTAGTAGGAATCAAGTAACGATGATGTAATGGCTTTTTGATGTGTTATTTAAGGATAAAATAAGCTTCAAGTAACAACGATTAGTTTATAAGTGTCATGTTTTTTTCAGAGACTGGTTAAATCAATTCTTTTTTTTTCTTTCAGAAATATAACAAATTCGAACTACTAACAAAAGTAAGCCTCTTAAACTTGTTTAAATTTAATTTGTATGTTTAAACATTTATTAATAAATAACAATCAAATTACTTTTGATATATAGTTTCTTTCGTTGATTATTAACAACTCGTTATACTACTTCTTTGATTTCGGCTGTCATATTTTAATACCTTTATAAAACTGTTGAACAAATTTAAAAAAATAAATAACAAATTAAAAGTGCTCAAAGTGGAACTACAACAAGTAGCTTGATTTGGTTTCAATTAATATAACTTAGTATCAGCAAAATAACTATTGACAAGATACCTCTTATATTAATCAAATGACGAGTTCACAATACCTGAGTGATTAACTCAGTTTCTTGACCTTTACAATACATAATGAGAGTAATCGAAATTCAGCATCCCTGTTGCTTCTTACTAGAAATTTTTATAGAAGCTAGGACAAAAATTGCCTCTTGATTTCAATATAGGTAGTCTGATGCTCAAGACATCAACTTCTAGGTTACCTGACAATTGAAGGTATTAATAAGGCAATAACAAAATCTAATATTTTAAAACAATCAGCGATGACTTATATGAAAGCTACTTAAAGATATGAGCAAGATACCAATATGAAATTTATTTGAATCAGTTATAAAAGAAACCGAAGAAAGAGAGCAATGAATGTATAATAAGTAGTAAAAGTTCCTTTCTCAAGTCAATGTCTATTTTCATCTTGGTGATACGGGATTTTCTTCTCTGGTTTTATTTATTACATTAAACTATGAAATTTGAGTTTAGTTATAGCAAAGTGAATCGTATGACGGTAAAAGTAGCTTCGGTTATAGATGAGAATAGAATATAATGAATGGGAGCAAGAATGCATTGAGAAAGTCATGATTTGGTGCATTCATTTAATTTATTGAACAAACAGGAATAAAATTAATAGTTACATAACTTTACATACCCGGTGGATTAAAAGTGGCGACCAAACAGATATTTTATGAATAGTTTCATCTTGTATGAGTGTGCCATTCGTGTGAGAGTGAGAATGTGAATGTTTGTGGATATATCTCATTTAAATAGGATGCTGGGAGGAATGCAGGCTTTCTAGGGAGAGAAATATAGTGTCATTTCTACCTGTAAGAAACCATCCCGTGCCATAGCATTAAATGTACAATGACCTTCTACGAGTTTTTCAAAAGTAAATTAAGAGTACTTGAGGGATTACCCTTATTAAATGACCGTTCCGTGACCTTGGAGATCACATATCATTAGTCATTTAGAATATCATTCAGTAATACTTTATATATTTTCTTTTAGAACATTTCCTGTTTTTCTTTTCTTTTAAAATAATTCACATAGATGAAATTAACTCTTCAATATTAAGCAAACATTTATAGCACCATCACTGACGAATATAATGAAATTAAAGTAATACTGGACGGATAAGTTGAAAACAGAACCGATAAGGTAATCATGATGTATTAGAAAATACAAGCTGAGTTTGACATAGCCGAAATTGTATTCTTTAGTCATATTTTGCATACTCCTAGCCATTTTCAATATTTCCCTTAATATATACTTGGTTTTATAAATATATCTTCAAAAGTTTCCTATTTCATTTCTTCAAAAAACATTTTACGATATTCGATTTAAAAATGAATTGCTCTCTAAGTAATTCATGTGTTTATATAAAAGAAAACCATTGAAATCTTTTTTCCTTGTAATTAAAGAAATGAAATAAAGTAAATTTCATAATGGATATTGAATAAAGTACTATATTTTACGTAAAGCACTATGCATTAACGTCTTTCAACATAGATGCAACTATATGCTTTTGAATATTACCCTTACTTACATATATATGAAATATTTTATGATGCAGAATATCAACATAAAAATATTTGTATACTTTCTTGCATATTTTTAGAACATAGAAAAGTTAATTTTAGATAAAATAGATTTGATTATAAGCATTTGAGTGTTGTGTTATTCCATCAACTCAAATTTTGCGTGTTTGTTTTATGAAAGGTTACCTTATGAAATATCTGTTTGTATAATTATATTTTTAAAAACAATATATCACTATTTTCTCAATACATAGATATTCTGAACTTCTTTTCTTTCTTTACTGAACTCGGGGACTGTTTAGTAATTTGAATTGCATAAAAGTGCAGCTCTTGGGCAATCAAATGTAACGTTATTAGGTAAATTAAATGCAAATAAAACTGGCGTAATATATTGAATTATAGATCATTATATATAACGAAAATAGAATTGAATTGAAAGAGAAGAGATATAGAGGATAAATGATACCTGATAGTTGTTGTAGATTAGAGTGAATCATCTTAATTAATCGTCCATATTCAAAGTAATTGGGAAGGAATCGAATATGCTATAATCGAAAAGTGCGTTAAATGGAATGAGTTACTTAATAAACTAAGAATTTATTATTTGAACATTAAATAAAATTAGCTGAGTTAATAGGAAATCGAGAGAGAGAGAGAGAGAGTGATCTTGAATATTCTTTGATAGATAGCAAAGTATGTTGTCATTTTCTTACTTATCTTGAATTGCAGCTTTGAATTGTTTGACTATTTAATTAGACTTTAATATAGATGTAGAGTTAAATAAGGAAAAGAAACTGTCACTAGTTATGTTGTTGGTGTTTCGCGAAAGTTAAAATAAGAAAATAAGAGGTAAATGTTTTCAATGCGAACAATAATGAAATTTGATTTATTATAATGATGCAAATTGGGATGGTTCTTTTTGGAAACAAAGGATCATAAGGAAAATAAATACTGAATTTTTATTTTTTATTTCTTAAATTAACTGAAATACATTTAACACTTTATTTACGCTTTGGTCTGAATTGCGGATTTAAGCCAGTTTTAGAATACAAACCTTCCTTCCTTTTAAGGATCTCTCATAAAAATCAGATAAAAGTAGAAAATATATTCCAATAATAATTTAATAAAATATTTCATTAACAAGTGAATAAAATATTTCATTAATAAGTCAATAAAGTAATTCATTAATACATGAATGAAAAATTTCACTAATAAGTAAGTAAAAAATTTCATTAATAAGTGAATAAAATATTTCATTAATAAGTGAATGAAATAATTCATTAATAAGTGAATAAGAAATAATTCAATAATGAGCGAACAAAAATGAAGAATATAAGTAAAACCTGCCAAAAAGTCCCAGTACTGATAGTAACAATATGGAATAATCAGGTTTGTTATAACAGTGAAAATGCATCATTAGGAGTCTAAATACCTTAGGCATAAAAGTAAATGCAAAAAAAGCAAGCCACAATCAAATGAAAATTCAATCAATGAAAGTTGTAATCTAATTCTGTTTTATTAAGAATGTATAGATTATTTGGGATATGCAACAAACATAATTTTTCTAAATTGAAAGAAATTTATATCAAATGCAATTAAAATGATATAATACGAAAATTAATAAAATAATAAGATGTTTTAAAGAGAAGTAAAAGTTTCTGCCTTCTTCTCTTTTAAGGTGATCAGAAAAGTTTGTCAATAGATTATATTTGTTTTAAAAGTATATTTTTTTATCTCAATTAGGTCCCTACCAGTTTTATTTTGAAAAACTATTGTTTTGTGATGAATTTTCATACAATATTTAAATTATTGATACTAAGTATAGAGGTATTCAACAAATGTTCAATGTATTTCTAATGTACTAAGACTCTTAAAATATTAGTTGTGTGTTTATCTTCTAAACAAAAAAATGTCTAAAAAGAAATATTTTCTTAATATAGTAAAGCTTATCTCTGCTATATATATATATATATATATATAAGAAAACAAAATGTTAAAATTTGTAAAGATTTTCGGGTTGTACAAACAAGGGGGCGCAATTAGTAGAAACATCTGCTACACCTGACAACTGAAACGGCCTTTACCCGGTTCGGCATGGAGTCCAACTGGGTTTGCATGATAGAGGCAGGCAACTCATTCTATGCTGCTTTGTTAAGTCTGTGCCACATTTCGTCAACCATATTAGTTGGAGAGGCCAGTCTCTCGGCAACCCATGACCAGATTTTTTCAACAGGTGACAAATCTGGAGACCATATAAGCCTGGGCAACAATCGAATATCCTGTGTATCAAGGAAGGTCAGAACACGACATGCAACATATGGTCTTGCATTTTCTTGTTGGGAGATGGCGTTTGTAAAGCCTTGAAGTTAGGGCACAACCATTGGACGTAAATTGTCAGTAATGTAGCGATCTGCTTTCAGATTACCGTCGATCCGAAATAGAGATTTGCGTATCGTGTACACAAGGACTAACCAAACTAACACACCAGATGTAAGGCCCCTATGCCGATATCGAATTCAAGCAGGCGACCAACGGTCTCCTTGGAGACTCCGCATACGTATTCGGCTATCAGAATACTACTAAACGCAGGATGTAACTCATCTGAAAAGACTATCTGGGGCATTCCTGTATGTAACTTTATCTTTCGGCTACCAGAGTCACCCCCCCTCTCTCTCTATGCTACATTGTCAAGGGAATCCGAAGTAATGCTCGCATGCTTATAATCCCCTCTGCTGCAAACGTCGTTGCCCCATACGAGCGGATATTGGACGTGCTACAAATATGCCCAATTCCAGATTTATGGTCCACGATGTGGTTGTAAAATTTTACAGAGCCAACGTCACAATATGTCAGTCCTATAGGGCCTTAGTCAACTGAAGACGGGGAACTTCTGCATCCCGTTCAATATGACCCCCAGCAATCCATTTATTCCATATTTGCATGACAGTTGGATTTCGACCATTATGACAGGTGATATCAGTGAATGATAATCCCCATTTTAGCTAGGCAACGATCTTGTCTCTATCGAAATGCGACACTTGCTGGTAAGCATTTTTTTTATTATTATTATTCGAATCATAACACGATATTCTGAGAAAACTCCAAACTTACAAAGAGCTTTTTGAATGAGAAATCCACTACACAATATTTCTTTCATGTAGTGCTTCAGTTGTCACTTCGCCCTCCTTCTTCATCTAAATGCTCTAAAATATTAATCATTTGCATATCCCAACCTCCACTTCTTTTCGTGTGATTCTTAAGTTCATTAGATCATTTCTTCCTGGTGTTGCAATTCTATTGGCCAGCAATGTATATATGTATATGACATAAATTAGCGACCCAGTAACGAGGATGATGGTATTCCTAGTTTTTATTGAATGCATGGGTTTTTCTGCATAGGGAGAACACTGGGATAAAGTGTTACAATGCTTGGTAACAGTCAATTGAACCCCGACTTAGGGGTAGGACGATATTTAAATAGAGAAAGTCAGAAGAGATAGCAAATGGACAAATTCTCCAAATGCCATGATCTATTGGTTTTCCAGGACTCTAATTGGTTATGTGCTTCTGAACAGAGGTAGTACTAAGTCTATAGGGAAGGTTTAGTGTCTGGAGGGAAAAAGATGATGAAATATTGCAATGTTTTACATCGTGTAAGCTTTAAGTTAAAGGTTACTAATATAGATATCTTTTATAACACACACATATATATATATATATTAATCCGTAATATCATCATGAAAATAGTTTTTATCTATAGAAATGTGAATGTATGTTACCTAGGCTAGGTTGTGTTTGCCTCAGGTCCACTTCGAGACAAGAAGAACACAGAATCATTATCGTTTAATATATTTTTCATGTGTTGTGTAATAATATTACATAATCATTGATAATGTTGAGATAAAAAAATATAATAATAAAGAATGAAAAACAATTGTTATTTACTTTTGATATGTAACTTTAAGTTCAAGTGTATTGCCATAAAACGTATCATTGAATGAAGTTTAATTAGACTTTCTTTTGAAACTAATGTCTATTTCAATCAAAAATTATTTTAGCATTTCAGCAGCACAAAATAGGTAAATCTTTTAACCCAACCATGTATTTAATAAAATCTCCAATTGTAATCTACTTACATGAAAATTGTATAAGTGTATTTTGATAAAAATCATAGGTTGTTCGTATAATGCAACATAGCATTAACAATGATTAATCTTGTCAAGTAGTCTTAATCAAAAGCATGCAAAAAGTAATTCTCTTATTAAACTAAATTTTATATATGAAACTTTTCTAAAAGTACTTCATTTAAGATATTTTTACTTATTAATGACTCTGAATTGAATATACTTCTCTAATATCTTTTGTGTTATTTATACAATTAGTTTAGAGAGGGATAATGTTAAGGAAAAGAACCAGTAAGGAAAGTTTTATCGGTTACTTCCTTTGTGTTAAATTAACACCAGAAAAAAATTGCTTTCTCTCCCTTTCGTATGAATAATTTAAGATATTCTGTAGGGTTTAAAGATTTGGAAGATAAAAATTAATAATAATTGGAAAACTTTAAGGATCTTTTTTTCTGTTTGAGGTGCTGAAAATAATTGAAAAAGATTAAAAAGAGTCTTGAAACAATATAATTGCTTCTTTTATTAATTTGAAAATAAATAAAAGAAGGAATCCCTTTGAACTCAAGTATTTTTAACTTGAATTAATCCGATTTCCCCGTTATTGATTGAGAAATCATTTTAGATGAAAGAAGCAAAGGTATGTCATGAAAAAGAAGTAGGAGAAGTTCTTTAAATCTTGAAATAATGATGGGAAAAAAATTCCACTTAATACAAACATAAATTAATTAGTTGTTGCACATCTGGCATAAAAATTATTTATAAAATTATGGTAAATGCATCATTTTTAAACCATTTTTTTGAAGTATTATATAGTAAGAATGCCAACATAATCAAAAAAATGTGATTGTTTTATATAAATATAATCATTACCCTAATGCACTTCGCACCAATATAAGATGTGGGTTTTCAATAAAGAGACTGGCGCTGCATCAGAAGTTCGCAAGCGCAAAACGCCAACGACCAACAGCTGTTTAGCGTAAAGCCTTTTCTTTCCAATGAAATGTTTCTCACTTATGAAAGCTAATCTGCATTCCCGTAGATTTCGGTCACATTAGATTTAGTTTTTGTTCCGCCGGGAAAATGATAAGTGCTACAATAGATCATCGAATTGTTACAAAATTTCACATGAAACTTGGAAAATTCGCTACTGAAAATTGTAATTTATTAAACAAAGTGTATGGCCATGAATGTTTATCAAGTGCGCGTATTTTTGAATGGTTTAAGCGTTTTCAAGATGGACGAAATGTTGAAGATTATTCACACTCGTATCACTCTTTCATGTAAAAAACGGATGACAATATAGAAAAAAACGGTAACTTGTTTTGATTTTACCATAGGTTAAGTATTCGTGCGATTGCTGAGACTGTAGGAATTGACAAAGTTTTCTTACTGCAAATTATACATAACAACTTTAACGTGCAAAAAAGTGTGCTAAATTGGTCCTGAAAATTCTCATGTTTGAACAGCAAGAAGCTCTCAAATATGACACATTGTATGCCATTGGAAATGACCCAAACTAATAGAAATTGATAATAACATGTGATAAATCGTGGATTTTTACTTATGATTTTGAAAAGAAGTGCCATTCCATGCACTGGAGGAGCCCATCTTAACCGAGAACCAGAATAGCGTGAATTAGTATATCAAAAATTAAAGCAATGATTTATTTTTATTTTTTTATTTTCAAGGGATTGTGTACCTATACTGGATTACTGAAGGTCAAACTATTAATCAACATCACTACCTTCACATTCTTGCTGAACTCCATGAATATAGAAAGAACAACCCAAATTGTGGAAGGACAAGCCATGGGTACTCCACCAAGAAAATGCGCCTGCTTATTCCACATTGACTTTCAAAACGATTCTATCCAAATACAGCATCCCATTATTAGACCATCCTCCATATTCCCCGAATCTTGAACCATGTGACTTCTGTCTATTTTTTAAGGTGAAATCGGCTCTAAAAGAAGGAAGATTTGAATAATTGAAGCAGTGAAAGAGAAAGTAGCACGCGTCTTGAAGAAGTTTATAGAAAAGACTTCCAACACTGTTTCGAACAATGGAAGATTCACAAGGAACGTTGTAGAGATAGAGGAAGAATGCATATTGAAGGTGATATCATGTATGAAATCAAAATAAAAAGTTTCAAAGCATCAATCTCGTTATTTAATCACCACATCTCGTGCCCTATAGTTCCGGATATAAATAAAATAGATTTTATTCGCCTTTTTTAATTAATATTGATTTCTAGTTTTAAAAATGAGTGTGGTTAGGGAAACCTGCTATTTTATCTAATTGGGTAAATTACTTTTTATGTTTTTTTTTTCTTTTTAAAAACTCATGTTTTTTCCCTTTCACATTAAAATTAGCAAATAGAATTAAGTTTTTATAACATATCTATAAATCTCAAAGAATATTACAACATTGAATATATACTATTGTTTCATTTGTGTTCCTTTAATTATAACTTTCTGTTTTTAATATAATAATTATTTCTTTATAGGGTGTCAAAAAATAATAAAATATAAAATTAAAAAAAGAAAAAAAAACGAACGTGCCAAAATCAGAAACACTTTAAGCTTATTAATATTTACAAAATGGATAACTTTTAAACTTCTGTATTATAATACTTAGAAACATTTTATATGTACTGCTAAAAATAACAAAACAAACAAACTTTTTAAATCTATTAGTATTTTTCATAATTTGAAAGCCCGGTATTCAGGACAGCTTACATACGATCGCTAGTTTTGTAATGTTGAGTTTTGAATCATATTCGATTTTTAAATAACTGAACTAGGGTTTTCTTCAAAGAGAAATTTAGTGAGAATTTTCTCTCAAATTCATATTTTTTAAACTTGATTTTTCGAATAATTAGTAATTAAAAGCGTCTGAATACGTTTATTTTTGATTATATGTGTAAGTGTTAACTGTGCATTTGTACAGATACTTTTGTTTACTAATTATTTGAAGATTCAAATTTAAAAAATATCCATACATGTTTAGTCCCTTACAATTTGTCTTTTGTTAGAGGTAACTGAAGTATAAGTAATTAAAATCTGGACATTTTTCATAATCTTAACAATATACAACTCGGAATCTTACATAAACTACTCTGAAAATCTGCATTTGAAATTACGATAAAAAATATGTATGTATGGCGCATAGACAGTCAAAAATTATTTACCATAAATACTTACAATTCTTTCATTATTTAAGAAATTAAATTTAATAGATATATGAGAATATGTATTTAAGGTTTGAAACATTAAAGAAACGGAAAGGCAAAAATTTAAACATGGATCAAAGAGGGTTAGAAATATTTTCACATTCTGAAGAGTATTTTTGACATTTAGCTGTGCTTAAGGGGACTTAGTACCTTTGCACCTTCAAAAGTTCGATTTTTCAAATTTGATTTTAAAAAATAGTACTGAATGTTAGGAGCATTTTAAAACAAACCGCGTCAAAATCCAACAATTATTACGCCCTGTGCAACAAAAAATGTAAATGTCTAAAGTGGCTTGTTCTATGTAATGCAATGTAAACAAACCTCTTTTTCTCAGTTTGCTATTTTCCCACTTTTCCACAGAATTAAAAAAAATCTTTTGCATGCAGAGCTTTCAAATTTTACATGGGTGTTGTACTTGTAAATCTTTATTCTGTGAACCTCAATTTTGTTAATAGGATGATTAGATTTTATTTTATAACATGATACATGAAAAAAAAGTTACTAAATACAAACTTGATAACTTTTTTAATTTTTCAATTTTTTTTAATGTAAGGTAAATTTAAAATTTGAGGTTTACAGAATAAGGTCATTATTTAGTTTAATTTGGTATAAGAATTATGGTTTTACTGTACATCTTTCTAAAGTTATCTAGTGGGTAACGTAAAGTAAGCTAATTTATTTTTCAAATTTTTGTACGCATATTTCATGTTGTATCAGAAAGTATATTAATTTAATAGCAAAACTTGGCCCTATATTTTAAACTATGCACTTTATTACACAAACTGGCAAAGTTTCATACTGAAATGAGCAAAAATTGTTGTTTTATGAAGAATTGAAAAAAGTTTGTCAAAATGTTCCACTTTTGATTTCGTAAGGTATTAAGTCCCCTTAAGTAGATTCCTTATAGGAATAGCTTTACACAAAAATTATAACGCTTGAAGTGTTAATATATACAATGAATTCGGTGACAATTTTGGCAACGTCAAGAAACTTTGTGACATTGGCGAAAAAAATATGTTTTTAGAAAATACTAGAATCTGGTCGATATCTCGACTGGGGAAAAAATTATAGACTTTTCCTAAATTTTTCTTATGACATCTACCTAGTTGAAGTAATTTTAAAAGGAAGAGATTGGAAGCCTGAGCAATAGATAGGGAAATCGATTGGAAGAAGTAGGCATTGGCTGAGTGGACCTGCCGAGGAACCGGTGTGTACGTGCCTGAACTGTCGATGTCTGTCTTGGCAGGGCAGAGTATTACTTAGATCTGTTCGTAGGCGTAACTAGCATGCTGGAGAGCTGAACGTTATTGATACAACTGCGGCTGCCATTATTAGAACTCTTTTTGTCTCTGTATCTGTGACATTAATGTGTACAAGAACTGTGCTTTCTATTTGTACTGATATTCTCTCTAAGTGTGGCTACCCGTTTGTCTAATAGTATCTAATAAAGTGTCATTTACAGTTATCCTTCGTTTTAGATTAATTTCACTCACATCGACATACCCAACCGAGAATTTTCGTAACTATGTTTTTTTTTTCACCCGCAGATAATTTGAGACTTAGAATTAAGTTGGGTTATCTCTTTTCGTAATAACAGCCGCCTCTCTTAGGGCAAGATACCCACTAGTTTATTAATAATGAAGCAGGAATTGTACGTCAGTCTTTCAGAACACTGTGTAGCTCTTTCACCGATTTGATTTTAGGCCTATAATGCAATTGACGTTCTAACACATTCTAGAGGTATTCTATAGGATTCCTATCTGGACTCTAATCAGGCCCATCCACTTTACTGAACACCAATCCCAATAAACAATTTCTGTACAAACTTTTTTGTATAGAAAAGAGCTCGGCCCTGTTTATAATCGAAATAGATTATCCCCGAAAATTACCTAGTCAGCGTGGAATTGTCCAAAATATTCAAATAGATATCAGTCTTGAGAATTCCAGGACAGGAACCAAAAGGACCAAGCCAAGCCATGAAATACAGTTCTAAAGTTCTATGGTTACTCCCTACCTTTGCAGCACAACACAAAAAGAGAGTTTATTTTTTCTGCTGTACAGAAATATTTAAATTCTGTACGTATTATTTTCATTTACGATGAAATAGATTGATATTAGTTATTAGTAAAAAAAATTGTGGCATTCTATGTTAAAATTAAAATATTTATCCTTTCATGCCGACCAAATTGATTATAATTAGAATTTAATGTTTCATCTATAAATATATTTATGCAAAATAATCTCCTAAATTATTAGGGAAATTACCATTTAAATCTACATTATATATTTTATAGATATTTACAATTACTTCTGTTTTTCGTTACACAAAGAAAAAAAATCAATTTGTTAAGATCAAATGAATGTTAGTTTTTCGTATATTTAATGAAATTTCCCTTTCCTCAAAATGCATTTTTGTTTCACATAATTTATTACATAATTCACATGATTTATCATCATTATTAAAAACATGATTTTCAAAACATGATTTATTATATAATTCACAAAATATATGAGTTAATATTTGCATATGTGGAGGATTAGAACAGAATCACTTAAAAATATGACCTTATATAACACAGTGCATTGAAAATATTGATTAAATATGTAAGTTTGTCCATTTGGTTGTCCATCTCCGCTACAGAGACTCCAAAGACATCCGACAGTTTTGCTAGATTCAGGCCGAATCTTCAGCAGATTCACTCGGCCACACTATCCTCGGCAGATCAGATCCATCGATTCCCCAGTAGGTCTCCAAAGCAAACAATTTATTTCTCATACAAAACATTTTACACGAATATTATCACTTAAACTGTCCTGATATGTTTTCATATAGTATGTTACAAAATTTCAAGAACATTCAAAATTTCATCTTTTCCAGTTGCATGAAATAGTTTAATTTCATACAGCTTCAAAGAAGGTGTGTGTAATAGTAAATGAAGGTGTTTCGTGCGGTACGAATATTTAGAATCATGTTGTTACATGTTACATAATTATAAGACCACTTTTGTTTTCCTAATAGTACAAACAACTTTGGTTTGAAGTTCTGAGTTTAACGATAAACAAATTCACCTGAAAGAGTTGAAGAATGGGAAGAAAGGTAAACAACCATAATAGAATGAAGGCTTTGGATATTAGCAAAATATCTAAAACATATTAGTGAACAGGATATCAAGAAGATGCAATCGACGAAGAATTGATGACAATATGAACAACTCAGACAGTTACCAAAGGATGTTACGCCGTAGACTGATATCCTAAGATCCCATTTTAGGAGGACCGAAATGTAGATCCCAACTTGTCAATGCCCACAGTCATTCATCTAAATTAGGGCTGCATCCCTAAGGAGAAAAAAAAAGTTCAATCCCCTCCCCTTCGTAAAAATTCTTTAATTTAGGCTAAGGAGTTAGGGGGAGGGGGTCTGAACTATAAAAGACAAAATGTTTAAATAATTTACTTCAATAGATTTGCACATCAAAATAGTTTGATTTAACTTTTTACTTTTGCCACGGTGAATAATGTCAGTCTATTTGATATAATTGAAAGACTAATGCAAAGAAACATGCTTAAAAAAGTTATTTTTTTAAAATTTTTAAATAGTTAATAAAAATATGGCACATTTTCCTGATAAGTAGAGTTGAATATCCTTTTGTGTCAATACAAAGACAAAAACATTGCCAATCACCCAGAGGAAAATACCAGACTTCTGATTTTTCTTGCTTTCTTCTGAATAGAAACACTTTTATCTGTGTTAAAGAAAGAGAAGAAAAGGGAAACATAGGGAATGAAACTTGCCACTTCCAGAGCCTTCATGCAAGTCTCTTTTATTATAGGTGGAAGGTGGAAATAGAGTAAATTGCATAATCAATTTAATAAATTAATTTTGGAATTTCAAAGTTAAGTTTCAATGCCTAAACATGCTCTTATCACTCCCTTACCGCCCAAAATGTGGCCACTGCTCCCTTACCAACCAAAATAAGTTCATTACAACCTGAGCATTCTCTAATAGTCCCTTAGGAGGCGTATCTACCCCCTTTGAAAGCCAATGGTCTAAATGAACATAAAATTGTTTTAATTCAGATGAAAATTATATTATATCTTGTACAAGTCTTAATTCTGATCCCATTGAAAACTGATACAGTTATTTATTTCGCCAAGTATAGAAAAACAGCAAACATTAGTATTCGACAATGCCTTTGAGGAAAAATTTGATAATATTATGAAATCTGTTTTTGAAAATGTTTAATCAATTCAATCTCAAATCGAGTGTTTCAAGTTACTCAGAAAAATTATTGCACTACATCTTACTAAATTTGCTTGGATATTGTTATCATATCTATGTTCTTATAATTTTATAACAAATATTTTTGTTACTTTTTCGTTATAATGTTGAGCTTAATTTTTTCCAAATCGATTTTTACATTTAAAATATATTAATTTGCAGTACACTTCATTATTGACATAAAGGACTACTGATTTTAAATAAAATATTTCATTCATTTACTAAATAGCAACAAATCTTGATTTTTTATACTTCTGTAAGAAGTTGCGTTTAACCTGCATGACGTTAATCAAAAGATGAGAATAAAAATTATTAAGGCTTAGAAGCTATTAAATGTTTTGGATGTTTTTTCCTAACAATAAATTCTTATCAAAACTCGGAATAATTTTTCAGAATTTTTTTTTACCTATTTTCATATAAATTCGTAAAATTTTTATTCATGTATCGTTTTAATACATTCTATTTTTAAAATTAAAAAAAAAAAACATTCTAATTAAATACGGAATTTTTTCCATTAATGTTCTACTAACCAATTTAATATTTCTATTGAAGGAAACGAAATATGGAACACATTTTACACCCAAATAAAGGAACTGATTCAAATAAAAATGAGCAATGGAGTAAAACAGGCTATCTTCCATAAAATATTGAAATCAGAATACTTTATTAATGTCCGAATATTTTTCCATCTAAAACAACGAGTTTAGTTTAGTTTAGTTTTTATTAACGTCGCACTAGAAGCAACACGAGGGCTATTGGCGACGGACCTTGTAATTTTGAACCACGGTCAAGTGACGAGAAGGACACCTGAGCTGGCACCCCCTCTCCTAACATCCACACCACGCCAACGGGAGGACTTTGGACCCCGAACAGATTTAACGTGCATCAGCCCCGGCTACACGGCGGGTCTTTGGCGGGCAAGGATCGAACCCGCGACTGAACGATAACCGCCAGCCGCTAGTCCACGACCTTGACCACTAGGCTATCGCGGCCCTAAAACAACGAGGAGAGTTTAAATCATATTTATTAATATATTCATTAACATCCTTAAGGACGTATTTTTCACTGGCAATGAAACTTAATGTTGCAGAGTGGAGGCTAACTGTGATACAAATCTCATAAAAGACAGGTTACAAAAACAAAAGGCAATAGCCAAAATTTCGGTCTAATCTGAGAGTGTATTTCAAGCTAATAAACTAAGAAATTACCATATCCATTAATTTACATAAAAATGAAAAAGGAATATCGTTATTAGTTCCTAATATGGGTCTTGAAACCACTCTTTCATAGTTTGAACTTATAAATTAACTGATCAATAAAATTCCAAATAAAGATTAGATTGAGCGATTGTCTCCAAAATACCTGGATGGGATAAAATAATATATATATATATATATATACCTGGATGAGATATTTATGCGTGTTTGTGTAAGAGTATAAAATATGTATATAAAAACAAAGACAGTTTTAAGCATTTAGAATTTATTCTGAAATTTCAAGGACGTTAAAATGAATTAAAATGCATGTTCAAGTTTTCGATTTTAACGAAGGAAATTATTTTTTGACAATGTTGAGAAATTAATTCATATTTTAATAAAAGAAACCCAATACAGCGGCGAACATACATTTATCACCGCTAAAGGGGAAAAAATAAAAATTCTTGCTTCCCACTTCATTTTCTTTCAGCCTGTACTCGCAGAGCATTTCCACACATTAGCATTCACGACCAATGGAAACGGCCAATCATTTCCAGTTACGATTAAGTGATTTTTTTTTCTTTCTTTTTAAGTAGTTTTTCTTAATTTCACATGCTGATTCCCTTTTTCTATGGAGAAAACGAAACGGAATTTCAACGCTTAACATAATTCAGTCAAGGAGAAGTATTAACTAAGAAAAAAAGGAAAGTAAATATACTTGCTTTATCTTTTTATTCTGAATATATTTAGCTCTTAGCACCTAACTTTTTTTTGAAGCTATCGTTAAGCAAACACGCCGCAAAATGAATTTCTAAGCATGAAAGAATTGGATTCCTGAATATAAAAATGACCTATTTAATAGAATTAACGCCATTTTTGACACTTAATAATTTCGTTAATTTACTGTTTAATTCAGGGAACGTTGAAACTAGCAACATATTGTTTACTTAAACAAGTAGATCATGAAAAATTTGTATCTTTTCTAAAACGGAAGAATTTATCATACCATTTATTCCATGTAAAATGTTTTAAAAATTATCTTTATTGTTGGCAAAAAGATAAATCAAGCGTTATGAAAAATATTGATTTTTTGTATGAATTTTCGAAACTATATTGTAACTGCCGCAAGAATCGATTAAATTTTTATTAAAGTTTTTTTACATTGTAAAATTTTAATTTCCTTTGCTATGAAAAACCCTCTAAATTTTATTTTAAAATTATTTCAACTCGATATTTTTCCTTTGTAATTTTTGTAGAGTTAATTTATTGATACAAACACATAACTATACAATTATCTGTAATGAAATTAGCCTGAATTGAGACCAAGATTTATGCCTTCAGTGATTGTGATAATTTCCACAAGTTTATTACAGAGCATTATAATTTTTTTCATTTGCATGGAATTATTGCCCTTATGTGGACTTTGATACCATTTGAACAATTTTTCTTATTTATGCAATTAATAGTTATACTTTAGCATGTAATAAAATGTTTTTATTCAAGAAAATTATTTCAGAATTTTTTTTTATTGATTGTAAAAACAATCTTTGAAATTTAAATTTTTGAAAAATATTTTGAAAAAATATCAAAAAAATATCTACATTTATTAATACTTTAATATGAACTTATATAAACGAATATTGCTGACACGTAACGTAGGGAAATGTAGACATTAATAGTAATAATAATAATAAAAGCAATTCAATCTTTTTGTTTCGTATAATATAGAACCGTTATGTTAGTATTAAAACATGTGATGAATAAGAAATTATTAATATAAACGGTTTCAATTTAAATAGTATGCATACACACAAGGGACATTAACAATAAATTACTCGTAATGAAATTTATGCACACTAAATGAACAGGAAATGTTACAGCTTTAAGTTAGATATCGAAAAGTATATGATTAAAAAAAATCGCCGGAAATTGCTGACGGTGTTGTCATGTTTCAAAATTTGTTTGTTTAATATATTTATTTTACTTCTTTGAGCTTCAACTTTTTCTTACATATAAAATTAACTTATCAAAGAAATTGAAGTAAAGAATATTATTAAATAAAGATAAAAAAAATTAGTTTAAAAATTTTCATTCGATGCAGTTCCTTAAATTTAACAAGGAAGGAAAAATTTCAAAATTCATGCATATACAACTACAGTTTTACAGCCAATTTCACAATTACAAATATTGTCTATTAATCTATGCTATGTATTTAACGTTATCTGAATTAATGCAGCCTTAATTGGATAAAAATAGTATAATAAAACTTTGTTATGTAAACTGGTTCTTTGTGATAAATAAAATTAAACATTTGCTTAGAAATCTGATAAGCATGAATTTTTTCATAGGAATTAAATGATTTCACAAAGTATTACTTTGTTTAATTTAAGAGTAACATTTTAAAGTAAAATTAATAATTTAGAAAACCACATGATGTTGTAATATAATCGAATGACAAATATTAAGATTTATTTTATATTGAAAGACATCACTCATTCACACGAAAAATGGGAATAATTAATATATTTCATACGTTCCAATATTAAAGATACACTATTCTATTGATACATAAATTACATTTTCTTTTAAAGACCCAACATTTTATGATTTTCCTTGCAATTTTCTGACGTGATTCATACTCATAATGCTTTTGATCTTCAAAATTAATCAAATGTTAAAATACAGGTGAAATTCTTTTTCATTTGTTAAATTAAATTTATGAATGTAATAAATTTAGAAATTAAGATGATTTATTTAATATTTTGAAATAAAAACAATTTCTTGAGCAATCAATTACTCAAGAATTAAAGTACGCTTTGATCTTAGAACAAGCTTTTTTGAATTTTTTAAAATTATTGAAAAATCTTTGTAAGTATTATGATAAAAAGTAAAAAATGTCCGTTTTTACTCAAAGATACTTTTCCGTAACGAAGTTTGAAAATTCTTATTTTTCTTGTCACGTATGAAATAGTTTATCATAAGGTAAAGATTAAATTATTTACGACGACCCCTTTTATTTTTAGAGATAGAACGAGAAATGTTGTCCACATATATTGTATTTTATTTAAGCGATATATATATATATATATATATATATATATATATATATGTGTGTGTGTTGAAATAACCTTACATCACTAAATACCCCGATTTATATGAAAATGTTAGATGGAAATAACCACATGTGAAAAGGTGGAGATTTGAGAAAGTATAAACAGGTAATTTTCATAATTAATAAAAATATTTATATTTCTTGTAATGGTACTTCAACATTGTACTTAAGACCAAAACTCGAATTCTGTTTCAAATAAAAATATTAAAGTTAAAACTTATAGCTTGGATTAGTACTCGATAGTTAATTTTTGTGTGTCTTGTCTTCAACTAAATAAACAGTTGAATTCAAAAAGAAATATCAATACAATTTAAAGTTTAAGATCAGTTATTATAGTTTGAAATGTGAAACATCTATGTGTATAAAGAGTATATAAATTACACTTTTATTATTTGCATATATGAGAGTAAATTTCTTCTTAGTATAAATGAACTGATGAGTTGAATGCAAAGGCATGGTAATTTCTAAACAATATTAAATTTCAATTTTTTTTACATTACTAAACATTTCTTGTATTCAAATTAATAAAATATCCATCTAAAGTTTAATTATGTGAAATAAAACAAAAAAAATTAGTAAAAAATATTGTTCTTTTTAATACGTTAAAAAGAAACAGATTTGCTATCAAAGGGAATGGAAATTTTATTGATTGATGATGTATTGCCCTGAAAAGATATTCTGAAAACACTTTATTTTAAAAAGTGACAGGGGGACCATTTTGTCGTTGGTTAAAATTATAGTCTTTGGATGGCTAAGAAAGTGGTGGCCCAAACGTTTAAATATGTGTTTAATACTTAAATATCTGTCTTATCAAAGTGGCCATAGTAGCCAAGTGGTAGTGGTCTCGGCCGGCGGTTATTGTCATGCCGCGGGTTCGAGGCCTCTTGACACTAAAGGCAGGCTATATAGCGTGGTCGATGCTCGTTAAATCTATTGAGGACCTAAATTCTCCCATGGCGTGGTAAGGAAGTTTGGAGACGGAGGCTTCAGCTCAGGTGCCATCCTGGGCACTTGACCGAGGTTCAAAATTACAAAGTCTCTCACCAATAACACTCGTATGGCATCTCAGTGAAACGTTAATAAAACAATCACGATCAGTCTTATCAAAACTTTCGATATTAAGAATATTACGAGTTTTGAAATTGTAGTATTTCATTTTGCATTCATTTCTTTAGTTTCATATGTTCATTAATTTTTTTTTTTTGAATTTATTATATGCTAAAAATGTAAAAGAAAAATCTCCGAAAACTGAAAAAAAAAACAAATTTGTTAGTAAAGACATGATCTGTAAATTTATTTTAAAAGAATCCCGATTGTGTTGATCTTAAGCATTAATTATGAATAATTTTGAATTTCAATCAAAAATAATTCAAGAGATAGAGTTTAATATAATGCAGACAAACTTAAATACTTTAAGAAAAGATTAAATTTATATTTAATAGAATATGAATGAATGTTTCGATTGCTCAGAAACCAATATCATAAATTTGATTTGCTGCATTTTGCAGGAATTACAACTCTAAGATATTTTTATTCTTTAATTCCTTTTAAATATTCATATTAATATTGAGATTTTATGGGAAATATCCATCTTACACTATGATAAATCACCGCTTTTTAAAATTTAAAATTATGAAAGCATTTTTTTTCTTGTATCATTCATGAAAAATGTATTTCATTCATATGAAATTGTTTAATTTTTAATTAATTCTTAACAATTGATACAAAATATATACTAATATATTTGACCGAATAAAAATATGAAATTAAAATAGTTATATTTCTTCTGCATTAATTACTTTTAGGTATCGATGTTTAAAACTTGTTTAGAGTTTAAACGAAAGAAATTGTTCTTTATACTCTCCCATTTTTGGTTTCATCTTTTCGAAAACATAGGATTATTTTAAGAATTAATAAATTGATGTAATTTCAGATAAAATTCATATTAAATGTAATTTAATTATCACATCCCATACAATTAATATTTTGTTTCAGTTACCCTAACAAAATTCAAGTATTATCCTTTACCATCAAAAATTTATGAAGAAAATACACAAAAACTTTCACTATTTTCAAATTTTCCAAAACAATAACATTAAACATATGTTTTTATTTGTAAATGGAATAATATTACAAGTATATCTTATTATATTAAAATCATTTTCATACATTGTGCTCATTACACATTGTCTTAGAGTAATGGATGGAAGCAGAAATAAATAAATAATTAATAATCATTTCGCTTTTGAAATGCTTAATTTAAAAGTGAATTTTCCCTTTTGGTTTTGCCTACTCTTAGAATAGTAGTATTCGTACATTAGATAATGTAGAAATTTCGTCTAGAATTTTATAAGATCTTTTTATTTAATTTATAAAATATTCGGTGAAATAGGAACGGCATATAGTCAATAATAGATAATTTAATGTTATTTTAAAAAGATAATTTATGGGAGATTGACTACTTTTTCAGTATTCTGTTGTCTAAAATTCTTACTTTTAAAAACATCCATTAACTAATAAGATATGCTTATAAATTGATTTCTAAAGGACATATATAAATTCAAAATACTTATTAGAAGTGGATTGCAGTTATAAAATTTAAAAAATTTAAACAATGTTTTTTTTGTTTAGTTTAGCCTTTTAAATAGCTTATTACATTATATTAGTTCATTTTCAGAAACCTCAATACTAATCCACAGAATATCGTTTTTGCCAGAGCTAAAAGGAAAACAAATGTAAAATTCAAGATGCATTTCAAAAATGCTTTTCTGAAACTTTTGAATTATAATTATAAAAATTACTAAAAGTAACAATAATATCAATTTTTTCGATTTTTCTTATATTTCCATCGTCCTCCCTCTTAATTTTTAAAATATATACTGCAATAGATAAAAAGAATATGTAAAATTATCTTAATATAATTAAGACATGTTTGACAAGTAAAAATGAACTTATTTTAGGGCAAGCTGAAACAACCCTCTGCTTTTAAATTAAAACAATGGAAGTCATTTTAGCAGTGATCTGTCTGCATATTTGTTTATTAGTTTCTTTAAAGAAGATCACATTTATAAATAAAAATAATTAAATATGAGCAATAAATATTCAATTACTGTATTTATATTTGAATGTCATGTACTTACCTTTGGTTAGTTGTATAAAATTCTCTGCATTTAAAACATTTGCTATGTACTTCTAAATATAACAATCTAACATAATTATAATTTCATAAATTTATTTCAATAAATTTTAAATAATTTTAAATTTTGTTATATATGCTTTCAATAACTTTTATACAAACTTTTATATTTAAAATTTGTGAGTGTTCATTAGAAACAAATTATATTTACTGCATAGCAAATAGCTTCTTTGCATGGTAATGAAAATATCAAAACAATTGATAAATTACATTTTTAAGAAATTATACTAGAATTTAAAAAACACGTTTTGAGATTACTACTTTGAGAGAAATTAAACTAGAATTTGAAAAACACATTAAAAACACGATTTGACTTAAATATAGGTATTTTTTTCTGTAAATGTGCCACGTTTTTTAACAGTTTTAAATACTTCAGTTCAATTTAATTTTCATAAACTATGTTTATCAGACACTCCTAAATAATACATCTGTAAAATCTAAAAAACGCCCGCTTTTTATTTACTGCAAACTAAAATGTGTAAAATTTTAACCCTCTTAGCATCTCAGTTATTGTAATTATCGCACAAAGCAAAACAAATGCACTAGATGAAAATCTAAACTAGAAGTAATTCCATTAAAGTATGGAATTCGTGGAAGCTTTTTACTAAATGTCGTATTTACTTAGACTATCGATGTTTATATATATATATATATATATATATATATATATATATATATATATATATATCAATGCTTTTCCTCAGTCATTAAAGAAACAAATTACAGAAGAAACTTGTACATCAAAACAAAGTTTTTCTAGATTTGATGATACCTTAAAAAATTAAAAAAAATAAAAATAATTAATTAAAGTAATGTTACAAGACTCTCTCTTAATACAAAAAAAAAATATTTGAATAAGAACGAAATAGCTGGAGTTTCATATACAAATATGAATTATTCAATTTCAGAGCAAATTTCTTTCCAATTATGTGTGTGTGAGTGATGATGCATTTCCCTTATAGTCTGTCTCTTAACTCTTAAGATAATCAACTAGTAATGATTTATGTAGACGCTAAAGGTCTAGCTATTTTATAAGCTAATAATTTTTATTTTATTGAAAAATAAATATTTATATTTATTTACAAAAAATTCTCAAATGCAACCAAGCTAAAGAAGTTTACCTTAAATACATTTCCCGTTATCAAAACATTTTACATTTCAATTCATTGGATTTGAAGAAATGAATTGAAAGGCATTAGAATATGGATATGTCATAAGCATTAATTTTTTTTAATTTATGCTTATTATGTATTATTATATATCTGGTTTATTCCTACGTAAGCAATTTTAATTAACAGAAAAGTATATATAATTGTATTACATAGTTCATATGTAAGGAAAAGTCTGTTAAAGATTATTTCTAATTTTTGAAATATAATTTAAATGTCGGATTGAAAACTTTTGGGAATAATGTTACTTGAAAGAATACAATACATTGTATGAAATGTTATTGATGATACAAGTACTTTTTTTTCATATTTATACTTAAAATAATATTTTCATAATTTTAATTTTTTGTCTATTATTCTTATCTACTAAAACATGCCGGTTAGTTAAAAAAAACACAAAAATCTTATTACATTAATTAACATATTTATCGAACAAATTAAAGATCTACGCTTAAGATTGATTAGAAGTAAGTAATAATTCGTTGAGATCGTTTCGGTACTTTTAAATTAAAATGAAATAATAGCTAAAATGTTTAAAATTGATTAACTGTAAACCATTGAAATTTTCAGAAAGAAGTATTTTCTTTTTTTTTTCATACAAAATTGACTATCTTTCTTGAATTAAGTATAATTTTAAGCATTGGCTGTGCTACTGTTCAATTTAGTCTGGAAAAATAAAAAGATTATTTCATATATTTTCCCAGTAAGGATCCAAGGAAGTATCCTCAGCTCGCTTACCATTGTGCTACCAATGCGACCGCCTATTCAAGTTACAATAGAAGTTCTGAAACCGTGACTTAGAAACGAGATGAGGAAATG
>BMAW01112807.1:0-13214 GCA_019974015.1 Nephila pilipes
CAGAAGAGCAGGGTGACCGACTTGGACCGGGGCCAAGCCTCCCCCTTACAGCAGCAGCAGACGATATTTAAAGATAGAAGGGAGCAGGAGTAATGACGTCACAGGGACATCACAGACGCAACTGCCGTTTCGTTGGAAGTCGGTTTATATTCGGATTTACGGAGGAACTCAGTCTGTCTCTCGTAATATAAAATGATTGACCTTCTTGAAGAAGATTTTTTTTTTCAGGAAAAAGATCTCCGGGAAGGCATTAGCATTAGTAGGAAGACAAAATTCTTCCTGAAAATCTTCATAGATGAATCAGGAGATCTTTTTATTTCATGAACAGAATGCAATGACACTAACTCAAGATGAATCCGGGATTTGCAGAATTTATAGCAGCTCTTAGCAAAACATTCAGACTGAATATAAAAACAATATCCATTTTTATCTATCTCATAATAATTTTTTCTTAATTGCTGACTATACATAACCTCAGGCAGTTAAATAAATTTGAAATGCGGGAGAAAAATACTTACACAGTTATTAATTAATATTTAATACTATTCCCTAAATAAATGGAGATATCAAGCAAAAAGTGGAAAACCGAACTTTAAATCACAACATAAATCAATAGAATAGCTTTCATCTATTTCTCTCTCTCTCAGTAATTCCCAAAACTATATTAAATTTTTTGAAACGCTATTTTCCACGAAACCTTTTCTAAAGATAAAATCAAGATTTATTTTTCTTATATTAATCTATAATAAATGGAATTGTATCAATAAGTTTAATGATTAAAATTCTATATACATTGTATTGAAAACGGGTTAGAAAAACTCAGAATTTTAAGAAAAGAAATTTCAGAATGTAAAAAAAATACATGATGCAGAAAAACAGATATTATTTTATCTAAAAAGTAATTTTATACAAACCCCAGGTAAAAAGTTAAATTTTACGTCATAATATAACAGTTATTTACAGAATTACAACGTATTACTTATAAATGTACTAAAGAACACAAAAAGATGATCGAAATAAGTATTTAAATATTATATGAATTAAATAACCTAAAAATTTAACGTCACATGCAATTATAAATTAATAATAATAACTCCACAACTAAATTATTCATATTTCAGAAGATCAAAGTACTCACACAAAAGCTCAGAAATGCAGACAAACGAGAAGAAAAAAAATGGAATTGTACTTCGCTCTGACATTCATGATTCAAGAAATATATTTTTAAAAAAAACTAGAGACTGATAAAAAAAACTAACGATAAAAATTTAAATTCTTTAAAACATTTTTCACATCTACTTCAACTTGTGAAGAAATCAAAAATGCTCCAGTTTCTGCAACTAGAAAACATCTTACATTGAAGAAGAGACAAATTCATTTTCTGGAGTTGGAAAACTATAAAATTTATACCTAGAAATAGTTTTGAAAACGATATTGACTTATTTACATCGCTAAATATGATTAAAATAATTTTCTTAAAAAAATAGCCTTGATATTACTGGTTCATTTTATAGTTATTAAAATGCCCATTCATATGTAAAGAAAATCTAGTTTGGCCATGAATTTTGTGACCTTCGCCTTAGTAAGCCTAATTATTAAAATGCGAAGATCGTGAGAGAAAGCTTTGACTGATTAATTGCTAATTACAGTCCAGCTTACGAGCGACATTGCTGTTAGATGCTCTGTTAGCACGTACTTAGAAACTCTGTTAGCGACGAGTCTCGAAGTCTTGAGCCATGGTCAAGTGATGAAATCGACACTTAAACTTGTAGATCCAGGGGAGTTAATCACCCCTGCACTCAGAATTTATAGGCAAAAAGAATTTTCTCTTTTTTACAACAATAAAGGTAAGAAATAACAGCACATGTTAGAGCAAAGAACACAAGATAATAACATAATTTCGAAACACAAAAGAAAATAAAGTGTTTACAAAGTGTGACGTCATAGATCTCATATATTTCCAATTTTTCATCGAAAGATACAAATTTGTGTTCCTGTGGCTGTGTGGGAGATGCTGACCTCTATTCCATTTTAAACGGCTCTGTTGTTGAAGCGAAACCTATCTTGCTAAGTTTCTGTGTGAAAATCTTAATTTGTATTTCGAGCTTAAATCCTGTATTCTTATTACTCATAAACTTACCCAACAATTTCATAATTGTTTCGATATTTGAATACATTTCTAAATTTTCAATTTTCTTTATTGTGCGCCGAAAATTGTACATATAGTATATATGTAAGTACTTTTGTCTGGAGCTTCATTTTTGTATAAGTAAATTTTCTCTTTTGTGTGTATTATTAATACCTAAGCTGGCGCCGACATACTGACTGTGTGTATGAGTCATAGTATCCGCATCCGTTATTATCAGGGAATCGCGACGTCAGTGGAATACAAATTGATATGCATTTAAAAAAAACAGGATGAAAGAAACATTGGAAGGCTGTTGGCGACGGACTTCGTAATTTTGACCCTCGTTCAAGTGACGAGGACGATACTTGAGCTGGCACCCCCTTGCTTGGGGCCCCGACCAGATTTCATGAATCAGCCTCACTACACGGCGGCTCTGTAGTGGCATCTGGGCTTGAACCCACAACTCGACGAAATCCACCGATCGCGAGTCCTCGACCACGACCACTAGGCTACTGCGACCACCCTGAATATGCAACCCCTTTTGTAAACTTCAACAAAATCTCAATGTAAGGACAGTGAACTCCGAAGGATTTAATCAGGCTCGTGGTCATGACCACTCGGTTACCACGGCCTAGCTGAAAGTGTGTGAAAGTAGGAGTTTATGGTGCAAACCTCAAATCTAGCTATGCTGCGCCAAACTATGTGGAACTGTTATCTAGACTCAAGAAAAAGATGAAAGAAAAGGTGGGGAAATAATTACATGGAGAAGAAACAGAAATTGAGAGATTATAATTATCTATTTCAATCGAATCAAATTGGGATTTCTAGGTATTCAGTGCAACTAATAGATTCACAGAAAAAAAATTGTTTTGATCCTATTTCTTAAAAAATGACAAGAACATCATATAATTATTTCAATACTGATGCAAGAATACAATTTTTATTTTTAACTATGTTTTATGAGCTACTTCTTCGATAAACAGGTTTATTTCATCTCTGGGAGAAGTGGCGAGTAATTAAAATAATGAACAATTATAAATTTAGTGAAAGCAATTAGTATTTTTTTAACTGATAAATGAAAAGGAGTTTTTATTTTTATTTTAAGGGTCTTAGTAAAGGAGGGATATATTTATTTATATACATAATAGTGTGCTTCTTTCCAAATTTGTTAATAGATGGAAGGGAATTTTTTCCTTATATATGGAAAAAATATTTCTTATATGTATATCATTATCCAGCTCTGAAATACACTCTTTTTCCATCACAAATTTCATAAAGACTTGCTTGATTTGTTTTGGTTTTATGAACGTCGCACTAGAAGCAACACGAGGGCTATTGGCAACGACCTCGAAATTTTGAACCTCGATCAAGTGACGAGGATGACACCTGAGCTGGAACCCCTCTCTCCTAATTTCCACTCCACGCCAACGGGAGGACTTTGAGCCACGACAGATTTAACGTGTATCAGTCCGGCTTCAAGGTGGGTATTTAGTGGTACCAATGCTCGAACCCACGAATGGACAAAATCCGCCGGCCACGAATCCGAATCCTCGTCCTAGGCTACCGCGGCCACTTAGTTTAATTGTAGTCTTGTAATTGAAGACTGATATTCAGTTTAGGTTTCGTCATGCTATACGCATTTGATTGTATTATTAAAATTATCAAAAATCCCATTTATACGAAAAGTAATTTTCAAGCGTTGATTAAAGTTATTTTTTATTACGATAAGCGCATGATGACTTTTGCTTGGCTTCCGGGTTGACTCATATAAATTTAGAATTCGAGCTGTATTTTGGAAGAAAAAGTAACGAGATTAAATTAATTTCATTGAAATCGTTGCTCAATGCTTTAATTTGATTCAGTGACGCTTTCGTGGTAGAAATGGACCGAGAGTTTCGATTTTCGAAATGAAATGGAATTCCCACCCACAGTCTAACGTCGTAAAATCCAGCGATAGTCACCGCACTTAAAAAGCAGACGGAGTGGCAATCACTGTTTTGTAGTTTCTCGGCAACACGAAAGAAACAACGGGAGGTGGAATATTATAAGACACGGATGATGAAACCTCCCAAAACGGGAAACGTATTCTAACGGAGACCAACCCAATAAAACGTGTAACCATTTGCTTTAATGTTTGGTTTGAGCATTTAAAAGGCTATTTCTCTGACAGCTTCCAGATGGATATTGAAATAAAAAGTATACAAAATTAATTATTATCAAAACTACCGATTAATGTTATTTTTTCTGACCTCCAGTAAGGAGCATATATCTAGATATTGGTTTGTATAATGGTGGCCAAAATTGTAGACACTTTTGGAAATTCTTATGTTTTTTTTTTTTTTAACTTTGCATGCTTATAGAAATTGTTAAGTTTTACAAGATGCAGAGTCATATATATCATTTTAAAGAGAATTTAATACTGAATTTAATACAAAAAAAATTCAAATATTTGCAATACAAAAAAAGTTAAACTGCAATAACTATCGATATATGTTAGATACTGCTGATTTTGGTGAGTTGTCAGTATTTAGTAGGGTAGCTTTTATTTTTTATTACAGCTTCACATCGATGTTTCATTGAGCTGACGATATTTTTAATCTCTTTCTTCGTTATTAAATGATACCTGGAAACAATTATAGCCTCAATTAATTCCCTTTTATTTGGTGGGCGCCTCATTCGAACAAGAGTTTTCAAACAGTGTTGCAAGTTTTCGATAGGATTGAGGTAAGGACTGTTTCCTGGCCAGGACAACAATTCAGGGTTCTTTGTATGAAACCACTCTTTCAATAATTTTGCTGTATGGCGGGGAGCAGAATCCTGCTGAAAAATAAATGAAGCATTGACAGGAAAGAGCTCCCTGATGGAAGATAGAAGTTTTGTCAGTGTCCCATCGATGACATGAAGGCGACCAATACCATCTGCTGACATGCATGACCAAATCATTAAAACACTAAGGGGTTTCGTCACAGTTGTCTCAATGCAGTCAGGATGTAGCTCTTCTCTTATTCTACGTCTTACATCTTTTCGCCCATCAATATTGAATTACGATATCTTAGTTTCATCGCTCCATAAAACTTGTGACCACTGGTTATATATCCATTAATATGTGTGATATCTACCTGATGGAGATACTCGTACAATCGGGCAAAGTACGGTGTACTCGCTTGTCTCTAAGGGAATTATTATTTTCACTGCTTCCAAGGGAATAGTATTTCCACGTATATTGTTTTCCCTACTTCCACGTATACTGTTTTCCCTACTTCCACGTGACAAGTGATCGCCAAACTAGGGTGCCACTTGTGTTGTTGCCGTTACAGTTTTTTTTTTAAAATAACAAACGCTCTATCATTCTAGTGAGTCAAAAATCCCTAAAGTGTGCACTGTGACATCTTCATAACAGCGCCGTTGAATATATTGCTGAAGTTTTTAGATTTCTTTATTCTCCTCCATTTTTGATTCAATATCTCAAAGAGTGACACTTAAGTGGTACAAATCTATAGCAAAAATAAATAATTATAATTCTTTATTTTTAGATGGAGTTCAACAAAAATTAAAGCTAGTATTCATAGTTACTTGAATTTTCTCGGTGTTTTTTACAAGGTGGCATTCTACGAAAATTCTAGATTGCTTGCTGACTTCTTGATTTTTTTCTCGGCAATTTAAGTCTCTGAAAATAAGAGCTGGTTTCATGTGTTGTTGCATTAGTTCATATTTGGTGGTCACAGATAAACTATTTTGTGATTTTTGTCTTTTTAAATGATTGGCCATTTATTTTAACTGTAACAAACGTCTAGAGAGTGCATGTAAGGAAAATATACACCTTCAAACTGAAGCACAAATATGAATAAATATAAGGAAAAACATAAAATTTTTCAATCAAGTTTTATTTTACGATGAACTAAAAAAGGTGTAAACACAATTTCAAATATAAAATAATATATAAGTAACAAAAGCTTGAGACGCTTAACAAAGATACTTACTAGGTAATTACCAATAAATGAAGTACCATATATCTACTTTTATACGAAAGAAATATTAACGCCTTTTCCTTCGTCACTTACTTCACCAGCAACCAATAGCAGCTCAGCACTACTCCAGCAACAACCAATAGCAAACCAGCCTCATCAAACTACGTATATCACAGTTTTTCAAGATCCGGCCTAGAAGACCGATTCACGCTCTAGGGGCCCCTAGATTGTCAACGTCAATTAACACCTTTAGTTCTTATAAAGTATACATTTTTTTACTTCTAAAAATTATTTTTCACACCTTTGAGTCCCTCTTTAAAATAAAAGCTTGATTAAAATTTATTCATTTTTTACTTTTGTTTATTTAATTATTTTTAGTCAGGAAATTCAAGACTAAAATAAAGTTAAGGCTATACGTGTGTGCAAACTTTCAACTGAACTAAAAACTGTTAAATGCACGGTTCTAAGCATGGCGTACCACCGGGGGTGCATATGCATCCCCCTTAAAGTTTTTCTGGAAATTGAAATATTTCAGGATAATTCTTTTCTTGGGATATTATAGATTTTTTAAACTTAAAAAAAATGAGCTTTTTTTTTTCATCTTCAGCTTAAATTTTATCATCAGTATAAGAGAAAAAATTATTCCATCTAAAACTAATTCTCGAGAAAAGAATAGAAGAGTCTTAGTTATCTCCGATATGTTCCTCTAAGTTAGTGTTTAAAGACGAAAAGAGAAGGCTGAGTCCTTATTTGCAACTTGATAAAAATTACATCAATCTTTTAGCATTTTTATATAAGAGAAATCAAATTGATGTAGCGCATTCTTTAGTTTTTACCAAGTGGTGATTCTGAATTAAATATATGGCTTCTTTCTCGCGAAGACGATATGCACCCCTCAGAATTAATTTCTGAGTACGCCACTACCTCTAATCTTCCCCCTTAACTCCAAAGCGTTATAAGCATATCATAGTTCCACATTGTAATAGGTGTATGCAAAATTTCAGTTCGATCGGATAATAGGTAGTGGGTTAAAATTTGAGTACAAGACGCAAGGTTACCCTAAGTCCGTGTGGCCGCGGTAGCCTAGTGGTCATGGTTTTGGACTCTTTTCCGGCGGTTTTCGTTCAGTTGCGAGTTCGAGCCTTCGCCACTAAAGACCCACCCTGTTGCCAGATCTGATACATGTTAAATCTGTTGGGGCCCTAAGTCCTCCCGTTGGAGTGGTGTGGAAGTTAGGAGAGGGGGTCGTCAGCTCAGGTGTCGTCCTCGTTACTTGACCGAGGTTCAAAATTACGAGGTCCGTCTCCAATGCCCTCGCGTTGCCTCTAGTGCGACGTTAATGAAAACTAAATCCCCTAAGTCCGTAACTTCTGGAGCAAATTATAATATTGCATTGATTTTGGAGTAATACGCGAATGTAAAAATTCAGCTCAATGAGATGATAAGAAGTGGGTGTGGCAGGTGTGGGTCAGTGGTCATGATTGAAAATTTGTGGCCGGAGTTGTGCCCGTCGAATCGTAGATTCGAGTTCACACGCAAAAGTAGCCCCGGTAACCTAGTGGTCAAAGTCGCGGACTCGCGGCTTGTGTTGTTTTCGCCGAGTCGTGGGTTCGAGCCCCGATGCCTGTAAAGACCCGACGTGTAACGGGGTTGATGCACGTTAAATATGTCGAGACTCTAAATCCGTCCTTCGACGTGGTAAGGCACCAGCTCAGGTGTCGTCCTCATCCCTTGACCAAGGTTCCAATTTACGAGGTCTGTTTCAGATAGCTCTCGTATTGCTTTTATGTGCTACATTAATAAGCTGTCAATCAGTCGGAAGGGATTGGATTAAATTTTGAAGTTTAAAATCTCTCTGTAGAAAGAAATACATATCAAAATAGCACTTTAAACAAAAGCTTGTAAAAAGAGAACATCTCCTAAATGTGAAGACAATTATTTATATTTTTGATAAATAATTTGATTTTACTTCGATAGAAATTTTCAGTGAAAAGAGACCCTAATGTGTTTTCAATAAAAGACGACCAAAAGGATGCATCGGGGATCAAAGCCCTCATGCTCGCTGCGTTTCGTGTATGGGGAGAGAAGGGTCTCAGGTTCTACCTCTTCATATGACCGTGGTCCAAAATTACAAAGATTTACTACACAAAAAGCGTCCACAAATTCGTGAACAAGCAAATGAAGTGTTAGAAACAAAAATATATACATATATACAAGATATACAATTGTAACAACACAATATAAGGTAAATTTGGAATGTTTAGAAATGTAATAAAATGATAATATTAAGAAATTTGTCGGGTAATTTTACGAGCCGTAAGTATACAGGATTTAAGCTTAGAATGTAAGTAGGGTTTTTCACACACGGACCTCAACCAAATAAATTTCGTTTCTACAACAGGACATTTTAAATGAAAATCCCTGGTAAAAGGGCAAGAGAAAACGTAGTGGTCAGCATCTTCAACAGACTTTTTTGTAGTTTTAGTTATTTCGTGTATTTAACAATTTATTCGTGTATACTGCATTCATTTTCATCCAATAATTCAAAACTTTTGCTGTTTAAATGCGTTATTATTAGGGATTTTCCTATAATCCAGTTGTGCTCTGGCCCGAAAGTTCTGTTTGTGATACATTTTTTTGGAGCTTTTTTAAAACTAGATATGGAAAAGAATATATCTTATAGATTAATACCATTCTGCAGTTTCAAATGTGGGCTTTTTCCATCATGTTTTTCATGACAGCTTGCAATCAATTTTTCATACAGCTTGCAGCAAGCAACGTTACTTGCAATATCACTTGCTGTATCCCTTAAAATTCTCGCCAGATATTGATCAAGGGATTTTAAGATAAATACAATCTTTAAAATAACATCAGAGAGGAAAAAAACTTGTGCAATGAGATCAGGGGGAAAGTGAGATCAATTCCATATTCTCAAGAACGGCGTCAAGTTGATGTACCTGTTTTTTCAGCAATGTTTTCCTCAATACGATCAAGATTGTCCTTGCTAAGAACCGACCAAGGTCTTCTATTTTAAGGAATATTTTTGACAGGTCCTTCTGTTTTGTAACATTTAACTAAGGCAAATATCATAAACCTAGAACTAGGTCTTCTTAAATGAAAATTACACTTATATGTCCATTGCGTGTGAACAAGGAAATTTTTTAAATTTTTATTGTAATGTTAGATGATTTTCACACGTTACTTGAGTTGTGTTTTTTTTTTCATTGTAGAAATTTCCACCTGGATTTCCAGATACAGATAATGAACAAAACAAAAATATTTTCGCAAAAGTTATTTTCATCTTAATTTGTAAATTGATTGTGAACCACCGTGTATTTCTTGAGCAGTTTCCATCCTAAAAGCATGAGTGACCATGGTAGCCTAGTAGTTATAGTACTGGACTCGCGGCCAGCAGTTTTGTCGAGTCATGGGTTCGATCTTTGATGCCACTAAAGAATCGCCGTATAGCTGGGACAGAACGTTGAATCTGTCGAGCCTCAAAGTCCTCCCGTTTGCGTGGTGTGGATGTATTACAGGCGGTGCCACCTCAGGTGTCCTCGTCACTTGAACCGAAGTACAAAATTAAGAAGTCCATCGCCAATAGTTCTCGTGTTGCTTCTAGTGCGACGCTAATAAAACCAAACCTAAAAACATAGAATATGCTTCTTTTGATTCCCCCCCGCCAAGAAATTTCATTTGTTTCTTACTCTCTAAAATGCAATTTATGCAAGCGAATGGAAACAACCGTTGGATTAATATATGTGTGATTCAAGTATAGAAAAAAAAAAGTTGAATTATTTTTTTCTCTTATCAATTACGCCTTTCTTGACAATACGTTGGTTAACGGTTTCGGATGTTATTTCACATTTTGTCTGGAATATATCTTCGCCTCTTAATTATGGCTGAAATAGCTCATTCGACCGAACAATCTATTTAAAGTTAATTAGTTTCTATTATTCCTCTGATTAGTTTTTAGTGACTTCTATTCATAAAAGAATGAAAATAAATAAACAGAAATACCAATTTTATTTTGATACGATATCAAAATTATTAAGATAATTTTTTAAAAAAAATTATTAGTAAGCAAATTTTTAGAGTTTAGTTTTTATTAACGTCGCATTACAAGCAATACGAGGATTATTGGCGACGGACCTCATAATTTTGAACCGCGGTCAAGTGACGAGGACGACACCTGATCTGGCACAAATAACTTAATAAACAAATAACTTAACAAATAACCTCTCTCCTAACTTCCCCACCACGCCAACGGGAGGACTTTGGGACCCGACAGATTTAACGTGCATCAGCCCAGCTACACTGCGGGTCTTTAATAGCCAAGGTTTAAACCTGAAACTCAACGATAACCGCCGGCACGAGTCAGAAACCATGACTACTAGGATACCGCGGCCACAGCAAATTTTTAGAACTCGTTACCCGTTTTCATCGAGTTAGTATCTACTAAAAAAAATTGAAAATTACTAAATAAATTTAGATTTGCTCTTTATTTATGGAATATGACCAGGATTCATGTAAAAGACAGCAATACATTTGTCTACCCTCCAATCAATTAAAAGACGATAAGGAAAATCATCAAAAATTCTGTCTTCAATGTCTGTACATTCAAAATATGGCAAAAAAATGCGTCTTTTGGGGGGGGGCCGCCGGAGGGGGGGGAACAGATAACTTTGAATGTGTACATATTACACTATCAATAATTCTGGATTTCTTGTTGCTTCCGGGTAAAAGTTTGGCAAATTTAAATTTCCTGTAAAAATTCCACATCTAAGAAAATGTATATTTTTAAAAATATTGATTTTGCGTGTTTGTATTTTAAACGGAAATTTTTATTTAGTACTAAATATCACTTCAATTGTAATAAAAATAGTGCAGTAGTTAATATTTTTAAACAAGGATACGAAACTGGTTTTTTTTTCCTAATACAGTATATGAAAGATAATCCTCAACAACAGAAATGCGGATATAACCTGTTGCTCCTTATCTCATAAAACAAAGCAATCAATCAATCAACAATAGAGATGCTTTTAAATGGAACTGATGGCTAACAAAGTAGTGAAATCTTTTCTACATCCCATAAAATGAACGCGTCAATCAATCAATCAGTGAAATCTTTCAAATTTTGAAATTCAACTCCTACAATGCGCAACAATCGTTTTTTAATCAAGCATAACGTTATTCTTCATTTCAAGATAGATTTTATTGCCTTCTTTTAATTTTACAAGCAAATAAACACTTTCTTATATCTTTCCATTAAGGTTTTCAGGAAAACAAGTGATTTTATGACTTCCGATAAAACCGCCTGTAGCGGTTTTTGAAATATTTTGACTAAAGTATTTTTTTATTACATACTTTTTAAAAACCTTTTCCTTCCCATTTCGAAGATTTAAGAATTTATTTAAGGGAATACAGTACCTTTCAAGCAATTTTTTAAAATTAGATATTTATATATAAAAAAAAGTGTTTATTCCCCATATTTTAACACGCATAAAATAGGCATTTCAGGGGGGGGGGACTTCATTTTATACAAAAAAATCATTAAAAACTTTAGTTTTTTTTAAAAATGATTTCAATATTTTAAAATTCCTACAACTTCTACGAATTGTAATATTTTTAAGCAATTTTTAGCTCAGTTTCTAGAAGTCTTGATTACTATATGTAGATATAGAGAAAGATATATATAAACTGCTGTTTGTAGAAAATGCAACACCATGAAGGAATCATCAGAATCAAATGAAATTCGCAGCAAATGTCAATTATTGGATATTATGCAAATTAATAAAGTTTCAGAGCCATCGCGCGTGCGCGGCGCGCGCAGCGCCCTCTGAATTGATGCTGAAAGCGTATAAATAAAGTGCTGTAGCGGGACGTTGAAAAAAGTCTATGATTATTTGTTAGTGGCAAACGTTTAGTGAGACCTGAGTATGCCTCCACGACGGAAGAATAAGAAATTCAAGCAACTTACGGAGTTTGAACGAGGGAGGATAATCGGCCTTCGAGAAGGAGGATTTTCCTATCACGCAATAGCAGCTCGTATGCAGCGGAACAGTTCCACAGTGATGCGAGTTTGGAAGCAGTGGACCGACTAGCACCGAACAACTCGAAAAACAGGCACTGGACGACAGAAGGTGACGTCAGAGCGCGATGATCGACACCTGCTCCGCATGGCGGTGAATGATCGCACAGCTTCCTCCAGGCAGCTGGCAGCACGTTGGTCTACTGCTACAGGTGTACAATTGTCGGCTTCGTCAATTCGTCGTCGTCTGCTGCGCCGTGGATTGCGTGCAAGGGTGCCTTTATACAGGATTCCCCTCACGGCGAATCATCGACGGCTGCGTCGGCAGTGGGCTCTTGAGCACAGAGACAGGTGAGCTGATTGGCACCAAGTTGTCTTTTCAGATGAATCACGCTTCAATTTGTGGACCCATGATGGCCGTGTTCGTGTTAGACGTTATGCCGGTCAACACTGCCTTCCTGAGTGTATTATTGAACGACATAGTGGTCGAACACCCGGAGTTATGGTCTGGGGTGCGATTTCGTATCATGGACGATCCAATTTGATACGAATTGAGGGTAACCTCAATAGCAACAGGTACGTCCGTGAAGTTCTACAGCCCGAAGTCGTTCCTTTCCTTCAAGGCATCCCTGGAGCTATCTTTCAGCAGGATAATGCACGCCCACATGTTGCGCGGACTGTTCGAGACTTCTGTTCAGCACAACGCATGCAACTTCTTCCTTGGCCTGCTTATTCACCGGATATGTCGCCTATTGAGCACGTGTGGGATATGGTTGGTCGGCGTCTCGCTCGTGATCCGCGTCCTGCAGTTTCCAAAGACGAACTTTGGTTGCGCATACAAGCGATATGGAATTCTCTTCCTCAAGCAGATATTCAACATCTGTTTGACTCCATGCCACGTCGTATAGCAGCACTTATTGCAGCGCATGGTGGCTGCACCAAATACTGATTTCGGACGCTTAATTTGTTTCTTTTGTTTTGAAAATTTCATCATTTATTTGTATCAGTACAAGTCGTTTCTGCATTAAATTTCATTTGATTCTGATGATTCTTTCATGGTGTTGCATTTTCTACAAACAGCAGTATA
>BMAW01112813.1:0-28855 GCA_019974015.1 Nephila pilipes
TCCAACTAATTATAAATTTATTAACAGCATTTTCAATGATGTTGTAAAACTAGTTCCTAAATTGTCCGATAGATGGTACCACGAACAGCGTCATGTGATAGCTCAGGCAGTGCCCTCTATTCCTGAACAAAACTGAAGAGCTCTAGCCCTAATCTCCTTCTCTCTGCTCCGCCTTTTCTCTTCTTCCGATTTCGCTGAACTCCGAAAGTCACCGAGCATTTCAATGCCCATTGCCGATATGATATAAAATTGGACTGCCATCCATCTTTCTCCAAGGAACTAGTTAATCCAAAATAACCTGAATATAGTTATACTGTAAATAGTCTTACATCATCTAATCCAAAATAACCTGTATATAGTTATACTGTAAATAGTCTTACATCATCTAATCACGAATTAAAGTAATGATTGAATTTCGAGCCTCATCATTGGATTAGTAAATAAATCGGAGTCATCCAGTAATCCGAAAATGCAATACCCCCTAGGTTCCGAAGCACCAGGAGGTGTCTAATCCAGACAGATACCACACACACACACACACACACACATGTAATTTTTTCCTAATTTCTAAATTTATTAAGAGGTCATCTCCCAATCAGATGTCTATTTTAAACTTTCCAAAATCTTACATTTTAGATGGCTTTAAAAGTTGGAGAAATGCTTAGAAAAGTGCATAGGAGATAATGTTGAAAAACTTTTGTTTAAACTTTTGTTTACTCCGATATGCCATTTATTTATTATTAACGCTAAAAATTACAATTATATCATGAACTAAGCGGTGTATATTTTCAATTAATACTTTAAATCAATTAACATCTTTGTTAAAGAAACATATTTCTAATGCTATAAAGCATTCGATTTACAATAATAATTTTTGCAACAGTCTTTGAGAATAAGTTTTTAACTATTGTAGCATTATATATATATATATATATCCAATATATTTTTGCCACCGTACTGTCGAATTACATTTACAATCATTAAAGGCCCTTCCTATCTAAAGATAAAGCATATTAATAAATTTATATTATATTTAAGTATTCACATTTTTATATATTCGTGGATGTTATAAGCATACTAATTTTCATTGTGATTTAAAATGACGTGAATGCTTTACAATTAAAATTTATAAACTACATTATTATGCTTTCAATTTCATATAGAAATGGAGTTTTGTTATTTTGATCTTTATGTCCTGGCTAAGTGATTTATTGATTTTTTTTTTTTTTATTTTGCTTTGATTATTTCCATTTACAGGCTCATTACTTAAACTAGAAGTGCAACACTTGACGCGGATATATGTATTAAAGATAGGAACACTGTATAAAAATGAAACAGAGAATTTATAGAATTTAATTTAACTTTATTCTACGAGAGATTTGTAGTAAATTTCATCATTATTGAAACGATCTTCTCGAAATATGCTATATTTCAAAAAGTAGACAAATTGTTGTATACATTTTAGATGTTTAATTTTTGAGAGGACTTCATAAAAGAAAAGAAGAGAAATGTTTACGAGAAAAGCGGACTAACCTTCTAGTTGAGGCCAAATCTCCTCTTTCGACGGCTACCAAGAACCTCTTCTCCTCCAAGGTGAGGGATCCTTCCTTGGGGGGTGGTCGATTCATGTTGGTGGAGGAGGAGTAGGCCGGAGGAGCTGTCGGACTCATGTTCTCAGATGATTTCGTAGAAAGACCTCCTCTCTGACACCTAAACATGCGACTTCTTCCAGGTCAACCACAAAACTCATCTTGAATAATATCCTGAAGTAAGCAACATATATTGTTAGGGATAAATCAACTTATCAGGAATTATAACGTTCAGAACACATATGAAAAAATTAGTAATGATAAAATACCATGACAGATATCTTGCAGAAAAAAACAATATATTGTTTAATAAGCTAAAAGCACAAAATCAGTATAAGTTATATCATGAAAGGTAATGTAGGATGTACGTATTGTGTGCATTTTGGTAGTATATTAAATCCCTTAAAGATTGTTTTTATTTTTAAAAAATTGATTTTGTTGTTGTGACTTATTCCACATGGTCTAATAGAAGGCTAGACCAAATCCATAAGACCAGAAATCTTTCAGAAAGGATATATTATTGGGCACGAAATATGTGGAAAAAATTGGCGATTATAGGAAAAATTGATTAAGGGAGATGTTTGTTTTTAAATGTGAAGTTCTGATACAGTACAAAATATTGTTTCTATGAAAAACAAAAAAGATGATTCATACATTTAGAAGAATGTATATTCGTGTGGTGGTGGGTATTTATAAGCTCATACTTTTTACTCGTTTATGTACAATTAAGTTTACAAAGACTTTTTTTTTTTCAAAATAAATTTTAAAACAAAGTGCATATAAAATAGAAACAAATTATTATTTTACACTTTTCCAATATGATATCCCATCAAAAGTTTGAAGAAAACAAAAATTAGTGGATATTAAATAGCTTTGTTGATTTATATAGAATTAATTTTAAAAGCAATTCATTTCAATAAAAAAAATTCAAAATACTTCCAAAAATGAAAAAAAAGGATTCCTTTAAATCAAATGAAACCCCTTCCTCCTTTCAACACAAAAATGCTTATCCTACTTTAAATATTAGCATTTATTAAAAGTTTTGGAGTGGAAGTATTCAAGATTTCTTTATTTGAAAGGATTTTTTTAAATACTTCATTCATAATAAATTAGATATTTCCCCTTTACTTCATTAAAAAAGTTACAATCAACATTTTTTTCGTTCATTATTTATTTTAATGAGAACGACAGCTTTACTTGGACAGTCATCTGCTGTAAATAAATTACGTTTAAATTTGGACATTCATATCTTTTTAATATTGTTAATTATTCAAAACATTAACAAGATTTACAGAGTACGTAATTCTTTCTTTCACCACATCATCAAATACATAGAACAAAATTACGAAAATAAAGCAAAGAATCACTTTAATTGGCAGGCTTGAAAGAATCAATATTCTTCTCTTATTTGTATCTTTTCAGCCTTCTCTGAACTCCGAATAAATTCTCTAGCACCCTAATTAAATTTCTGAATAGAATTTAAACAGGTAAAGATTTTTTCCTGCAGAATTGTTGAAGTTTAGTTTTTGCCATGTTTGGGAAAATTTTTAAATGCAAGTGAATAATTGAAAAATAATTTGCTATATTTCTTGAGGGTATTTTATATGCAAATCACAAGCGAATCAAACAATGGAAATATATTATTTTTCTGTTTAAAAAATTTTCATTTTAATTATCGCGCAAAACCACTCTTTTCATTCTTGATTCGAAATCCTTAATATACCGAGTTATAATTTATTTCTTATCTAACCTGTTTCAAAAATTATCTGGCATCTTATTTCACCATTAAATACTATTGGTTGAAAAAACAATGTGATAATAATATTTTGAAGTAATTGTTTTGCAATAATCCTATAACAATAATGTTTTTTCAGAAATTTTTTTTTTAATTATTTATGATAAATCAAATAAATTACCTTATAATACTGACATAAATAGTTTAATATATATCAACTATAAAAATAGGGAAATTAAAAAATACAAATAAAATTGTAGCATAATTATTTATAATCGTGCATAAGTTTAATTTAGTGTATGTTACGCACATCAAGTTCAGACGCTTAATATTCAGGCGAGAACGTTAACACAGTAAAATGATGAAATGTATTCGGGTACAAAAAATTCTTCGCTTGAGGAAAATATATTATATTCTCGAGTGAAATTAAAGTTAATTTTCAAAAATTTTGATTTGAAAATATAAAAGTTCAAATTTTCTGACATATAGTTTTAACATTAGGCTATATATATATATATATATATATATATATATATATATATATGGCGATTTTTCCTTCTTTAACCATGAGAGCTTTTCTATTCAAGTTGTTTAAAACGAGATCCCATTCCAATAAAATGAAACGTGACTTATGGTCATTGGATTGAAATTATAAAGTGTAGTGAATATATTAGAAAAATTACATTGTTAAGCAGAGATTAAATGAATAATAAAGAGTTAGAAAACTGGAAGTGTTAGTTAGTTGGTGTTAGAACTAGTGAGAGTGACTGTTAGTGAGTTAATATAATTGTTAGTTCAAGAGTGTTTAAGTAAAGTAGCCTTAGAAAGACAAGGTTGTCTTCAGGATTTATGGTATTCATACTTGGATGAAAATATATATATTTGGTTCTTTTGTCTTCTTCTTCATTTTACTGTACAATTTAGTGACTACTTTATTACAAATATAACGGAAGGTGAATCGAATCAGTGAGCATTACACAATCATTCAAGATCAATCTATTTATTATATCTATTGTAATAAGATAGATATAATAAATAAATAATATTACAAACTTTTACTGACATCAAGTATTCTTATAAAAATTAAATTTATATTTTTTTTTTCGAGTTTCGAACTGTAGAACCGAAATGTGTTTCTAAGACAGATGTGTTACGCATAAAAAAATATCAATTTTTTTGGTTAAACTAAATCAAGCACTTTAGGTATCATAATAATTTAATATGTATCATAAATCATGATATTTTTAAAATTGAAGATTATAAAGTAAAAAAGCAGGTACATCTCTCATTCTAAATTTTTTTCTCCTTTTTTTGACATTGATAAATGTATTTTTTGAGCTTAATATTTAAAATAATTTTTGAAGGACTGATGTCTAGTTTTTTTTTTTTGTAATAAAGCAAATTTGAGCAAAATAATATTAGGTATAAATCTAGCATTTTCCACATAATTCAAACCTATATATTTATCGTATAAATTATTAATCATGATTTTGAGTTATATTGAGAACTAGGCAACATGAATAAAATTCAGATGTGAACAGTCTGTTTCCAAAAAAATGAAACATGATTCGATTTCTACAATGCAGAAGTCTTAATTATCAGTTAATTTTAACTTTCACTCTTTTATTGAATATAATAACTCTTTACGTAAGAAAATCAATAAGTTTTCTGTAGATCGTATGTTACAGTATTTTAATTAAGCAGATGAGAAAGCTCACAAACACACACACAACAAAAATCGATTATTCCGAAGCAAATTAAAACGAAATATTTCTCATTAATTTTCGTAAAATTCCTTTCCCTCCTTTTTATTTGAAGGAACGAATCATGTATAATCACAGATTTTTATTTCATTTCATCATTACTATTTTGTAATTTTAACACGCAGCAGTTATTGTTAATATTTTCTCTCAGTCTTTGTTATTTAAGTACTTTACTGTGAATTAAAAATTCTCTCTATAGCTTCCTCTTTTCAAGATTATCTAGTTTTCTTTAATATATCTAAGATGCTAAAATACCTCAAATTTTGCATTTTTTTTAAAATTAAAAATAGAGGGAGCTTCGCTGATTTCGTAGATATATCTTTTATGAGAACTTGATAAATAGAAAAATAATAAGAATTAATAGTTCGAAAATTGAATTTGAAAATTTTTAACACATGCGCGTCACCGGAATGAAAAAGAAAAATATTTCTTCTGTTTTCGCATTTTTCTCAAACTGTGGCTCCTTAGGATTTTGATACACTTTCCTCAAAATCTTATTTATCCATAGTACTGATATTTTTCATGTTATGGAATGAAGCCACACATTTCTTATACACTGAGTTTAATTTATTTCTAATAAACACTCACAAATTTTAAGTATTGCACAGTATTTGTGCGTGAGAAATTTAAATCATAAAATTTACGAAAATTTTAAATTTTATTGAATTTGAATTATAAGTATGTTAAGTGTGTAGAATGTTATGTTCATAAGTATTCAGCACTTTTTCAGAATTAAAAATGCTTTAGTATTTATTTTAATTTTATATAAGATGTATTACATTATTATTATTTTCTACGTAAAGGCAAGTACATGACTTACAAATATAAATACAGCTATTAATAACAAATTGCTCATAAATAGTTACTAATGAATATAAAATAAACACACTAATATATATATATATATATATATATATATATATAGATAGATAGATAGATAGATGGATGGATGGATGGATGGATGGATGGATAGATAGATAGATAGATAGAGAGAGAGAGAGAGAGAGAGATGTTAAAATAGGACTTATATTACTTTCAATTTAAAAAGTGAGGATTATTTAACCATGACATATAAAATAAGCTGGTCAATTTTAATAAAAAGAATATGAATAATTAAAAAGAATATTATCAATTTTAAAAAGTCTCTGATATACGACACGTAAGAACTAATTTCTATCAATTTTCTACAAGTCACAAAGTATCTTGGTTACTGATTTTCTATGTATAAAAGATTGAAATGAATATCAATTTTCACTGAGGAATAACTTATTTCATTATAAAATTTTATCCTCAAGAATTGTAAGCAAAAACCGTTAAATAACAATTTTAATTATATTGCTTTGCTCATTAATAAAGATTTATTACAATGAAAACATTTAATGTAACTTTTTTTTCTTCAAAATATTAAATAAAAAAAATATAGAATTTTTGAACAAAGCTTATCAACTTATTAACGAAACGAAGATGCCATTAAAATTAAAACAGTAATAGGTATAAAAAATAGAATCACGTGAAGTAAAAATGAAAGCAGTTGTGATTTTTGTGATAAGAACTAACCAAAAGTTTCATAGTAATTCATTCTCATTGAACAACTTTACAGGAACAATGAAACATACATATACTCAAATGAATGAGTTACACAATATTCGGTTAAGTAGAAATAACGAATGTGCTGACGCCAGTCCCATTCGTAATTCAATGAGGTTTTCAAGTTCTCAGCTATTTTGAAAGTTTTACAGCGTTCTGGATAGAAAGGGAAAAAATCTCGAACTTTCCTTTTAAATGGAATCGAAATCTTTAAACGCTGTTGAGCTTTTTAGCTGATAGAAATTCTACCCACATAAGTTATCTGGAAAGAGAAAAAACACAGACATTCATTCTGTTCTGTAGTTTGTTTCTACGCGAACTGAATTCTGAAGAGCTCTGAGAGATGATCCATTCAATTGAATGAACAAAGTAAATTGGTTGACTCCAATGGTGAGGTAATTGGGTTTAACACATTTTGCAGGATTAAACAGATACACAGCATGGATTTTCCTTTACTTTCGAATGCTTACATAAGCTTTGGAACAAAGATGTACTTAGAGGTAACAACTTCACTAATCCTTTGTTTCAGAAATTTGCAGCAGAAATTATCATCAATCCTTTATTGTTGTACAAATTTATTAAAACATTTATTTGTTTTCTCTAGTTTAAGCATTGATAAAAATACAATTAAAATTTAACATTTTGATTAATAAACAAAAAGTATTTGATTTTGTCATTATTCTGCATTTCAAATGAATCCAAAATATTAGACGAAACTGCTAAACAACGAGACTAACGCTTTAAAACATTTCGTTTTGACTTCATACTTATTTACTCATTATCACCCTCAATGAACATTGCTCCTCTATCCCTACAACGCTCCATGCGAATCTTCCATTGTTCGAAATAGTACTGGAAGTCTTTTTATGCTTAGCTCCTTCAGGATGTGTGCCTCCTTCTCTTTCATAACTTCAACGGACACAAATATTGTTCCTTTTGATGCACATTTCACTTAAGGAAACAGATAGTAGTCGCATGGCACAAGATAAAGCGAATAAGGCGTATGGTCCAACACTGGGATGCTGTACTTGGCTAGAAACCATTTGAAAGATAATGCGGAATGACTTGGTTCTTCCACTATTCGGGTCGTTATTTCCTTATTCTTTCAAGGAGTTCAGAAAAAACAAGAAAGTAGTAATGTTGATTGATAGTTTGACCTTCAGGAACTCAGTTAAGGTACACAATCCCATGAATATAGAAAAAAAACCCCCAATTATTAATGCTTTGATTTTTGATTTGCTCATTTGAGCTTTTTTGGCTGTCAGTGTAGATGGGCTCTTCCAGAGCAGGGATTGACGCTTCGTTTCTGAATCATAAGTAAAAACCCACGATTCGTCACATGTTATTATCTTTTTCAATAAATTTGGGTCATTTTCAATGGCATTCAAAGAATTAATACAAACATTTTTCGAGCTTCTTGTTCAAACTTGATAATTTCAGGTACCATTTTAGCATATACCTTTTGCATGTTAAAACTGTCATGTGAAATTTGCAGTACGGATTCTTTGTCAACTCCTCAGCAATCGCACGAATACTTTACTGACGGTCAGATACACCAGATTATCGACTTTTTTCGATACTGTTATCCATTTTGGACGTGAAAGTAGGACCCAGACTTGAATCATATTCAGCGTCTTCTCGGCCATCTTGAAAACGCTTAAACTACTCAAAAACACATGCACGAGATAAGTATTCATTACCATATACTTCTTTAAGCAAATTATAAGTTTCAGTATCAGTTTTTCCAAATTTCATATGAAATTTCACAAGAATTTTTGCTCTATTGTTACGCTTATCATTTTTCCGGTGAAAAAAAATTAATGGGAACAGCTATTCTGACAAGTTATTCTGAACTACAGCTATTCTGACTAGTTATTCGGAACTACAGCTATTCTGACTTGTTTACAGAAGTGAGAGAAGGAGAAGGCTTCATGCTAAACAGCTGTCAGTTGCTGGTGTTTGGCGCATGCATACTTCTGTAGCAGCATCAGTCATGTTATTTAATATCCACGCCTCGCAAATATTTACTTGAGAAAAGTTTTCTAAGTTTTCCTGATGTATAAACAATAATAATGGTATACATAAAGATCAAAATCTTTAATTAGAATTTTAAATATAATATATTTCATTTTTGTGTTATCTGATATCCTTTACCTCATTTGAGATTGTTTGGGGAAAGTTGTATTTAACACGTTGAACGAATTCACCATTAACTGAATTATTTACGGTTGTTGTTTTTTTGATTGGAATCCTCAACAATTACAGGAAACAATGATTGATTGACTGATTGACTAATTAAATTCTTTGGAAGAATCGTAACCTGGATTAATTTACTTTCGCTGTTCAATTAATTGATTGATTGGAATTCCTGAAATATTAGCAACTTGAAAGAAAGTATTTCTCTTTTATGACTCTGTATGTGGATAAGAGTTTCCACCTTCTATGAAAAGAAGAAGTATATGGAAATGTATTTGCAATAAAAAAAAATTTATAACGACAATTTTAAATTTTTCTTAGTTATTTTATAATTATTTTAAGAGTTACTTTTCCCTTTTGGTACAAAATGGTATTCATTTTCAGAGTAGATAAGGTATTGTAATTGCGCCATAAAAACTCTAAAAAGTAACCGTTTCTAATTGCTAAGCAACAACATATGATGTGTGGATAATAAATAACAAGACTGACTCTTCCACAGAAGAAGTACGCATGCACCAAACGCTAGCGACCGATGGCTTTTTAGCGTGAAACCTTCTCTTACGAATGCAGTACCTCTCGTTTCTATAACAAAATCCGAATACCCGTAGCCTTCGTTCACATTAAAGTTAATTTTTCTTTCGTTGGAAAAATTATTAGAACAACAATAGAGCAACAAATTATCGTAAAATTTCATATGAAACTTAGAAAAACCGCTACTGAAACTTACAATTTCTTTAAAGAAGCGTATGACAATGAATTTTTATCGCGTGCACTTATTTTTGAGTAGTTTAAGCATTTTTAAGATGGCCAAGAAGACGACGATGAAGATGATTCATGCCCTGGTCTCCCTTCCATGTCAAAAACGAATGACAGTAAGGGGGAAAAAAACAATAATCTAGTTCATTCTGACTGTTGATTAGTATTCGTGCAATGGCTGATACTTTAGACATTAACAAAGAATCCGGATGGAAAATTTTATATAACAATTTTAACATACAAAAAGTGTGTGCTAAAAGGGTTTCTGAAATTCTTACTTTTGAATAACAAGAAGCTAAAAAAAATGTTTGTACTTACACTTTGAATGTCATTGAAAATGACCCAAACTTATTATACAGAATAATAATAACGGGTGACAAATCAGGGTTTTTTTTACTTATGATCCTGAAATGAACCACCAATCTATGCATAGGAAGGGCCTATCTTCACCAAGAGGAAAAAAAGCTCGAATGAGCAAATCAAAATTCAAAGTAATGATTTTTTTTTCCATACTCTTGTTATTGTGTACCTTTACTGAGTTCCTGAGGGGGTCAAACTATTAATAAACATTACTATTTTCACGTTCTTGGTGAACTCCGTGAAATAACATGGAAAAAGCGATCTGATTTGTGAAGGACAAGTCATTCCGCAATGTCTGTCAAGAGGTTTCTACGTCAAGTACAGCATCCCAGTGTTAGACCATCCCCTGCGAAGGAGGAAATGGCACGCATCCTGAAAAAGCTGACAGAGGACTTCCAGCACTGTTCCGAACAATGGAAGATTCTCATGGACTGTTATAGGGATAGAAGAGGGTATATGTTGAAGGTGATAATGAATAAATATGTATGAAGTCAAAGTAAAATGTTTTAAAGAGGCATTCTCATTATTTAATAGCCACACCTTGTGTACCTGTTTTACAACTAAATATTTATTTTTGACTTATTTTTTCTTATTTAGAAACCATATCGTGCAAGTGTATAAAAAGTTCAATTGTTGCAATGGATTGAAGATGTACTATTAAATATTAAATAACGTTTTTTTAAATAGAAATTTTTTAATTACAATTTATATTGTTTCAACTACAGAATAAAATTGTTACTCTCGTAATACATAAAGCAAAAGGTTACTCTTAGCGCAAACAAAATACATCGCGTTCAATCTTTTTGATGTTAGGTACTTTGATGTTACTTTAAAGTACTAAAACTTGTGTGAGAGATGACCAATTATGTACATCTGAAGGAGCTTTAAGTAATTAAAATTTTAAGGACTCTTTAAATCTACAATGAGACAAGAGCTATTTAGAAATTTAACTAACAATGTAATATTCAATATATATATATATATATATATATATATATATATATATATATATATATGTATGTATATATAGGTTGTAGTAAATATTTTAAGCAGTACGTTTTATCTTTAAAAAAAATCAAGCAAAATGACATTGTCTTTGGCTTTTTGATTAAATAAAATTTTTATCCAAAACTAAATATTACAGTTTGGGTGCTGTTCCCTTTTACTTCAAAGCAATCTGGTATAAATATATTTTCATAGTTTTTGATACAAAATAAAAACACATAAGCGAAAGATAATTTCCTGAAAGGATGTAAAAAGATCATGCATTTTTTTAAAAATATGAAGTGCTTGGATGGTATTTGAGGATAAAAAGGATGCCTAAAGCTAAGCGGTAAAAAGTGAGTAGATGTCTCTAACCAGATTAAAACGATACTTAGCATAGGAGGCGAAAAATACATTTAGAAATATCATACTTAAGTAAATTCTGACTCAGCAAGCATATTCAAAACTGAACGAGGCGATATTTGCCTAAGAGACCTGAACTAAGTGAATGAAAGCAGCTTGATGTACTTCGTAGAAACTGCTTTTTTCGTATTTTTTGAAAAAGAGTTTATGATGTTTTGCTTCAGATTAGATTATAAAGAAAAGATTATTCTAATATCTAGTTGATGTGATGTGGTACCATGATTATATTTGAATTTCCAAACAGTTTTTTTAAAATTGTACAGATAGTAACTCTACGCATAGGCGTAATTTACTCTTTTGACATTTTAATGTCATCTTTAAATGTTAACACTTGTTTGATTTCAGTCTTTCCTTATTACAACGAAAAGTATTCATAAGACTTACACACTCATAAATACTTTTCCAATAACCATTTAGTTCTAGAATGAATTGATTTTTATATTTGTAGAATAAATTAACAACCCCCTTCCAAAAATATAAGCAATTATTCTCATTTGCAACTCGATTTTTAAAATTATTTAACTCAATTTGGAGGGGAGATATTTGATTACTTATTAACTTCTTACTTAGAATTAACACGATAACTATTGGAGACTAACCTCGTTATTTTAAACCTTGGTCAAGTGACGAGGACGACACTTGAGCTGCGGTCATCCTCTCCAAGCTTCCACACCACGCTAGTAGGAAGACCTGAAGCCTCGACAGATTTAATATGCATCAGCCCCGCTATACATCAAGTTACAAAACTAAAACTTGTGCAGAATTGGGGGGGGGGATTAACATTTTGTTTGGTTGTCAATATAAATTACCAAGTCAGTACATGCACTTTTAAAGTATTAAAATTTAACTGAAATATTACAAAAACAATAAACGACTCTCAATCCATCAAAATCCAAAAATTAAATGAAATTACCATCAATCTTTTTATGAAAAGATATGTGAAGAACTTATGAAGATAGTGTTTAAATTTAAAAAGCTTTCTAAAAGACCTATAGATAATTCATGTGACTTAAACGAACATTAAACTCAAACTTTTTTTTATTTCCTCTTACCTTGAATCATAATCGCTTCAAAAGAAGAATTAAAGAGAAAATTAAATTTGTTCAAAAAATGTTTCGTTTAATTTCTATTCATACATTCAAAACGAGTATTGATTATTTCGCCTCATCGCAGTTATGTTAAAAAGGGAAACGTCATTTCGTTTATAAATTCATTCAGTATATTGTTATGTAGATTTTAACGCTTTTATGATGGGTTAACAATGTTTGGTAATGGCCGCTTTCGACAACGAGGAGGTAATTGTAGTCATTTAATAATTGATCACAAATTTATGCTAAGTTTCTAATTTAATTAGAATTCAACTGCTGATTTTCATTAGTTAATTAACCTTTACAAATTTAAAATTACGTTTAAAATCAGCATTCACTTTCGAAATACCTGGAACATCAAGTTTTTTTTCACATTTTTTACAGTTATTATTAGATCAAATGCCTTATTTAAGTTTCATTGTTAATATATTGTACTTTTATAAAATCGTAAATAATAATTTTTAAACAATTAACTCTGAATTAATATCCTAGATTTCAAGAGAAAACTTACATTGTGTCTGATAAAAGAAGTTTCAGGAAATTCAAGCGAAATGTTTCATGAATTGTAACCTAAATCGTTAAAAATATGCCGAAATGCTTCAAAATTAAACTTGATTAAATAAGAAAATTTTGGGTTAAGTTTAAAGCTAAAGTTTTATGAATATTTGTTAATAAATTTCCTTTTATTCAACAAAAGAACATATTTAATAAGTGTCTTAACATTAATTAAATATCAATTTTTATAAACATGGTTTATAATAGGTAGTTTATTGATTGCTTATTAACGTCGAACTGAGAAGCAACACGAGGGCTATTAGAGATGGACCTTGTAATTGTGAACATAGATCAAGTGACAAGCCAACACCTGAGTTGGCATTTCCCCCTCTGAACTTCCACATCACGCCTAGCTAGGATTTGAGACCTCGATCAGATTTAATGTGCATCATTCTCGCTACGCGGTGGGTCTTTCGTAACAGCAGGGCTCGAAGCCACGACTTAACGAAAACCGCCGGCTGTAACCATGACCACAAGGCTACCGCGGCCACTGAAAACAGTTGAATCTTATATGAATGTGTTCTGTTTTTACATAAGCAACTTTTTTACATTTTAACTTTTTCCCATAGAGAAAATTGTAAATTAGAAAAAAAAATTAAGAGACGCACATTTTAAAAAGTAAGAATTTTTGCCAATTTAGTAAGTATTTGATATAAAATGCAGTTATATAAAGCACGTATATACTTTTCAGTGCTTCATTTCCAAACATATTCAAGTACAGTTTCGGATTCAATAATCCTTACTAACATAATACAACCCTGAAAAGCCTTAATATATCTTGGATTACATAATCCTTTAACTTTCTTTTTAAAACCATTTCATGTTTATCATGAAACCTCCGAGTTAAAACAAAAATTAATATGATTCCCTAGTTTATTAAATCTGTTTTTAATTATATCCTTCTATTTATTTACAGCCTTGTAATATTTCTGACTAAAAAAATGTATCTAAAGTAAATTTTTTTTTCCAATTAAAATAAAAAATAAAACAATACTTCTCTATCTCTCTCTGACACGCTTCCTCATCAGCCTTATAAAAGTCGTTGTATTTTTTTTAAATTACTGTCTGTAATTATATAGGGCATATAAAAGTTAAATTTTTTCCATTACTAAAAGCTGAAGTAAAACCTGTAAAAAGAAGAGATTTGGAAAAAGAAGGAAAAAAAATTCTTTTTGATTAATCTTTATGCACTGTAGCATTAAAACAAAGGTACATTCTTCGAAAGAAATATTCCGCTTTAAACAACTCTCGGCATTGTACTTCTAGAGAAAGAAAATGTTTGAAGACAAAAAGGGATCAATATCAAACCTCAAAAAACTACTTTTTTACGCTTATTCTAAATAGGTTACAACCCTGTATTTAAAGCACTAAAAATATCTCCCATTTCCGGACATTGCGCCGAAATACATGATAGATTTCTGTTTTTGTATGGCTTTTTTCCACTCTCTAGTGAACACGGAGTTTTAACGTCCCGAGCAAAGAGCGGAGTGTTATGTATAATAAAAATGGCTACGAAGCACAAAAAGTAAGCAAAGCGGAGCAACAGAAGCGAAAAGGCAAGAAAATCAGAACAGAGGAAAGAATAAAGCAAGTCCTGTAAGGGCAGAAGGAAGAAGACTGTTATCCGAAAGGAGTTGTATTAGGAAATGGCTACCAAAAAGGTGCGACCAATATAAATGAATACGGAAAAGGAACAGAAAAATCGATGAAAGAAACTGTTAAGACAGTGTAGTAGGTGCAATGGTTTTGGTACCACAGGAATTTATTAAAGAACTCTTATTGATTAATATAATTTGTACAAAATAACCCTCAGATGTAAAAAAACGGCTTTACTAAAACAAATGGAGATAAATGTATCAAATATTAGATAGGCGAGACATCAATATAAAGAGGAATACATGAAATATAAACGTAAATATATATCAAAAAGAAAGGAAAATAGATGGCTTAAACAGAATAAGGGAGGGTAATTAGGTTGCTTTTATATTTCATACACGAATTGGCTGAAAAAGTCTTCTATAGGTCTTGATTATATACTAAAAAGATAGATATGAAAATGTTAATAATTGATTTTAAAAACTCAGAAAATGCAATATCAGAAATATGTCTTTTATTAAAAAGTTTCGACGCGCACGCAAACAGGACAGAAAATCAATGGCTGAAACAGAGTGAGAGAAGTTATATTAAGATTTTGATATCAAAAGAATTTATTCTAGAAACTCTTAAGGGTTTATAACAGTGGTACGAAACATCAATAGTTAGTAATAGAAATTTTTAAGAATAAAAAAAAATATTGAAAAATAAACCATATATTAGTAATTCTCTGGAAATTCTAAAGCCAGCGAGAGAAGATATTTTTTGAAGCAATGCTATTTTAACAAATGCAGCACTTATTCTGAATGACTTCAAAGTTCAACCAAAGGACACCAAAGCTTTTCAAATGCGCACACTTCTTTTCAAAATTCCACAAATTCTTTTATCTATTTTCTGCAAAAGTCCTGTTGAACCAAAAAGGAAGAAGACTCTTATCCAAAAGAAGGCGTATTAGGGAAATAGGTAAAATAGGAGCGAAAAAAAAGAACCAATATAAAGCGTATGGTAAAGAGCTAGAAAAAAAATCGATGGTTGAAAGTGTCTGAGATTGTGTGAAGGTTACATCCCTGGTATATATTACTAGAATTGGTAGTCTAAACTGATATATTTTGCTTGAAATATACTTGCTTAAAAATGAAAAATCGTGCAACCTATAAATTAATATTCCTCTTAATTAATTCTCAGGTAATTCAGATCCTGCTAATGTTAATGTTTCTCTAAACAAATTTATTTCAGGAAAAGTAATGTTTGTTACAATTGGTTTCAACGATTAACTGCAATTTTTCAGATTACAACTTTTATTCCAGAATTAAATATAAAAATAAAACGAAATATCGATTCAGTTAAAAATTCATGAGAAAACCTCTATAAAGCACATTGTTTAAGCTTACAAAATTTAACTAATGCCTTTTCAATACTGTAGAAATAGTACACGCTACTAAATTAAAAGTAAATGAAAAACGAATCATTTTTTAGCTCTGAAAAATGAAAGTCCATATTTTCCCCCTCTAAATTTGAACCGTAGAGATGCATTGGTGCACACCCCTTTAATCAAGAGGAAGAATGAATTTTCCAGTGATTGTCTGAGGGAAAGAAGAACAGACAGAAGCTCTCGAAAATAATGTAACAAATTATAAATGATCTAATAATATCAGCAGCTGAATGAAACCTGAAATTCTTCCTTCCTAACAAGACAATTGATAAATGAGAGTTAGTCTACAAAGCGGAGTTTCTGCTGATTGCAAGAGAATGTAGTTTTAAAAGCTTTCATCAAGTGTAGAATTTGCATCGCCCAATTTCATTTTATTTAGTATCTCAATGAGTTCGGACTCGCTTTAATATTATTATCGTGAATATACTGTTATGACACAGCAAACTTTCTATATTTTTGTAAATTAAATTATAAATGAAGAGAACACGGTGCCCAGCTTTTAATTATATATTTATAAGAAAAAGTTTTTATTCGCCATATTTAAACATATATTATATATACAATTTAGAAAAAAAACAACTTCACATATAATACAGACAATTATTTAAAATTTTAATATTTCTCAAAATATTTCAGTATTTTAATATTAATATAATTTTTCTTAAAATAATTCTGCTTTTAATATTTTTAAGCAAGTTTTTTTCTCAATTTCTTAGAAGTGTTACTTACGATTCTTTACATGGGCTTATCTATACTAGTGTTGTTCATAGTCTTACAAATTGTTTTCTGTTAGACACAACAAAAAAAAATGTAAAACACAACTATTTGGAATTGTATGGATATTTTTAAAAAAAATAATAACGATTTATTTAAATCCTAATTCTATGCATACAATAACCGAACATACGAGGGTCGTTCAGTAAGTCTTTAGAAAATCCAAGATTTGGTACTTGCAGCATCGAAAATGGTTTGCTTTTAGTGAACAACATGACTGACTAGACAACTCTCTAAATCTCAGTTAATCGTATTCGTTATCCTGACGCCTTTTGCACCTCAGAAATTATTCGTCATCACTTTTCAGGTCAATGAGATCATCTTCGCCTTTTTCGGTAAAGATTCACCTGGAGCAGCCCAACATTTTGATTTTTGCTTGATTTCCCGTGTATATTAATGAATCCAGACTACCAAATCAAACTAACTTATGAGCTTTTGAAACAGCCTATTAATGACTACCAAATCAAAAATAACTAAATGAATCAATGTCAGATTTTTTTTCCTGCTCTGTTTAAAAGAGGGCAGTACCCAACGGTAACAACAATTTACCTTAATGAGCTCATCTGTCTTCAGATACATTTATTTTTTGAACCATCCTCGTATTATGCAAAACAACTGAAAAAATTTTCAAAATGCTATATTGATTATAAAAAAAATCGTAGTATTTTAAGTACATGACTGTCGTTTAAAATAAAAAGCTGAGAAAGAGCACTTTAAAATTTTGAAGGTGGGTGAAATAATTTGGCACGCTGTTAAAGAAAATTTAAATAAATAGCTAAATAATGTAGCTGGAACTGTTGAATTTTATACATATATTTAGAAAAGTCACACAATAGCAATAAAGAAATTTGAGTTGTTTTACAAAATTTTGGAATACTATGATCCCTAAAAATTCTGAATAAAAAATTACCTTGCTTATTTTACTACTATCCTTACTTTAAATGTACTTCTTAAAATTATGAAAGTATTAAGATAAGCATAAAGTTAAGTAAAAATATATGTTATGTAACAGTAGATATACGGCAATTTGACAACCTATTTCTACCAACACCATTCAAAATGACTGGTCGTAGAAAAAATGGATAGTTGGATTTCTAGTTTTTATATATTTTTTAAAAAATGTTAAATTACTTCAATTAGATTCATTATAATGTATTATTATTTAATATAAATTCAATCATTAGTTAATTAAAACTTAATAATATTCATATTCTTCATAATATTTTATTTTATAATTTAATTGTCTTGTAATTCCAGATCCAGCATATATATATATGTATTGTTCGTTTTTTTGTCATATGTATGTAATAATATATATATATATATATATATATAGCAATATTATTATATATATATAAGCCCTTCTAATGGCAGCCAGCTGTAACCAATGGCAACAGCAGCGTAACAGCCAGCAACAATATTAACAACCAGCCATGTATGTGTGTATGTTATATAGTAACATGTATGTATGTATGATAATATGTGTGGCAAAATGGTATGTGTGCATGTGGCTAGTAGCCAGCCAATATTGTCCTTCAGCTATTGAGCCTTAATAATGTAGATGACAGCCAGCCAGCAACCCAGCCAATGCAGCCAGCCAATATGACAATTTTGCAGCAACAATATGTATAGAATGACCAGCAATCAGCAGCCAGCCAGCCATGTAGATGATGGCAACACATGGCAATAACTGTATGCAACAGCAACCAATGTGTGGCAGCCAGTGTATGATAATATGTAAGCTTGTGTAATATAATAAATCTTCAACCAACAATGACAGCAATAATATTAATAATAATAATAGATATTATGTAATAATAATACAATGGCCAATAATAGCTATATGACTGCTCATGTATGAATGACGTAATAATAGCCAGCAGCCAGCCAGTATGTGTATATGATAATATTATAACAATAAAGCCAACAATAGAGAATGACCATAATATGGCAATATGTATGTATAATGTATGTATGTATGTATATGTGTAATAATAATAATAATATATATGATATTATCCTATGTATATATATGTGTAATAACTAATATGTATATGTATATGTATATGTAACAATAACCAATAACTCTTTCTTCATAATATGTATGTAATATGTATATATATAATATGTATATATGTTTAAAATTTCATCAATGCCCTTCAAAATTCAATAAGTGAATGAAAATTTATATTGCTATGTCCTGTAATCAAGAATTTACCTTTATCACAAATTCTATCATTATCACCCACATAATATTTTTTATCGTACTACAATTACGTAGTATTTATTATAATTTATTTCAACTATGCAAAATGGATATATATATCACCACATAGAAGACTGCACCAGTCATTTTGACTGATTTGGTATAAGTAACGATGATAGTCAAAAACTTTTAGCTTTTGAGTAAGAAAATAAAGCTAATATTATATATATATTTAACTATCGCTAAAAATGTCATGATATTTTTTCAAACAAATAAAAAAATTAAGATTAAATAGGAAATTGAAAATATAAAATTGTTTGTAAAACCGGTTCTTTTTGTGTCTGCTGTGGTAAATCAAGAGTTAAAAATTAAGGAATTTTATTACTTATAGTAAAGCAACTAAATGCAGAACAAAGAAAGTGTGAAATTAAAGCAGTTACAAATAATTCATCTGAAAAATATTTCAGTGATGTTACTTATGAAATTCTGAATTATATAAGGACTAGAAAACTCCAGTGGAAAGATATTAGTGGTCAAAGTAATAAAAATAATAATCAAAATGAAACCCATTTGACCAATGGTATCAAAATATAAAAAAAATTCGGAAAAGAAAAGATAATGATAAGAAATCAAATGTTTCAAAATTTTAAAACGATAAATTTGATCGTATATATAACCCTATTTAATATTATTGGGTTTTCGAAAGTTCTTGATTCCTTTCATTATGTTCTTTTTTAGAGAAATCAACTAAATTAAAATTACTTGACTTATAATACACACACGTATATATATATATATATATATGTGTGTGTGTGTGTGTGTTGCATATTTTAACTAACATGGAAAAGAAATTTACTTATGTCATAGTAAATGGATAGTGTATAAAACCCTTAACTGATTTAGGTGCCAATTATTCCGTCATATCTGAAAAACTATGTAGAAAATTTAGTGTTCCAGTGTTTACTGAAAATGCGGTTATTCTAAAAACTTCATACTGAAAAACTGCAGTCTCCTCCAAACACTATGTATTAAAAGTAGATCTGAACGGTACTATATGGCCGTTTGCGTTTTCTACTTGTTTTCCCAGTGCAGTCATCAAACGATACTTGGCTAGAATTTTTTTCGTTCTACAGATGCCGTTGTAGACTGGAAATGGAAAAGTATGGTCTGGCGAAATCCTTCCAATGAACATAGAAACGATTAAATTGAACTGCGCCGTGTTTAAAACTTGAAATTATCTAATCAAAGTCTATTCAGTGAAGCAAACATGCGCTCTTAGTCCGCAAATTGAAGAGACAGATAAAGATATGATAACTGACAACAAAATTTGAATGTACGAAAAAAAGTTATTTGTACCAGCCACGATTATTAAGTTTGAAAATGGCTGCAATAAAGTGTAGATAACAAATTGGTCACAACAAACTCAAATGATACCAAGGGGAATGAAAATAGTCAGCTTATCAACGATAATGGATGACTCCATTTGTTCATTGAATGATAAGAGCCGCGAAGATTATCAGGGACATCAGCCAAGAAAGCAAGTAACTCGAGTAAAATTATGAATCGTGCTGGATACCGAGCTTACAGCTACTCAACAAAACATGCTACTGAATTTATTTGAAGAATTTAGTGATGTATTCGACTTCAACAGGAAATCCAAATGAAAAACAATAAAATAGTTCTCCGAATCAAGCAAAGACCCTTACCGTATATCAGCAAGTGAGAGACGTGTGATAAAAAACGAAGTACAACAAATGATAAAGGAAGATGTCATACAACTATCGTGGTCATCTCCCGTAGTGCTCGTGAAGAAGAAAAATGGTGAATGGCACTTTTGCGTCGATTATAGAAAACTTAACAAGATTACTAAAAAAAGACGTTTATCTTCTGCCACGCATTGATGATGCTTTGGGCAACCTAACAGGTGCGAAAGTTTTCTCAATAATGGATTTAAATTCAGGTAATTGGCAGATAGAAGTTGATGTAAGACACCCAGAAAAGATAGCTGATGGTCTTAATGAATTTAAAGTTATGCCATTTAGGTTATGTAATATTCCAGCTACGTTTGAATGGATGATGGACACAGGACTCAAATGGAATATTTGTTTTTGCTGTCTAGATGACATCATTGTATATGCGCCGAATTTTCGAGAACACCATATGCGCTTGAGGAAATTTTGAAACATATCCAAAAGACAGGACTATTGTTAAATACAAGCAAATGCTCATTCTGAAAAAAGAAACTGACGATATTGGGTCATTTAGTTGATGAACATGGAATCTATCCAGATTCCTAAAAGTTAGCTGCTGTAACAAGGTTCCCTGTTCCTGAAAATTTATCAGATGTCTGGAGCTTTCTAGGTTTGTGTTTGTACTATCGATGATTTATCGGGCACTTCGCCGATATCGCGAAACCCCTGCATGACTTATTGAAGAAAAATGCAAAGTTTTCATGGACAATTCATAGAAAGAATTTTTTTCAACTCTGAAGAAATTGCTCACCGGATACCTTGTTTTAGGACAATACCTTCCAAACGAGGAAGTTAAGGTATATTTAGACGGTAGTGGATATGGTACCTGTGCAGGGTACTATTGTAAGACCAGGCAGAGAAAGACCAATAGCCTATGTAACCAGGTCCTTAACAGCAGACGAAAGAAATTACTCAGCAACTGAAAAGGAGTGCCTTGCTGTCATGTGGACAATCAATAAATTTAGACCTTATATCTCTGGAAAACCCCTTACAATCGTTAACGAGCTCCACACTATGTGTATTGGCTCACGTTTGTAAAAGAACCATCTGAAATATTTGCCAGATGGGCTTTGAAGTTACAAGACTACAACATAACCATCTTCTATAGGGGCCGCCGCAAACATTAAGATGCCGATGTCCTGTCAAGAAAACCTCTCTTCAAAGCAGAAACTGAAAACAGTACTGAGAAATTACTTTTCTAACGTCTATTACAGATTACGGAAAAGAGCAATTGAAAGATAATTAGTTGAAATTTATAGTTAAAATACTTAAAAAAGGTAACGAATATCGAATCTATAAAATGAGAGATGGTGCATTGCACAAAAGATACTATGATCCTATGTGAGAGCAATGTCTCTAGGTAGTACCAAAAACAACATCGACCAGATCTTTTAAAATTTTCCACGATGCACCAACTGTTGGTAATCTCGGATTTAACAAGATGTAAAACGGAATAAGAAGAAAATAGTATTGACCAGGACTTCATAGCAGCATTCTTCCTCATGTATCACACTACAGAGAATGTCAAAGACGGAAATTTCTTCAACACTTCCAGCAAGTCAATTTCACTCGATAAAGCCACCTGACATACCATTTGCAAAAATTGGAATTGATCTAGTAGGATACTTTCCTGTTAAACGAAATGGAAATCGGTGGATCTTTGCTGATACAGATTATTTGACCAGATTCACAGTCATAAGAACATTGCCAACTACTAAGGTCATCAAAGTCGCTAACATCAGTGTCGAAGAGATCATACTGAAACACGGTGCTTCCAGAGAAATGATAAGTTATGGAGAACGTTCGTTCTTATTAAATATTGTGAAAGATATTAATCAGTTATTCAAAATTTCGCATCTTCTGACTGTCACTTGTCATCCACAGGCCAAAGGTTTGACAGAAAGATTTAATAGGACATGCTGTCCATGAACGTAGATGTCGAGCATAGAAATTGGGACAGAATTTATCCTTTGTAACCTTCGCTTATAATTCAACAAAACAAGGTACGACTGGATTCAGTCCATTATTTCTTGTTCATGGAAGAGATATCCCGATTCCCTTCCACGTGAATCTCCCGAACATTACTGAAACGCATGACAATTACGTACAACAGCTTATTACCAGGGCTGAGGAAGATAGGCAACTGGAAAATCTCTACATTCTCGAAGCTCAGGCTGATGATAAACGTCGATATGGTCATAGGCATCGATCAGTAATCTACAAAGTAGGGGACTTAGTTTGGGTGTTTACTCCAGTACGAAAAGTTTAACTGTCCAAGCAGCTCTTAAGACGTTATTTTGTACCGCATCAAATAGCTCGACGCTTATTTGATGTAATGTATGAAGTAGAAAGTAAGATAGTGAACCGTAAACGACAAAGTTCATGAGCAGTTGTCCACATCATAAAGTTAAAACTCTATCTTGAATTAAATGATCAAATAGATCAAAAGAGTGTACATAAATTTTTAAGAATACATGTCACAAGAAGTCAGATCAGATTGCAGCGAGGCACTGCTTCTTTCTAAAAAGGCGGAAATGTATCGATAATCATTTTCGTATCATACAGATAATGAGAGTCGAATACGTTATTGAATATGTACGTGACTGTGGAGCTCTAACTGAGGAGGGGATAGTGTTGTTGGCGATATTTGTGCTCGTACTCTTCTTCGTCGCTTTTCTCGTAAAAGTTGAATAAATAAAATAAGATTTAAGGTAAAGTGAGCAGAGCCATTAACGTATGGATGATGGAATTAGATAGAAAACTGTCGTTTGATTAGTGGTGGGCCAATCACAGATGTTAGTGGATGCAGAACTCAATATAATTCCCAGTGTCGACTTAAATTTGCGGAAATAGTTTTAGGACACGAAATTAATAACGAGACTACCTCGAAGTAGGGTGAAGATGAAAAAAAAATGACTTGCTGTTTCGAGCTAGTCCACCGAAAAGATCGAGAACACACAAGTCAACCATTCGCCAGAAAATTGTTCTTTTCTCTTTCGAATTATTCAGAGTTGCTATTGGTATTCCATCATCGTTATTCTGTAACACCGTGTTTTCCCGTCATAGCAATTAAGTAAAGTCCTAGTATATACCTTTAGAGATCCAACATTTAAAAAGGAAACTTATTCTCTGTGTATGTGAGACGCATGAGACAGGAGAAGTGTCCTGTTTTTTTTAAAGCAAAACTTAGTATGTGATCAGGAAGAGAGAATATCGAAACGTTAAGCGCTGACATTAAAACGCCGTTGAAAAAAATTTCTTGGAAAAGCGTTTATATCAAACTGGATCGGACCATAAGAACTGCTCCAAAGGTGAGGTAGGTTGAAACTAGATGAACGATGGAGGGGAATAAGACTCCGAAAGAACTAGAAATAGATCTTTTGGCAACAGGTATTCCCAACAGACAGGTCTGATTCAGACTAGGTAAGTTCCAATCAGAAGAACACTGAAGAGAAATGGACATTGTTCTATCAGTTGGCCGATTTCCGAAGTAGATTCAAAGCGAGTATTTGAAGAAGGTTCGAATTACTGTAGGAACGGGAAACGATTCTGAATTGGAAGAGGTCGTTTGAAATCCAGGCATTTGGTTTTCTTGAACTATTCATGTCTATTTCGTAATCGATTTCTGCATCCAAATGGAATCAAAACTAGAATTTTTCCCCATTTAATTATATTTTTTTAAATTTTCTATCTGATTTATATCATAATTTTTAAATTTATGAATCATTTTTAAATTCTTACCTTTTTTATTAGGTTTTCATTAGAAGGCGTAAGAACATTTATATGATGTTTATAATAGTACATAAAAATTGACTTATGAATTTATAATGCTACCAAAGAATATTTTTTATTGCCCACATGTATTTTAGGGCTCTTATAATGAAACTAAATTGTAGATGTTTGGCTACAGCAAGTTTATATATATTGATGCAATATTTCACATAAATATGCCAAATATTGCACCGATTTAAAAATAATTAAATTTAAGAATGATTTAAGAAGAGTTTTTTTATGAAAATTTTCTTTTGATATTTTATTCTTATTATTGTATATCAGGAAAGTGAAAATAGTAGAATATAAATTTAATTGTTTAAAATACTTCACGTGTAACTTTATTAATTTGTTCCTTTTTATCTAAAATTATAGAAAATAACTAAACAAACTTATGCACAAAGTATTTAATGCCTGAAAACTAAAATAAAACACATTTATATATTTTGTGTGTTTTAGTAAGAGTGTAATATCTAATGTATCGCATATTAAAGCATGGGGATCATTATTTAGCCCTTTTAGCGCAACGACACATTCTTTTACAGCTTCACAGCTCTCACATAAGCATCATACTACCACTGGAACTCGAGTTCTACAGTTTACATTTGCTCGAAGGCTTCGTAGGAAAAGATTGTATGCTATAAGACCCATTGCATGCGTTCTGCTCACTGCTACACACATATTTAATGATAGTCCTATATTTAGTTTTTCAAGAAGACTAATAAAATTGTAATTGAATGACTCTCTTCTGACAATTAACAAAACGTTGAGATACAAGAAGTTTATTTTGTGTAAGAGAGTTTGAGAAAACGATATCACATACATATTAGAAATGCGAGTATAATTTTTAATGCAAAAAGGAAGGGATATTAAATGAATATAGTTATAAATTAAAATCCAACTGAAGCGATAAGCGTATCTGCAGACAAATATTTCAAATGCCAGATTGAAATTTCTAATGGAATTCAAGAAAAAAAATTAAATAACTACTGATTAACTAATTTAATAAGGCTGCTTCTCGTATGCAATCTTTTAGTCTTGAAACAATTTACTGCGGCATGGATTCAATAGCTTTACAGCAAAATCAATCTTCTAAGCTATGGAGCTAGAGTTATCAAATTAAGCAGGAAATCTTTAAAGAAATGTTCTAAACTAGATGGCCAATGTACAATTTGATTTTATCCTACAAACACTCATTTAGATTGATTTCAGGGAATTAAGAAACTGACAATTTTTTGTTTGATCCTTATATTCTTAAGAAGTATTACTACAATAAATTTTTAAGTTTAGAAAATTGAATTCATTTTTAACTCCTTTAATATTTTGAAATAAAGAGAAAAAAATCGAAATTCTCACCTATCAAATGATTTTTTAGAAATAAGTACAAGGAATTGATTTTCCTTTAAAGACTTCAAGACTGAGCTTCTGAAAACTTTGAAGGAATGACACGTTTAGAAAATTTTAAATGATTTTTGATTATATAAATATAATTAAATTTATTATTTGTCAAGAAAAATTTTAGGTACGATTATTTAGCTTAAAAATAAACAAAATTGTACAGAGGACTGATGTTTTTTTCCTCTAATGTAGCAGATTTGAAAAAAAATTTCGCTGTTCTGAATTTTTCTTATGAATTTTGCACTGATGAATATCTTTTAACATATAATCACAATTACCCACCAATTATTTAAGTTTCCCAAGGCTCACAAAAATATAACATTTAAATCTCTTTAGAAATAATAAATGAAATAAATAGTATAACAGTTTAAACAATATGAACACATTTATGCTTATTTAAATTATATTACACAGAAATAAAATTTAAGAAAAAAATCACTGCGTTATGATATTATGAATAATTTATCTCTTTTTATTAGCTTATTAAAATTCAGAAGTTTGAAACTTTAAACCTCTTTGAAAACAAGGTTCTGGAAAGTGAAACTCTAAAATTATTTAAATAATTCCATAGATGTAAATCTCTTCTGCTACTAATAAATGTCGGAGCAAGCATAGGTATTGTACCTAGATGCACATAATAAATGCCCCAAGTTACAAATGCAAATAGCAAATAGCCTATATCTGATGTTACAAATGCATATAGCATATGACTGAATTATGTAAATAGCATATGCTAGATATTGGAAGGTATTGACTGATGGCCATACCTTTAATATGTATTTCGACATTTTGTAGGTAGCATAGACTTTAAAAAAATAGAATTTGATCCCTGAAGGAAGCATTTAAACACCAGAAGGGCAATAGGAAAAATTTATTTCAAAATTGTTGCCAAAATTTCAGCATTTTTTAAAATTTTCAGCTGTGGGAGAGATTAATTCGTTAGAAAATGTTTCATTTTATTCATGTATTTTCTTCCATATCAATTCTTTCATTTTTGTAATATACGAAATCAAAATCTTTTTTGCGTATTGGACTATTTCCTTTTTGATTTTATAATACAAGACAATTTTAATAGCTAATTTGGAAAAGAAATGACAAAAAAATGTACAATTAACTGTGTTTTTGATTATTCAAAATTAAATTAGAATTTGTCTGGGAATATTACTTCTACGATTGCAGTAATATTTAATGCTCTTTTGAATTTCTTCGCAAAAAGAGTAGAAATACAAATTATACTTAGTTTATCTACTGAATATAATTTTAGAATTTATTAAAACATTCTCAAGAAGACTTAAGTTTGTGCGGGTATCTATTCACTGAAGTTGCTTGTCCATAACTAAATTCTTTTTTTCCTCAAGTCTCACATGAATTTACACAGACACAGTTGTTGACTGTAAAAAAATAACATTTTATACTTTTAACTTAAATTATATTGTATGTAAATACACATCTAAAGTATGACTTAAATATTCTTTCATTAAGAAGTTCATTCAAAAAATTCATTTAAAATGTATCTCCCTTAAAACTTTTTTGAAAAGATGAGTAAGCAGGACTACAATCCTTGAATAATTAAAACTATAAAATCCATCAGCTTTTAAAGAGCTTAAAATAATGATAAAAAAATAACTTAATTGGTTGACCGGAGTTATATCGAATATCGTTTTACGAAAAAGTTTCCAAATGAAATGTTCTTCTTATAAAAATAATGACAAATAATATTTTTTATTTGTAAATGTAAAAACAAGTATTTTATAATCATAGAAAGGCTTACAACAAATATATATACCAGAAATGCGAGAGAAACTGTAAGGGTTTATTATTTTTTACAAAAATTGGAGGAGTTTGAATTAATTTATTATTCTATCGTAGTTGATGTTAATGATTTCGAATAAAATAATAAATTACTTGTAAAGAGAAAAGACGATATTTTCAAACTCTGAGTCAGACAAAAACGATTTCGGTTTTGTGCTAAAAAATTGGTGCTAGTAGTAATAAAATATCAAAATCTTTTGTGAAAACAATTTTCTTTTCTTTCTGTCATCTCGACTCTCGCTTGTTAATATTCGGTAGATTCTCGAATCGTACAAAATTAATATTTTTATCTCAAAATTTACTGCATGTGTATTAATCAATTTAATGTTGGAGTTGTAGGAGAAGCGTATTGATTAGCTGACACCAGTGATTTTTTATGAGTACCCTTACTCAGAGCTGTAGTAGAATTGAGATCTTGTTGCAAGCTTAAATATCTTCTTCTAAAAGTCTCTGATGCTAAAGGTCAAAAAGATTTATCTTCAATAATATTTTTTGTTGAAACGATGCCAATTAATTTGCTTTATATTATTTTTAAAATCCTGAAAGTCTTGAAACGTTTTTTAATATCTATGAATTTATTTTTCTCATTATGTAAAACAATAAATCTTTTATTACGTAAAAAGCAAGAGTAAAAAGAATGCATCACGAAATATATAAAAAGTATCTAATACTTCGAAAATTACTGTTTTGGATACTTTTATTTATTGAAATGCATATACTTACATACAGTATGGTTATAGCATTAGTTTATACAGCATAGCTTAATTTTCTAAGTTTATTTAAGTTTACTCATCCCCCCCCCCCAAAGTGGTAGTGGGAACATGCATGATTATGCAACAAGAATCAGGGCGGAAAAAGAAAAAAAAAATTAATACAACTATTTTTATATTTTATTGAAATCCCGTGACTCATGATAAGGAAATTCTAGACTAAAAGTGGTAGTAGTAATGATTCGGGAGTAATTTTTTTTTTTGTCGGTGAATTAGATTAAGCGTTTAGTAAGTTAAAAAAAGTGATAAAGCGGCTTTTTTCATCTCTCTCTCTCTCTCTCACGCACACACACACACACATACACACTCACA